>CM075985.1:31261393-31376296 GCA_038087875.1 Malacoraja senta
TCCTGTACTTCTCCCCCCATCCATCCTGTCCCCCCATTCATCCCGTACTGACCGCCCCTCCATTTATCATGCACCGAACCCCCCATCCATCCTGTAGTGATCTCCCCATTCATCTTTTACTGAGCCACCCATTCATCCTGTACTGATCACTTCATTCATCCTGCACTGATCTCCCGATCCATCCTGTACTGACCCCCCCTCCATTTATCCTGCACCGATCCCCCCCATCCATCCTGTACTGATCCCCCATCCATCCTGTAGTGACCCTCCCATTCATCCTGTAGTGATCCACCTATTCATCCTGCACAGACCCTTCCGATCCACACTGTACTGACCCCCCCATTCATCCAGTATTGAACCCCCCATTCATCCTGCGCTGACCCCCCCTGATCCATCCTGTACTGATCCCCCCATCCATCCTGCACAGATCCCCCCCGTCCATCCCGTATTGATCCCCCCCATTCAACCCCACTGAGATCGCCCGCGCTCTCCCCCTCACAATTTTACCTACTCCAACCAACAAGCACTAATTCCCCTGACTCAATCCATCCATTCCACACGATTGCCTTCTCAACCCCCCCTCCCGCCATCTGTCCATCCCACACTGATTCACACACACCCCTCCCCCCGACCCTATTGTGCTGGAAATGTCTTCAGAGCGAACATTGACTATGTTTGATAACAGAATGCAATCAAATGTGTTTTAATTCCCAATGTTATTATTTGTTTTAATCCATAAAGATGGATTAATTAAATTGTGAACACGTGAAACATTAAAACCGGTCAGTGTTCGATTGTCACTGCTGCCGTTGACACGTTATTACAGAATTCATTTTAACAACTAATCAATGCCTATAATATGGAGTATCAGTACTGTAGTTATTTAATGAGCAACATTCACAACTATACGTTGGATTTATCCAGGTTTTACTTCTACAGTCAGTTATATACATCACAAATTTGGTCAGGAGATATTTCAGTTGAAATTTTAACGTTAATTCTGAAGTGGGAATGATGGAAACAGCGTTTATTAATAATTAAAAATCTGGTGCGTACAAACTGGGTATCTTCATTGCTGTTCACAACACATACATCTAATCTGAATGTCCAGTAATGTGGCATTTTGACACCTTTAAACATATTGCCAAAAGAACATTTGCTGCATATATGTCCTTTGGCCATCTCTTGTCAGTTAGTGTAATGTCAGATGGGTATAGTCGGTTTTAACAGCTATTATCATAAAATGCCTTTAGAAATTTCCTTGCAACCTGTATATTTTGTTGTGGATAAATCATGTGGGAAGCGAGAGTGTTTCTGTACCAATAGCAATAACGACCCATGCTATGGCCATGTCATGATAATTTTCAGAAAACATGCTTGCATCAATCTGTAGTGTGCATGGTTAATATGTGAATGCTTCATTGAGCATAATTCCGACTGGTAAATACACACTTCGTCCGAGCACATTATTGCACGCATCATGCAAGCCGTCTTAAATGACCACCTAAACTGTCATTTGGCAACCTAAAAAGCTGCCAAGGTTGCCCGGCTGGCAACAGGGAAAAAAAGTTAAGTGAGAGCCCTGCCACATTGAAACTTACAGAATAATGAAAATCATAGATAGTGGATGTGAAAATTAGGTTTCCACTGATGGGAGAGTCAAGGACCAGAGGTCATAGCCTCAGAATTAAAGGCCGTCCTTTTAGAAAGGAAGTGAGGAGGAACTTCTTTAGAGGGTAGTTAATCTGTGGAACTCTTTGCCAGAGAGGGCTGTGGAGGCCAAGTCAGTTGATATTTTTAAGGCAGAGATAGACAAATTCTTGATTAGAACAGGTGTCAAGGGTTATGGGGAGAAGGCAGGAAAATGGGATTAGGAGGCAGAGATCAGCCATGATTGAATGGGCCGAATGGCCTAATTCTACTCCTAGAGCTTGTGAACTTGTGAACTTCACTTGTCTTGTATATTCTGCTTACGATATGAATTTACCGTTCAACTCTGGATAAATGTATCCTGCAATGGATAAATATGGCCAACTTAAACTATACTAAGTTGCAGGATCTTGGTATGTTTAGATAATTGTCATCAGTAATAGAATTTTATTATGCATCAAATGTTATTTACTGGCATCCTCCCGCACTACATGATGGATTGGTTTGAGTGTTTTTAGCTCCAACAACGGTATTCCGACTTGCAAGATTCAACAGCTCGGGAAGAATGGGGACTGCCTGGGGCCAGTTCAGAGCAACTTTGCCTGAATTACTTGAAAAACACAGTTTCATTACACCTGTTTTTGTGTAGATATGGATCTAGAAAAAGCTGCTCGATGTGCAGGTTCCAACTTGAATTATTGATGCTGCTTTGAGGCACAATTAGCATTTTATTTTTGCTGCATCTTTCGAATGCTGCAAGTCGCATGCTCAGCTGTTTATAAGTTGCGGCATATTGGTATTGTGTTAGATGAGAAATACCCTGCAACATCTGTTCCATTTGAAATGTCTCGAGCAAGTCTGTGTTGCACTGCTCGGTGCTGTTCAATAAGAATTGAATGATTGGAAATTAGTTACACAGGTATGTATTTTGGATAGCTTACAACCCAACGGTATGAATCATTTGAATTTTCCAATTTTAGGTAACAACCTAACCTCTCCCCCTTCCCAAGCCCCACCCTGATGCACACCTATTTATCCCATTATTTCCCCACTCACTTTCCCCTTCTGTCCCCTTCCACCTATACCACTTCCTCTGTCTTTACATTTCACTTTTCTATATTCCTTACAGCCTTTTCATCTCTGGCCTTTGTCCATACATCTTCCCATCAAATTCCCCTTACCCTGTATCACTTGCCACGCTTTGTCCAGCACCCACCTCTTTTTCGCTTTCTTCCCCAGTTATAATTAGTCTGACGAAGGGTCCCGACCTGAAACGCCACCTATCCATGTTCTCATGGGAAGCTGCCTGACCCACTGAGTTACTCCAGCAGTTTTTTTTTTTTTGTGAACCTGCATCTGTAGTTCCTACTGTCTATCTATTTTATTGTTGGGGGAACCAGTTTTTCTGAAGAGTATATCAGAACTGATCTGTTTAAGAAAGAACTGCAGATGCTGGAAAAATCAAAGGTAGACAAAAATGTGGAGAAACTCAGTGGGTGAGGCTGCATTTCCATAGATGCTGCCTCACCCGCTGAGTTTCTCCAGCATCAGAACTGATCTGTGCTGTGTCAAGGTTTGATGTAATTTTGTTCCATTTGTCCATTCATCTCGCTCATGTCATATTTCTCTTATTTTCTACGGCACAAATGGAAACCTCTTTGCCATTCAGGTTAGTGCAGAATCTCAGAACATTCCTTTCTATTCCATTTCTTCACAATTTTCCCTTTAATCAATTCTCACGTGATCATTGACTTCCCCCCACGCCACACCACAGCCCTCACGATCCCTTTGTTACCCAATTAAACTGAGTCATTTCCAATGACAACTTAATCTCCTGGCAACCTCCTCTGGGATGTGGGAGGAATCCAGAGCATCTGGTGGAAACCCACAGAAATAGCACTCAAGGTTAGAATTGAACCTGGGTTATTAGAATAGTGTGGCAGAAACCCTAACTCCTGAACTACTATGCCAACTAATGTTTGAATAAAATCTGAGTGCGCTGAAAACATTCACTGGGAAGGAAATAAATATTTCAATATGATAACTTTTCAACAGAATTGTTTTTATTTTTCTGGAGTATGTTGTTTCCTCTTCCATTCTGCTTACTCAAACTAAGACACACCCTCAATTGCTATTTCAGTTCAATTCCTTGATGCATCATAAGTGACTTTGCTTGAACATAGCTGCCTATAGGGAAAAAAAGTCAGGAAAAGCAGTTGTCTTGAGGAATGGAAGCAGGAGGAGTCCTAATGACCCCGAGACAGCTCCGTCGTTTGGCATCCATTTTCTAATCACCACATCCTTTGATTGTGTCAATGTCAGCCTTGGGCACAAGCACCCATTGACCATCCATCTCCTCCTGTACTGCAGAATTCCAAATGCCTAAGAGCAAAAAAAAAAATCTTAGTCACGAGTGGTTGATCTTGTATTCTAAGACTGATCTGTTCATTCCAGCCCGCTGAATCCGACCTTTAACCAAACTTCCAATGCGTTCCCTTCAATGCTCTGTGTCCTTATTTTTTACAATAAGCTTTTGTGTAGCACCTTACAGCATGGTCTTTGATAATCCCAGTGCATTGTAACCACTCGTTCTAATTATCATGTTACCATCAGCATCCTTGGAAAATAAAGACACAAGGTGCTGGTTTACAAAAAAAAAACACAAAGTAACTCTCCGTCAGGCAACGTTTTTGAAGGACCTGGATAGGTGACATTACAAGCTGGGACCCTTCTTCATACTGGGCGATGTCCAGACTCAAGAAATCTGAAGAGCGGTCCCAACCTGAAACGTCACTTATCCATATCCTCCAGAGATGTTGCCTGACCCACTGAGTTACTCCAGCACTTTGTATGTTTGTTTCCCTTGTAAAATAAGTTTTTCAATCATGATTTTCCATTTGCTAAATCCTAGTGATATTGTCCAATTGTGCTATGTTTCCAAGTACCCTTTTACCATCTCCATAATATTTGTTGTGGTATTATGCAGGCATTTGCAGTCAGGTTAATCAGTCTTTAGTTTTCACTTTCTTCTTTCAGTGAATGGCAATGTAATGCTTACAACTCTGCTTGGTCTGCTTTGGAAACTCAAAAATGTAGAACTTTGTTGTTCTGTTGTCGGTACATATGACAATCAAACACTCTTGCCTCCTGAATGCTTGGAATGAAAACTGTTAGATTCAGGGAATACCAACATGGGAGCAGATGTTGGCTTCCAGCCTGTTCTTCCATTTTGTAAGATCATGGGTAATCTGATTGTAATCTCAACTCTGCATTCCCATCTGCCCACATTATGCACTCATTCCTTCCTGACCAAGTATACATCTACTTCAAAGGAAGAGAGTTGCAAAGCCTCTTCTGCCTAGTCCCTCAGAGAAAATAATTTATTGGCAACTGTTGAAATATGTTGAGTTGAAGAGCTTTATGACTTTGGTGATATCAATAGAACAGTTTACACTTGATTAAATTATTTTCTTTTTCTTTAATAGCATCACCTGTTATCAAACCCTTCCAAGAAACATGCCAAGTTATCGGTCACAGGCTATGCCATGCTATAGAACACTGCCCCGCCATAGCACCACCAGAACTGACAGCGTCTGCACGGTGATGCCTTCCGCGTACAACAGAGTAATCCGACCGCCGTCATCGCAAGAGAAACGGAAGTCGATGCGGGATGATACCATGTGGCAACTCTACGAGTGGCAACAGCGCCAGGTTTATCATAAGCACGGAACACTCAACAGGCATAGTACTCCTCTCAACGTGGTGAATCTAGTTGAACAATCATGCTCCATTCCTCCATCGCCTTCTCATGGTTCACTGGCTCCCTATCAAGTATACTCGCCCCTGAGATCCTACAACATGGATTCCAGATTGGAACTATCGCCACCTATTTTAAGAGGGGACATGACAATTGATTCCATTAAGTCTCGGCGTCACAGGACACCTGTTAACAGGGTAAATTTTTCACCATTTATTCTGAAACGGCATTCTCGTAATCTAGATTTAGCACTGTTAATTACCTTAGATAGACACAAAATGCTGGAGGAACTCAGCGGGACAGGCAGCATGTCTGGAGAGAAGGAATGGGTGACGTTTCGGGTCAAGACCCTTCTTCAGACCCAAAGGGTCTCGACCCGAAACGTCACCAATTCCTTTTCTCCGGAGATGCTGCCTGTCCCACTGAGTTACTCCAGCTTTTTATGTCTTATCTTCAGTTTAAACTAGCATCTGCAGTTCCTTCCAAAACCAATTAGCTTAGCTTTATTTTACTACATTGAACTGTAAGCAATATTCCTTTTTTCCAGGAAAACATGGTTGCACAATTTTGTTGCCTTTCAATCAGAAAAAATCATGTTGGTGAAAATTAAACCAAATATGCTTGCTGATATTTCTTTCTGGGATGGTGGAAATGTTTGCAAGTCAAGAATAATTTCAATCATATTTTAACTTAATAAAGCACTGGACATGTGCTTATTTTGATAAAACAATACCACAAGGAATATCGGAAAGTGTAACATGTGGGCAACATTTAAACAAAGTGTTAAAGTGTTGGGCGGCATGGTGGCGCAGCGGTAGAGTTGCTGCCTTACAGCGCTTGCAGCGCCGGAGACCCGGGTTCGATCCCGACTACGACCGTTGTCTGTTTGGAGTTTTGTACGTTCTCCCCATGACCGCGTGGGTTTTCTTCGAGATCTTCGGTTTCCTCCCACACTCCAAAAACACACAGATTTGTCGGTTAATTGGCTTGGTATAAATGTAAATTGTCCCTAGTGTGTGTAGGATAGTGTTAATATGAGAGGTGTGGGCCGAAGGGCCCGTTTCCGCGCTGTATCTCTAAACTAAACTAAACTAATAGACAGGATTTTGTAACCTATTCTGCGTGCAAATTAACTATCAAGCTTTGCTGAGGAATTAAGTACTGGTTCAGTGCTCATCCACTCAGGTTGCAGATAGTGAATTTCCAATGGATTTAACACTTATAAAGAAGGCAAAGGTAGTAAAATAGTGACTGAAATAAATTTCTGCATCATTTCCACATTTCTCAGATTGTATGTCCACCTGAAAGAATGTCAATGCCGGTGGGTTTACCTGTACAGACCTTCACACCGGAGAACCTGCAGGGAAAAACGGTGAGTTGTGCTGATGAATTCTCCCTAAATTTGTTGACTTGAGGCACAGTCTTTGCACAGTATGCCACTTAGACAACTCTTTCCTCCGTCTTTGGTTTGTTTTAGCATTTTTGATTCTCAGTGGAATTGCCACCACATAAATATGGAAAGATTGTTAAAAAGCAGATTTCTAGAAAGTGCTTTGCTTGTTTCAAGACGCACAATGGGTTGTGACTAAGTGCTACATTTTTCATGAATTGATATTTGAAGGTTAGTCCTTCAATGGCTTCAATTCTTCCTGCCTTTTAACTAAATGATTATTAATAATTGGTCTATATTAATCTCATGATACTGTAGAGCAGTTGGACCAAACATTGTAGGAAATTATAATGTATGTCCTTCTACAACTATCATGTGCCAAAGCCATTTTAACTACTTGTATTATCTCTGCTCCCTCTTGGCCTCCTGTTTATTGCTATTCTGGCCCCTCTAAAAACCTTTCCTGAAACATGCACCTTTGGTGGCGTTAAGTTGCCTGGAGTTTTTATCTTCTCTACTTCGTACATTGCTCCAAATTGTGGTGAGAGAATCTGTTTCAGCTGCTTAGCAAGGCAAAAGTAATGTCTTGTAATTTGTAATCATCTGCCAATTTATTAATTTAAATTAGTAGAAATATTTTATCTTCAAACTGAAGACTATTTCTTTTTTCTCCTATGACATTATTTGGCTATTAAATCACAAGAGCTTCATGGTCTCCAGTTATTCTAATCACAACTCTCAACTACACTTGGCCTAGCTTTCATTGTATTGAGATAATTATGCATATCACAAGAGTCAAAAGGTTGTCATTTAATCTCCAGGGTCAGATGACATCCACCAACTAAACAGTACTTGAATAAGTTATAGGTTTCTTTGTTTGCTTCCATTTATCTATGTGTAAAATGCAGTGCGTCAGTGGCATTTTCATGTGTCTACCATGGCAACAATTCAATCAAGGATCCTTTACACATTATTCAAGGCCTTTATCTTCTGTTCAACACAAAATGTTCCATATCAATAAGATAACTATTTTTAAGAAAAGGAAATTGCTTTATTACGATATCCTAACTGGATATATTGTGGTGAGGAAAGGTTTTGCCCCTTTGGCTTTAATGCACATTATTGCACTTGCTCATTTGGTTTCCTAGCCGAAACATATCAGTACTTTCTATTGAAGGTAGACAAAAATGCTGGAGAAACTCAGCAGGTGAGGCAGCATCTATGGAGTGAAGGAAATAGGCAACGTTTCGAGTTGAAACCCTTCTTCGGACCTGAAACATTGCCTATTTCCTTCGCTCCATAGATGCTGCCTCACCCGCTGAGTTTCTCCAGCATTTTTGTCTACCTTCGATTTTCCAGCATCTGCAGTTCTTTCTCAAGTACTTTCTATTGATACTTGATTAAATGCAACACCTTGTTGGATAGAAAGTTTTCAATTTCAAATGCCACACTGATCATAGATGCATTTCTTTGGTAAAATTATCAAAGTGAATATCATGTACATTCACTTGGATAATTTGTGAATGATCAAAATATCTATCCCAATAAATAGATTAGATATTCTAATATCTGTAGATTATCATTTGTTGTTATGAAAGAATTTTAGTGGGTGCAAGTCAGGCTACAGTGCAGCAGAACTGTAGTTAGCTGAGAAATGCTGTTGTCCATAATCTGCACGTATTCTTACACAACTGCACAGCAAAGAGGTGTTCCTACAGATCAGTATCAGTATATTCCTTAAAGCCACGTTCCTCAGCCAGATGGCGACTGGGAAATTCACTCAGAGTCCACCAAAATGATTCAAGAACAACTTGAAATTAAGATTTTGCAAAGGTGATATTCACTGAAATAATTTAACCAAAAAGATGCATCTAGTATGAATGTAGCATGCAAGCCTTAAAAGATTTCACAGCAAAAGAAAATTGCTCTTCCAGAGACAAGTAGTCCAGTGACTGCCGTGAGTACGCAATATGTATGGGCATCAAAATAATCATTCCCAGCTGTATTCCTGATGTTTCAAAATGATTAATGCCAGCTACATGTTTGAAGGAGACTCCGTTTATTTTATTATAGAAGGCTTCTGTGAAAAGACACCCGTCAATTTTGTTTGTTTGTGCAAAATGGAAATCATGCAGTTTGAAAATTATTTTAATACTTGCAAATTTAATGAATATTTTGATAATGCTTTAGTTTGACTAGCCCTTTGTTCATGCAGCTATCCTACCATGCAAAAAATCAAGTAAGATGCTATGCGTGGGAGTTAAAACTATATTTTGATATTTTGTCTTCATCAGATGATGGAAATATCCCTTTAATATTTCATGGTTATTAAGTGGCATACATTATGAGACAACCTAGTTTGAGTCAGGATGCGCTGGATTTTGTGCCAGTTTGGCTAATCTCAGTAGCGTTGAAAGTAGAGTCTAACATAATCTATATGAAGTATGATGTTGTGTGTAATTATTCCCTGCTGCCGTGTTGGATGGAAGATGAATAGCTGCTTGCTGCTTGGAACTCTAATGGGAAAACTTCATAAAATCACTGAGATACGACCTGTTTTTTCCCCCTCAAAATTTGATGCAATTGGTTTTACACCTGCCAAAACCATAACTTATAAATGTTCACTGAAAGAATTTCAATCCTAAAAAAAGGAGACTCTGGCAGGGAGCCAGAATACAAATGGAGATTTAAATTTATCGATGTTAAAGTAAAGGGCTGGAAATATTGCAGAAGTGCCCTGTGCCATTTTTTTTTAAAGCTTGTTCCTGGCATGACTTATTTAAAGAAAAAAACTGCAGCTAAAAATTCACTTTATGAGCTATTACATTGGAAGATCGATTTGTCTTGGAATTTTACTGGGAAAATATTTTTTATATTGTGGCCAACATTTGGAAGGGCACTTCAGGGAAAGAAGGAAGGATGGATATTTTGCATACCATTCCCAGTGTGACCAATTTCCTGGCTTGGATCATTTCCTGTTGATAATAGACAAGATATTGTTCAGGCTACAATATTAGCCTTCTGACATTGGAAGCTAAATTATAGGTCTGAGTTCCGATCATATAAAATTCAGCAATGGAAATCAAAAATCAGATGATTTGTTAACCCTGCATTAGGCTTTTAACAAGTGGTGACTCTTTGCTAGCTGATCCCAGAGAAGGATCAGCTGATCCCAAACAGCTGCCCCGCTCCTTTAAATCTCCTTTCTGTCTCTTTCTCTTCTCTCTACCTATTGTACTTGAATTTGGCTTGATTAGGTTCATGTACAGTATTACGTGATTTGTTTGGATAGCATGCAAAACAACACTTTTCACTGTACCTCACTGTACACTTGACAATTTTAATTCTGAACCTAAATCAGACAGTCATGAGTTAAAAATAAAATTCCTTTCACAGTATTTGAAGCCAAAGAGTTTTGAGTGTGTCTTGTCTGGTCCCTGAACCTATTCTCACTAAATGAATGATCAGTGTTGTTTGTGGGACAGCAATGTGGATAAAAGGAACAACAATTCGAAATACTTCATTTTCTTTAAGTCCCATTGGAATCTTCCAACACACGCTGTAACTACATAACCTCAACTTTATTGTCACGTTGTTTCTATTCAGGGAAACTTGATTATAAATTTATAATTGGGCGTAGAGAACATCAGTCTTTAATTTTAAATGAAAAATGATGATGAGCTCTTACACATAATTCCATTATTTCCCTTACTTAGCAGCTGGCTATCGAGAACCAAGAACATCAAAACTAGGAGCAGATGAGTCAGTTAAGTTTGTTCTTCCCATTGAGTCTGCTTTACCATTCAGCAAGATCCTCACTGATCTTCTACCTCAACACCATTGTTGTGTACTATCCTCATCTATCTATTATTCTAAAACTCTTCTCTTGTTTGTGTGTATGTACATGTGTTATCTGGGCACAATCTGGTTAATTCCTATTTTCTTCCAAACGCTAGGCCACAGCCTTCCCATTTTCTCACACTCTACCCACATTTTTCCCATCGAGGTGATAAACATCTTCCCGTTGCATTCCGACCTATATTTCCGCACTTTTCAATTGTTTAAAGTTTTACAAACAGCAGGAAAACTCACCCATTTCGAAAACAAAACCCTGAGTGACGTCACAATGGACTCGCAAGGCAGGACGGGGCACTCCGGGAGGGAGGAGCACTCCAGCACACCCGAGTGACGTCAAAATGGACTCGCCATGCAGGACGGGGCACTGCTTTAAAAAAAAGATTTTTATTATACAAATACTTTTATTTTAAAAATTAAAATAAACATAGAGTATTAACACAATCAAAGACTGCCTATGTTGACAGTTTACAAACAAACGATCATCAAATTAATATAACGTCAACTTTATCAACAAAACACTCGACCTCCCGCAGAGACCAGCGTTCACGGAAGGCCTCCAAAGTCCCCGTGGACACCGTGTGTTCCCTCTCCAGGGACACGCGGGTACGGACGTAGGCCTGGAAACGGGGCAGGCAGTCAACTCCGGTGCGGCCGTCGATTACCCACTGCCTGGACCCACGAATGGCCATCTTGGCCTGGCCCAGGAGCAGACGGACAGGGAGATCCCCCCCCCCCTCCATCCCGACCTTCCCCCCCTCCGGGAGGGAGAGGCACTCCAGCGCACCCGAGTGACGTCACACTGGACTCGCAAGGCAGGACGGGACACTCAGAGAGGGAGGAGCACTCCAGCGCTCGTGCGGCGGCTGCTGGCGCCCGCTGGCACCCGACATCTGGTGGAGAGGGTGGAACCGCGTGCCCTGGCTAGAGCTGGAATGAGAGCCGAGTCCGGGGCTTGGGATGGGGCCGTGACCAGGCCGAGAAAGAAGTGGCCGCTGGAATCTAGGACGAGCCTGGGTACCCAGGGTCAGGGACGGTGAAGTCGGAACTTGCACTGGAACCCAGGCGGCGGCCGAGCTGACGGCTGGGGGCTGCTGCAGGAACCAAGGACGAGCCTGGGTCTACAGCCAGGGCCGGGTCGAGTACGAGAACCAGGCTAAGTTCCAGGCCCTGGAGCAGTTCTACGACCTGGGTAGGGCATGGAGTGAGGGGAGGAGGATGAGGGAAATGAGTAGGGAGATGGGGTAGGGTCTCTACTCCCCACCCTCTCTGCTCCCCTCCCTCTCTACCCCCTCCCTCCCTCTCTACCCCGTTCCCCTCCCTCTCTACCCCCTCCCCCTCCTTCTCTACCCCCCACCCTCTCTGCCCCTCTCCCTCTCTACCACCGTCCCCCTCCCTCTACCCTCCCTCTCTACCCCTTCCCCTCCCTCTCTGCCCCCTCCCCTCCCTCTCTGCCCCCTCCCCTCCCTTTCTACCCCCTCCCTCTCTGCTGCCCCACCCTCTCTGCTGCCCCTCCCTCTCTGCTGCCCCTTCCTCTCTGCTGCCCCTCCCTCTCTGCTGTCCCTTCCTCTCTACCCCCCTCCCTCTCTACCCCCCTCCATCTCTACCACCCCTCCCTCTCTACCCCTCTCTAGGGAGTGGTGAGTATTGGGACGTATGGGTGTGTGGTGGAATATTGCATTCGGGGACCAGCCCTCCCCTCTGACGCTGTGCACCCCCCCTCCCCGCGCGTTGGGGGACGGTCCCAACGGGTGCCACTTGGTCTAGTATATACTTATAAAACTCTCATCTTGTATATGTGTGTGTATGTGTCTGTATGTGTGTATGTGTTTTTTTTTTATCTACGCCAAAACGCTACGAGGTAGCGCTGAAAATTTTCCACATTCTTACTCACATTTTTCCCGTCCATGACATAATCAGGCTCCCGATTTGGTGCTATATTTCACAAGTTATTGATGATTAAAGTAAAAAATAAAAAATAAACAACTTTGAGAAGAATAACTGTGCCTCTGCTTTGACATTTTTCTGGCAGCTTCCAGTGATGACGTCACAATGGCATCTCACAGTCGTCCAATCACAATGGGATCTCATTTACATACACTGACAATTACGTCACAATGGGATTGTAGCTCTCCTAACTCTAGCAGGTGCAAATGCATTTTTCTTAAAGTCACAGTACACTGAATTTTTTTTAAAGTTTAGAATTCCCTTCAGATTTGATGCTATATTTCACAAGTTATTAATGATTAAAGTTTTTAAATAAACCAACTTTGAGAAGAATAACTGTGACTCTGCTTTGAGATATTTCTGGCAGCTTCCAGTGATGACGTCACAATGGCATCTCACAGTCGTCCAATCATAATGGGATCTCATTTACATACGCTGCCAATGACGTCACAATGTGATTGTAGCCCTCCTCACTCTATCAGGTGCAAATGCATTTTTCTTAAAGTCACAGTACACAAAAAAAAATTTAAAGTTTAAATTGAGGGAATGAGCAGCTCCTGCGCAGTTGTGGGCTATGATTGAGTGGTGCAATATTGCGTTGGGGGAACGGGTTACTTTGGGGCAACGGATGAGTGGTGGATTATTCCGCTGGGGGAAAGGGGCCCAACAGGTCCCACTTGGTCTATTGGCACAGCGCTGGAGCGCTATCGGGGAGCGTAGCGGGCTTCAGGTGACATCGACTCTGCTGGGAAACCAGCCGTTCCAGCCGCTGCGAGGACTCTCCTGACGGCCAGGAACATCAGGAACATCGGGCCTCCGTAGAGGCAACTGTGGAGGCCTCATTGAGCCTGACTCTGGGGAGAACTGGGTTGGGGACTGGACATTGTGCCTTCCCCCACAGTGGTGGTCATTGTGGGGGGGTGATTTTCTGTGCTGTGCCTGTGCCTGTGCATGTGCCTGTCAGTCCGTGTACAAGATGGCGGTCGGAGGGGAGAGTGGACGCTGGCGCGAATTGGTCGCCGCTGCTCTCTCCTCAAATTGAGTTTCTTATTTTCTTTTGGTGCTTTTGAAATTGAATTCTGTCCTTGATTTGTGTACTGTGGTGTTTTTTTATTTAATTTATTCCGATTATGTGTTTTTTTTTGTTTTGTTGTGATTCTATGCATTGTAAGGTGTCCTTGGGTTTTAGAAAGGCGCCAGTAAATAAAATGATTATTATTATTATTATTATTATCCACTAATTCTTTCAGTATCTAGAAATCCACTGATCTCTGTTTTGAATGCAATCAGTGACCGAGTCTTTCCAGCTCTCCTGGGTGGAGATTTTGCCTTCCAGGGACCAAAGACATTTCTCCTAATGTTCATCCTAAACAGTCTTTCCCATATTTTGTGCCTGTAACACTGGTTTAAGACTCCTCGTAGGGAAAATGTCCTCCCCATATCTATCCTGTAAAGCCGTCTACACATTTTGCATGTTTCAGTGAGGTAAGAAGGAGTACAAGTCGCCAGATCCTTGAAAGTTGCAGGACAGGTAGATAAGTGGTGAAGAAGACATATGGAATGTTTGATTTCATAAGCCATAGAATAATAGCAAAGCACAAAATGCTGGAGGAACTCAGCGGGTCAGGCAGCATCTGTGGAGGGAATGGACAGGTCAGGTCAGATTCCTATCTTCGGACCCAAAACATTAACTCTCCATACACAGATGCTGCCTGAACAGCTGATTTCCTCCAGTACTTCGTGTTTTACTCAAGTTTACAGAATCTGCAGTTCCTTGTGTGTGCATGCAATATTATAACGGACAACTTTAGTATACATTGGTTAGGCCTCACTTGGAGCATTGTCTGTCGATCTGGCTGCAACTCTAGAGGAAGGATGTGATTCTGCTAGAGGTAGGTCAGAGGAGGTTCACCAGGATGTCATCGAGATTGAAGCATTTCACAAATAAGAATTGGATTGACGGTTTGTTTTCCTTCGAATGGAAACATTTGAGGGGTGGTGAGCTGATGAGGGCATACAAAATTACGAGTTGAATAGATAGGGCAGATGGAAAGAATAATTTTCCCATGATGGGGGGTGGCTAAAACTAGAGGACATGGGTATAAGGTGAGGGACACAGTGGTGCAGCGGTAGAATTGCTGCCTCACAGCGCCAAAGACCGAGTTTGATCCTGGCTACGGGTGCTGTCTGTACAGAGTTTCTATGTTTCGTGTTGGTTTTCTCCGGGTGCTCCGGTTTCCTCTCACACTCCAAAAGACATACAGGTTTGCAGGTTAATTGACTTCTGTAAATTGTAAATTATCCTTAGTATATCGGATAGTGCTAGTGTATGGTGTAATTGCTGGTCGCCATAGACTCAGTGGGCCGTAGGGCCTGTTTCCGGGCTTTAAAGTCTAAAGGAGTGAGATTTAGAGGGGATCTGAGGGAGAAATTAGCAGACTGAGTGGTTGGAATCTGAACTCTGCAGCCTGAAGCCAGGGACCAAATACAGATGAATGGAACTTGTGTAGTTAGGTACAGTAGTTGGTATGGCCATAGTGAGTTGTGTGACTCTGACTTCATGGATCATAACTGAGGGGATCAGCAGAGATTCAGAGAATCTTTCAGACCCAGACATTGACCAGAAATGTAGTTTTCTACACTCTCTGAGAGATCCAAGGCTTGGTGAAGAGAGTCATGGCCCTGTCCCACAGGCAGGCGGTTACTGGCGGTGAAGCGCGGCGTCGCCGGAAGCGGGGACCGCGCGGCTACCGCGAGAGCGCCGCACGTATGCCGCGGGAGCGCCGCGCGGGGGCCGAGTGATCTCCATACGGCCGGTCCCACGAGCTGGCGGTAAGTTAAAAAAAATTAAACCTTACCGGAAGCTGTTGCCGCGCGTATGCCGAGTGATCACCGCACCGCCTGTCCCACGAGCGCCGCGTCGGGTGATGACGACATCGCGCTACGCGATGACGTCATTTCGGCTTGCGAGGCTGTGGCGGTGCTAGTGGTGATCGCGGCGCTGTGGCGGCGACTGTGGCGGTGCTCGTGCTGCACTGGCGGCGGCTGTGGCGGTGCTAGTGGTGCTCACGGCGCACTGGCGGCGGCTGTGGCGGTGCTCGTGCCGCACTGGCGGCGGCTGTGGCGGTGCTCGTGCCGCACTGGCGGCGGCTGTGCGGTAGGACAATATTTTTGAACGTTGTCGATTTTTTGTGAGCAACACCGCACGGTCCCGGCGGTGTGCGTGGGACCGACCCCGCAGTCTCTGGCGGTCCACGAGCGGTCCCAACTTCCTGCTTCACCGCCAGTAACCGCATACCCGTGAGACAGGCCTTTCAGACATCCATCTGATGCCCTGTCACTGTCCATGAGTTGGGATAATCACGATGCCTTCAAAATATCGGGATCTTGTAAGTGAGTTTCGCCCTTGGAAACCTGAGAATTGCTAAAAGTCAGAGATTATTAGAGTCAGTTAAAACCCGTTAGAAAGAGTGTGGAGGAATTTTGTTAAAACATGCTGGAAACACTTAGCAGGTTGAGCAACATCTGTGGAAAGAGAAATAGTTAAGCCCCTGTCCCACTTTCCCGAGTTACTCACGAATTCTCCCGAGTTTTCCCCTTGATTCAAACTCGGAGAATGTCCGTAGCGAGTCTGTAGTAGGCCATAGGAGTCCATAGATATTTCGTAGCGGCTCGTAATGCCAGCCGTAGGTACTCAGGGCATCAGGTAAGTCAGGACGTTTATTCAGCATGTTGAAAAATGTCCACGAGTAGCCCCGAGTACCTACGGCTGGCTATTACCGTAATTCTCCGAGTTTGAATCAAGGGAAAACTCGGGAGAATTTGTGGTAACTCGGAAAAGTGGGACAGGGGTTTTAATGTTCCTAGTTGAAAGTGAGCGTGGCTAGACTTGCTGAGGCAATTCCACTGTTTTCAGACCCGGATACCAGGAAGTAGTTGGGAAAAGATCCAAGACCTGGCAGAAAACGTAATATCGGGGAAACCTGTAATATTGTCCATTGATGACGTGGTATTGGTGTATTATTGTCATGTGTACCTTGCACTTTGTTCTTAATCTTGATCACCTTGTTGCCTATCAGTCAGTATTTGCTAATTACATTAAGAAAGAATCCCGTATCTTGATTTCCAGTTGAGTACAGCCTCTCATGGGGAAAATACCCACATATGCAGTTCTTGGTACGCTGGTTTCTTTTTCTTAGGCATTGGCGGGAGAATGATAAACGATGAAAATAGAGAATTTTTTATTGTTAAGAGTACTATAAACAGATGGATGTGCCAAAGTAATTGTGCCTTTGACCTCCTTCACGTGATCCCTTGGAAGGGGTTAGTAACCTGGAAAACAGGGGCAGGAGTAGGGGCAGTTAGATTCTGCAGCTTTAAGTAATGTATTAAAAATGCTAAGGAACTATAACTCTGCGAGGTGCATTTCAGTAAAAATGTAACTGGACCTATTGCAGTTGAATCTCGATAGAATTCCCCAGAGAAATAATGCCTGAACTGTTTCTGGTGGACTGCGTGCAACGTGCTGTGACATATGTTGAGAGCAGTTAGAGATCTCCATGCGTTTTGTAAATACTATTGATTGTGTGTTGTTTTTTGTTGTTTGTACCTGCACATGATAAAATGGAAAACATTTTGTCGTGAATTATTCCAAGATCCCCCTCTCCTCGTACAAACTCTCTGCCGAAAGTGATGAGCTGTTATCACTGACCGATCAGTCTTTTTAACCTTTTGCATTCCATCTGCGATGCCTGGGGTTAATGCTGAGCTCATGCAGTAGTTTTGGATAATCCAGGTGCGTGGGTGATAAATTAATGTGTCTCTTTCCCCCTTGGCTCCCAAAACTGCATTCCTGCAGCCAGAGGAGCTGACGTTACTGCTAATCAAACTGCGGAGGCAGCAAGCGGAACTCACCAGCATCCGGGAGCACACAGCATCACAGCTCATGCAACTGAACCTCAGTGATGCAAACCCCAAGGTCAGCTGCAAACACCATCTCTCATCCTCCATTACCACTCTTTCATAAGCTAGTCATCCATTACTGATCTGTGGCATTGGTGTTGACTTATTGTGCTCTGGAGTTTTTTTTTCTTTGCATCTTCTACGTTAAACTGTATTCCATGTCTTATTTAGTAGAATGCTAAACTGTCTACCCCAGTATAAGTATTAAAGCCCAGTAGTGCAAATGTACATTTCATCCAAGAGGATACGTACCATTTTTAAATTGTACAGGTTTATCGGCCTGAAGAAGAGTCCTGACCAGAAAAGTCATCCAAAGATGCTGCCTGACTCTAATTTACTCCAACACTTTGTGTCTTTTTTGTAAACCAGCATCTGTAGTTTAATGTGAGTCCAAGCTGTCTATCCCATATTGATTTTATCAGTATGATGTGCCATTCGCCATATTCCATGCAGATAAATTACATCTGGATACTTCCACAAATGCATATTCATTATTGAGAAGATGTAGTAATCAAAATGCTGAAATTAATTGTTTGGTGACTGTGTGTGTGTGTGTGTGTGTGTGTGTGTGAGTTCGCGCCAACATCGTTTGTTCTGAATAGCATCGGATGAAATCCTTAATTTTGTATGGTTTTGTAAAGTTTTAAAGTACAGTAGTGCACATGCACATTTTGTCTGAGAGCTTACTATTTTTAAATTGTACAGGTTTGTCATTGACTTTTAAAAATGACCAAAATAATTCAACTGGCAGTGAATTGTGACTTTTGGCCCATGGCGTGGGGATTGACTCCTTAATAGAGCTACCAAATTCATCCCATTTCTTGCTTATTCTTCACCACTCTGGATTTTTTCTGTTTTGTCTTTCTCTTATTCAGGGCTAATTGATACACTTCTCAACAACAGCTTTGCCTTTTCATGAATAAATGAATTGTGTTTTTTCAAACTGAGTTCTGCAGGTGCAATCTTGCGGTGACAATCAATTAGTGTTCTTAAATTCCTGTTATTTCTTTTTGAATTAATTATGGTCTTCTGCTGTTCCTCTTCTTTCTAATTTCACATTCTTTGTTCTTATTTATTGCTGCCTCTTAGAATGATATCCTCATTCATCACCTTCAGAGAAATCTCGTGTATTTGGACTATCAGGTGGGAGCACTAGAAATGATTTTTTTTCATCATCTTTACTTCCCAGTGCATGCCACCACAAATACCATAACCAATCTGGTAGCTAATGGCACTCGTTTGGAGCAGAAATAATCTTGCAACCATTTAATCTGCCACTGATTCCAGTTCAGGTTTCTGACGTTGGTCGGTGCATTTCACGACTCAGTCCCTGTAAAAGAAAATACTCAAGAAAATCCCTATGATTTTTAAAAGCCTGTTTGAGTTTAATGCGATTTTCTTTTTAAATTTGGCTGGAAATTAGATTTTGAGAGGTTGCTAAGTTAATTGATGATAAGTAACAAACTAATATCTTGAATTAGTTCATTTGTCATTTTTGATCATTTTAAATAAAATGTCTTCCCACCAATTTCCATGCATTTATTAGTAAATGACAGTGCCTGGTTATCAAATGTCAAATATAATGTAAATATGTGCAAAGTGTTGAAAACAATGTTGAAGTTAATCTTTAAGTGTTAAATATAACTTACTGTTGAATTAAAACATTATGTTATTAAGATTTGTGTATATACATGCTAGTGTTGCAATCCTTTAATTTTCCTGTAATTTATACTTTGGCTGCTTGTAAGCAGTTACTATACATAGAAGGTTCTGTCTAATTGTATTCTGTTGTATTCTGTACCATCTTAAAATCTCCCTCAAAACAGAGAACTGAGGCACACTAGTATATATACACGTGCCTCTTTGTGTCATCATTCGTTTTTTGTGAGAATTCCTTCTCTTTAATGGAAACTATCTTTTACTGATAAAATTCTGGCTGTTGTGGGAGGTAAGAGATGATATTTTTGAACCAGTTATAGCTCCATTAAAAAAAAACCTTGAAGTGCTGAGAAACAAAGAAATCTCCACATTTTTACCTCTTTCTGCAAGAAAAAGTATTCTGTCCAAGTTTCAAGCATTTCATCTTGGTGCCAATCCAAAATTATTTTTTTGAATAAAATGCAAAACTTTTGCATTATTACAAATTTGCTAAAACAAAACATGGTTGACTAATTCTTCCTGGTCCACTTTTCGCACAATTTCATGATCAGACCTGTAAATTGATTTCCAATTTTTTTTTATCTGCTTGGTAGTAGCATATCCCCGTACTGTGATCTTTTTCGGTTCGGTGTACAATGCTTGCAAGACACTTTGATATCTATTCTTAAAAAAGCAGGAGCTATAATCACTGTTTCATCTTTTAAATCCAGCCATGCTGTAAACTGATGTTTACTGTATGCTCCTCCTGATTTGAAATAGATGAAAGAAAATGAGCCCTTAATCGCTACGATTCACACTATGATTGAGAACTCAGCACCAAGGCCACAAGTATACAAGCAAGTAAGGTCTTGGATGTTGGTTGCTTTGCTTAAACACAAAGACCTGTGTATGGCAGCTTTCAGTTTATTACACTTGAATCATACCCTCGAGTTTTTATTTTCCTCCAGTGACATTCATCCATGCTTTGAACCATGCTGCAATAAAGTTAGCATGGCTTGTTTTACCATCTGCAAGATACGTTATGCTTGACTTCAATCACTAATGTAGATGCTCAGATAAATTTTGCAATCTGGTTTTGTAATTGTACAGGAAGCTCAAATCTGACAAGCTCCTGTCTGAATCTAATCTCACTTGGAACAGTGTGTGAAATAAATTGTGCCAAAGAGAATCCCATTGACTTGTTAATGGTAACAAGTCAAGCTAAAACAATTTGGTGAAATGGGTTTTTATCATGAGGAAATGTAGGTCAATTTTCAACCCTGAGGCTGTTGAAGTTTGACCCGTATATTGTTGCCAAAGGACTCTAATTCCATTTGTCATGAATTTTTAAAAAAAAGACATTTTTTAAAACTGGAAGCATAATGATTTTGTAACGTTTTACTCAATTATAAATAAACCCTCGTCGCTTATTCATACACTGACCCGCACTCCTATTCCCGAAACATGTACCCAAAAAGTTGATCACAAGCGTCAGCTTTCCTACTGTTCTTTTCCTTAAACATGGCTCATTGTTTCTGCATGGTGGTTGTGCCTGCATGCGTAAATGTATACAGTCCATGATAACAAAAGCTGGAGAGATGTGTTTGCATTCTGCGCCAATACTTTCTTCAACTCCCAAGGCTTTAAGATCAGATCTAAGGTATGTTTAACAATGCTATGGGCACTTATTATGCAGTCGCAATTCTGTGAAACAGCTAGAAATTTAAAATGATTATGACATAAACAATTCTACAACTGTTATCTATTTTGTGCCTTTCCAATGTAAATTGAGGTTTGCAGTATCTTTTGTTGGTTTTGGAGATTAATAACCTCACATTCTGAAAACCTACATTACTTTGAAAAATGGGTGGCCTCAACTTTAGAGACTATTTGTGCTGGCGGCCCAATTGGCCCAGGTTGGCAGAGTGATACAGTTGGTAGAGCTGCTGCCTCACAGTCCAGCAGCCCTGCTTCAATCCTGACTCCTGATGCTGTCTGTGCAGAATTTGCACATTTTCCCCTTGACCATGTAGGTCCCTTCAGTTGCTCCCATTCCCTTCCGCATACCAGAGACCTGAAACGTCACCTGTCCATTCCCTCCAGAGATGTTGCCTGACCCGCTGAGTTACTCAAGCACTTTGTGTTTTTTTCAAAGACATTTGTATCAGCAGGTTAATAGGCCAAGATAAATTTTCCCTAGTGTTGCTGAACGATAGTATAAGGGTGGAACAAGGGGAATGTGGAAAAAACAGGTGTCAGGTGAGATTAGTGAGGAATAAGATTCCTCTGTGAGGTGGCATAGAATTGATGGGTCAAAATGGTCTTTGATGGTGTAAAGCAATATGGTGAAATTAGTTTTTCAGATTTCAAGTAAAGGTTTGAGAGTTTGGCCAGTAACTCGCAGTTTACATTAATTACTCGTGTAATTTAACCATCCTTGAAACATTGTTAATGCAGCAAAATGAATGAAAAGCAGCACAAGTAATGTATTCTATATTATCCTTAATTTTATCTTTTAAAATAGCTACAGTCATTAAACATGATAAGTATATTCATATGTAATGATTTGATGCGATGTTGAAACAAATTGGTCACGTTATTTATGCAACTATTCTGTCTTACTTTGATCGTTCTGTACTCTTGCTATAAAATTTGTCATATCAGCAGCACTAAACACACTCATAAAGAGCTGGCCCACCCGTTTAATACGATCCACACCCCCTTCAGCACCACTCAACTTTCTTTTCCATTTTCAATAACAGAAAGGAAAGTGGGACAATGTTAGAAAAGCTGCAGGCGATTTGTGCTATCGCCACAGGTCAATTTTATCCCAGTTTCTGCAGCCTGTTTTATTGACCTGTCCTAAATAGCACCGACGATACATTTTAACACACCACTGATTCTCCAATGCTGCTGCCCGGTGGAAAATACATCTAATAATATTGAATTTTCAAATCAAGTCAAGCGTGTTTAACTGTCATATGTACTGACAGTGTAACAATGAAATTCTTACTTGCAGCAGCATAACTGGCCTGTAATTACAATACACATATAACATATAATAAGCAAAAATTCTATAAATTAATAACCACAATACTAGTGCAAAAAAAAAGCATGAATGTAGTATGGCTAGTACGTCATAGCTCTGGAACTGATGAAAGTAAAATTTCACTTTTTCCTACAATATGGTTGGCAATTCATTTGGACACAAAGTGTTGGAATAACACAGTGGGTCAGACAGCATCTCTGGAGAACATCAATAAGTGACGTTTTGGGTTGGGACGCTTCTTCAGGCTGAAGAGGGTCCCGACCCAAGGGTCGTCACCCACCCATGTTCTCCAAAGATGCTGTCTGACTGACTGAGTTACTCCAGCACTTTGTGCCTTTTTTTGTAAACCGGCATCTCCAGTTTCTTGTATTGGCAATTATTTAGGATTGTCCTTATTTCATTATGGGACTGGAACCTCAGTGCACAGACGATATTGCAGACCCCAAGCAAGAATCATCAAGGATTGTATCTGATCATGGTGGTAACAATTTGTTCTCTCTTTATGGTTTGAACAAACTTATGGTTAAATTTCCTTACTTGGAACCTAATGATAAAATGTAGAATATTTATTGCTTAATTGATAAATTAGGAATACTTCATAAATTATGTTTCTAAAAATGGGTTACTGTAATTTAACTTTTGAATATTGCCTGACAATTCCTTACAGGTTAGCAATTCAGATGGTAGACTGAAGAATCTAGTGCCATTATGATCTGTATTGGGACAATATTTTTCAGCAGCATAATTTCAACATGCTTTTCCTACTGTCTTTTGTTATGTCGAAATATTACAAATGTAGAGGTGCGACATTTTTTGCCCATTGCTGAGATTATCTGTGGAAAAAAACCCTCTTTCCCTTCGGAATAAAATTACCTGTTCGTCTTTCTTATCAAAGGTAACTTGTGTCATCATACTTCAAGGGAAAATAAATTAACGTATTCCTCAGGCTAAATTTGCCTGCCCCATATTCTCAGTGGGGACCTTATGTGAACAGAGTGCCGATTGAAGTGTTGGTACCGACGTATCTTCAGCTCACAGTTGCTTCAAACTAGGCTTCCTGCTGGGAGCGTCACTCCACTGAACCTGCTTTCTCCGGGTAATCTGTTAAAATTGTAACATTTGTCACTTTTTCTGAATCGTTTCCCTGTAGCTGGCTCAGCACAATGAATACAGAGAAACTGTCTACAGCCACAGAAGCGAAGATCCAGACATAGATGTATGTACAAATATCTTACCTCCTTTCCATGTTATCTCATTTGTTTATTATGCATTCTGCATTGATTTTGTGTATGGTTTGTGATCATTTAGCTAGTTTGTGCTCATTTTACAGACTTAATGGTGATTCTTTCACCTGTGCAACTTTTGTTTGTGTTGCTGTCTATCCTCTCAATGAATATCTAAAATTTGTTCCACATTAAATATTATAAAATTAATTAAACACAAAGTGCCGGGGTGACTCAGCGGGTCCGGCAGCATTTGTGGAATGAATGGATAGGTAACGTGTCTGGACCCTTCATTAGTCTGTAGATGGATCCAACCCGAAACGTCACCTGTGCAATCCCTCCACAGATAAAACACACAAAATTGCTGGAGTAACTCAGCGGATCAGGCAGCATCCCTGCAGAACAAGGAGCGGCGAAGTTTTAGATTGGAACCCTTCTTCAGACCGATTATCGGGAGCGAAAAAGAAAGCTAGGAGAGAGGAGAGGCAGGCAAGATGTGGCTGGTAATAGGTGAATACAGGCAAGGGAGGTTTTCAATGGGCAGATGGTTGAACAAAGGCCAGACATGCTGCCTGACCCACTGAGTTCCTCCAGCATTTTGTGTTATGCTTAAGATTCCAGCATCCTCGTGTCTCCGTTATAAAATGAGTTGCCTGCCACCAAAGAAATATTTTTGTATCTGTTTCCACTCTGTCGACTCTTTCAATCCATGTCAATACATCACTCCTAATCTCAAACACATCAGTGTTACATACTGACTGTTTATATGCGGCTTTATCAAAGGCTTTCTGAACAACCAGGTTCCCCACATCCTCTGATTTCCTAAATCACTTCTGTCAGATACATCTTTGTGTTTATTGCGCACCATTCCCCCTCCACTCATGCAACTTGCAGAAATATCGTATTTCTCCAAGTCTGGCCTCTCAGACACATTTGAACCACCACATGCATCAACGGCCAAGGTCATGTGTAATTCCCTCCTAAAATCGCACTACTCTTTCTTCATTTCCCCTTCTAATATGCACCTTTAATTTTAAAATTGATCAAGTTACAGTATTAACATCAGGAACACTACAGAGCTTTGTTTGGTAACATTCCTGCGAAATGCTTTGGGGTGTTTTGGTATGATAAAGTGTCTTCTACGTAAATTCAAGTTGTCATCTGATACTCCACTCCTTCATTTTCTCATTTAATTTGCATTCCCACTAGTTAACCAAAGTAAAACTTTAGGTGACATGTCTTCAGGACAGATCATCTCAGTTTGCAAATGCCAGACGTATGTACAGTCCCTACATAAGGATGAGTGTATGGGATGGATTTGCTGTTTGCTGTGGGACTGTTTTTGACAATTGCTAGAATTTTGCCACATTGAACACAAGAAGAATACATTCTGGTTAACATATTGATGTCCATCTCGCCAGGTGTCCTTTTTTAAATCAACAACATTTTAAATGTAGTAAAATCTTTGAAAAGGGTCTCATTATTCTCCAGAGTCAGGCTAAACCTGTTAATATCAAGTTTATTAGTAAGAATATCAAAATGCAATTTAAAATCCTTCTCCAGATTACCTATTCCCAGTGCTCTTATTTTGTAACTGTACTCGCATACCGGCACCACTCAAAAGTTTGAAACTAGATTTTCTTCATCTTCACTTTTTACTTAACTAAAATGGTGATTTTAGACTTTTTGGTTATAGTTGATTGGTCACAAACTCAAAACAAAATGAGGGTTATATTGTGTGAACAAGGTCCTGAGCCAAAACATCACCTATATATGTGTTAAAGAAGGAACTGCAGATGCTGGAAAATCGAAGGTACACAAAAATGCTGGAGAAACTCATCACCTATATATGTTCTCCACAAATGCTTCTTGGCCCACTGAGTTACTCCGGCATTTTGTGTGTGTTTTTGAATGGGAAATATTATTGATGTGTGTATCTGAATGTTTAATTGACATGCATACCAGCACCTGTATGTCTATAAGAAGCTCTTTATTTTAGAGATACAGAGTGGAAACAGGCCCTTCGGCCCACTGTGTGCGCGCCGACCAGCGATCCCCGTACACTAACATTATCCTACATACACTAGGAACAATTTTACAATCGTACCAAGCCAATTAACTTATACACCTGTACGTCTGGAGTGTGGGAGGAAACCAGAGATCCTGGAGAAAACCCAGGCAGGTCACGGAGTGAATGTACAAACTCTGTACAGACAGCATCCGCAGTCAGGATCAAACCCAGGTCTCTGATGCTGTAAGGCAGCAACTCTACAGCTGTGCCTCCGTCCCACTATCTATTCCAATGGGACAATCCCCCGTTATGCCATGCAGGGCCTCAGTTGGCAGCTACATAGACGAATTTTGAACTATGTAGCTTGCAAAGGGTTCTTGGGAGGGAAACCCTGCATAACTTGGGGGGGGATCTGCACATTCCTATCCTGACCACTTATGCAAAGTTATCCTCAGTAAATGCTTGAAACACCAAATTGCAGAAGGAAAGACAGAGCTAATGTTTCAGGTCAAAGAACCTTTTTCAGAATGGAAGATCTTCGGCCTGATATATCAACGCTGTTTTCTCTCTCTCCACAGATGCTGCCTGACCTGCTGGGTGTTTCGAATATTTTCTGGTTTTATTTCAGATGCCCGGCATCAAGTGTTTGATTTTTCATTTTGTAGTTATAATGGTGCTTTGTGTGTTAACCCTTCCCATTTTTACATCTTTGTGATTTCCTTTTCAGGCACAACTGAGCCAGCTGTGTGAGCAGGACAAGGTTGTTCATGAACAGGAGGAGAAATTGCGACAGCTGCATAAGGAAAAGGTGAATCATTGAGATTAAATTCCTGCAAGAAAAATACAAACCCCTTAACATATTACTGTCAGTCTATACTAAGTGTGCTTTTTGTCCAATGTAGCATACACTGGAACAAGCATTGCTAGCAGCAAGTCAAGAGATCGAAATGAACGCAGATAATCCTAATGTGGTGCAAAGTGTGGCCTTACAGAGAGAAGTCTTACAAAATGGATTGCTTAGCACTTGTCGGGAGGTATCGAGAGCCACTACAGTAAGTTGTAGCAGTATTACTCCTAATTGCCGGTGGTTGTGGTCCAAAGGGAGGTCCTGTTTGTGTGATGGGTATACCCGAAGGAAGCAGGGTGTGGAGCGAAGGGGGAGGAGAGCTGCGAACAGTCAGCTCAGGCACCCCACCTGGTGGCTGGTGTGTGTACAAAACCTCGGTGCAGGCACTAAACCCACTTCCTGCAGCGTGCTGAGTAATTTCTAGTGCAGAAATTATAGTTTATTTGCAGAGTTTCTCTTTTTTAGATTAAAAGAAAAGTCTTCTTTATCGAGCTATATATTTTGTGATTTAGGAAATCGAAAAAATGTGGAGAGAATATGACAAGTTAGAATATGATGTAACTCTTGCAAGAGATCACCTACATGAGCAACTGGACAGATGTGAAGGAGTTCAGGTACTCGCTTTGATCGGTTGACCTTGGTGTCTGGTCATTTTTGTGCTTATAACAGAATAATCTTTCTCTAGCCAACATATATCCCGTGCAGCAAAATTGATAGGTACATTGCATGTATTATTTTCTTGCATCTTGTGCGTTTTCTGACAAGTATATTTCATGTACCATATTATTGATGTACAATAAGCCAACATTTTTAAAGCATTTGTAAGACTTTCGAAAAAAGGTTCTCCTTGAATATAATGCATTCCACAAAACGGTCAACAAGTACCATACTTGTACTCAGATGAACTTTTCTATCTCCCACAAGTTCGACATCACTAGCTACCAGCGTTCTCAGATCCAGAAGGAGCTCTGGAGAATCGAGGATGTCATGGAGGGACTCAACAAGAACAAACTGCAAAGAAGTACTGCTGGAAACATTTGTAAGAGAAGTGAACCAAATCTATTTATACAGCATTTCACACTGTAACTATTGTAGTTTGCAGAAGTGGCCAGCATAGTTTTATTGTGTAGGAAGGAACTGCAGATGCTGGAGTAACTCAGCGGGACAGGCAGCATCTCTGGAGAGAAGGAATGGGTGACGTTTCAGGTCTGAAGAAGGGTCTCGACCCGAAACATCACCCATTGCTTCTCTCCAGAGATGCTGCCTGTCCCACTGAGTTACTCCAGCATTTTCTGTCCAGCATGATTTTATTTATCTCTTTTAAAGTCCTTAAACTCAGTATATCAAATACATTATGTGTTATCTCTGGGAACAGCATTCAGCATTTTTTTAAGAAGTCTGAAATGGCATCACTTGATTTTGTTTTAAATTAGTGAACTGAAATTATTTATTTCCCCTTTGGATATTATAATTACTGTTCTCATGATGCCATAGATTTGAACAAGATGCATATAGGAATACATTTGTTTTTTGAAAGGTAGGAAATACATTTAGAAAATGATGTCCAGCATTAAATTTTAAACAAAAGTGTGGGGTAATACTGCAAAAACCTGTTTGATGATTTAATAAAATAAGTCAATAGATACTTGCCCTTGATGTTTAATACAAGCCTGCCTTGCTTACCCTCATCTAATTAATATATTCTTCTATTTCCTTCTCCCTTGTACTGGCATAACATCCCAAAGGCATGAGGGGCTGTGAGTTAATTGGCCTCTGTAGTGTGTAATGAGTGGATGAGAAAGTGGGATAACATAGAACTAGTGTGAAAGGGTGATCGATGGTTGGCATGGATACGGTGGGCCGAAGGACCTGTTTCCATCTTGAAATCAATCAATTTCTCAACACGTTAATGCTGTTCAATATGCCATGAGATGGAAAGTGCTACGATATATCCCACTCTCTGGGTAAACATGTGAAAAACTCTAATGCATTGATTGGGCCGCACGGCCCACCAATGTTCCGGCAGGAAGTACAGGCCTGCTGCAGTGTGTTCCATCTTGCTAGCTGGATGGAGTGGGTGTGGAAAGGATTTCCATTAATGGGAGAGTCCAGAACCAGAGGGCACAGCATCAGAACAAAAGGACGTACCTTTAGAATGGAGATGAGGAGGAATTTATTTTGCCAGTAGGTGGTGAATCTCTGAAATTCATTGCCACAGACGGCTGTGGAGCTCAAGTCATTGGATATTTTTAAAGCGGAGATTGATAGGTTCTTGAATAGTAAGGGTGTCAGAGGTTCAGGGAAGTAGGCAGGAGAATGGAGTTGAAAGGGAAAAATAGATCAGCCATGATTGATTGGTGGAGTAGAAGATGGGCTGAATGGCATAATTCTGCTCCTACAGTATATCTTATGGTCTTATAGGTTTTAGTTGAAATAGCAGTATGCTGGTATGATAGAGCAGTCCAGCAGTTGATGCGAGTGTATAGGCATGGTCCTGATGACTTACACTTGAAACAATGTTCCTCAAGCAGAAAAAAGTTTCCACACAGATGCCCCATATTTCGATATATCGCAGGGAACCTGGTCCCTGCTATATATCTAAATATGGGGCATCTATGTCTATTTTCATCCTCAAGTTATTGTGAAACTTACTTGAAGCAGAATTAATATCTGTAGCATCTGCACTATTGGCAGGGATACACAAATCAACTTTTCCCCAGTAATGTTGAGTAGATTTTCCTTTTTGAATGTAAAATATTTTTAACTGGAGTCCTGACTTTCCTCTGTCATATGTTTAATCGGCATTTAAAGGATCTTGTATTGGAAGCACAATTCCCTTCAGGTAAATTAATAACTTGATAGTGATCAATATGATGTTAGATGGGAACATGCAGGATCATAGCCAGGCTTGCCTCACACATATTATTGTGACTGGGGATGTTAACCCTTCAAACCCTTGTCAAGGGAATCTTTCAGATGGATTTAATCAGTGTTGTTTAAGGGTCTAGTCCATAGAGTACATAGAGTTTTCGAAACATTAAGCTTCTGTGAAGTTTTCTTTCAGCTTAACCATTTTCAATAATTTCCATCTTATTTTTACAATGCACAGAAAGCAATGATTATTATTTATTTCTCAGTATGTAGGAGATGAAGTAGTCTTTGCACACAAACACTCAAACATCCTCTTGATGACAATGTTTCCTATAATAGCAGTGTGTCCCATGGAATCCAAAACCAAAAAGATTTTCCAAGGGCAACTTTTTAAAAACAAGTTTGATATTGCTCTTGACATGAGTAATCTAATTTGTGTTTTTATTTCTGTTCAAAGCTGTGTCACAAACTGGACCTGCTTCCACTTTAAGGTACAAACAGGAGGTAAGGAGCTATTTCACATCACTGATGTGTAACCTGTTGGAATGGGAGGAACAATTTAGATTAAAATTTGTAAATGATTGGGAGAAGAATACAAGTTCGTAGTCTCACATGAATAAATCTCATTGTTGGAGGTTAAATGTTTTATATTAAGTTGGTAGTTACTTTATTGACAAAACATTTACTTTTCACTGGCATGTTTTGAAACTGGGAAAAAATTAAACAGAAGATATGATAATTCCTCAGACCCATCTTGGCGGAGCTAATGCACCTTATTTCTGATTATTCAAAGTAATTTTTGTACAGATAAATGGAACCATTAAATAATTTAAATTAGCCAGCTTAACAACAATGTAGGTGTCAAAAAGAGCAATGATAATTGGATTGTATTTAAATTAGCTGACTTTGAATTAAGCAGTCGACTGAAGTACATTATTTGCTTTCATGTATCTTTATATACGGAGCATGATCACGAGTTAATTTACATTCATAAAGTAAGCAACGTTTGGCATCTCAGACTGTGCTGTACATTAATTATGTGGTGGCCATCTTACACTCCTCAGGAAGACGAAACGGCCCCTTCTCGTCCTCCTCTCCCCCAGTTATATGACTTGACAGAGAAGGGTCCCTCAATTCCTCCTCTTCCCAGTGAGAGAACTATTTGCCCTTGTTCTACCAGAAACCTGGTGCATCAACTAGACAAAACGAAGATCCACCCTGAACTGGAAGATTCACGGAAAGGAGCAGATTCAGTAAGTGGCTGACTGACAGCTGCCACAGTTTGCGTTTTAAACCTGCTCCATCCACATTTCCGTCCTTTTTTTTTTGCCATAGAATTATTTTGCGTCCTCGCTTTTTTTCTTGGTGGCTTACTCATGCTTCTACCATTGATGTTTTTTTTCGTATTTTATAGATGATTTTGATGTGAATGAGCTGTCTTGCATAATTGCAGCCTATGTAAACTATCAATAACAATCCTGTTATAGAATTATGTGTGCGTAACTTTGAGAAATATTTTTAGATTAGAGATATTTGGGCCATTTCTTGGACATTGTGTCAAATTGCTTGCTACCTTACCAACATTTGACAAGATGTCTGTTTGTTTTTATGCTACAGTTGCAAACAGGCACATTTAAGCCTTTCTAACTGTTCAGTTGCTTTTCTGCAAGACGGTTCATTTATCAAATTTGACTTTAATGTTACTTTTGAAGTGAAATCCACCAACAGGTTATGTATAATGGCGGTTGACATGTAATAGTCGATAATGTGAAACTATCTTGGACTTAGTCACAGAGAACTGCAGATGTGGGAATGTTGCATAGAACATTTGATCTTATTTGATTGTGCACGCCAGGTTGATTGCATTCGTTGAAACGGGCGGACCACGTGAAGGTTGCAATCTCCCACCCCAGGTGGTGGAGTAACTCAGCAGGTCAGACAAAATCATTGGAGAGCATGGATAGGTGACGATTCAGGTCAGGACACAAAATGGCACCTATCCATGCTCTCCAGAGATGTTGCCTAACTCGATGAGTTATTCCAGCAGTTGTGTTCTTTCTTAGACTTAGAATATCTCTGGAATATACTGTTAAATTAAACTCCATTTCAGTTTGGTTTCAGTGACAAACAAATGATGCAGATGCTTGATTAGGTGTACACAACTCTAGCTCAGTAATGTTCCATGTTATTGGCAATTCTAAGCAACATCTAAAAATAACTGTAAAGGTCGATGTGCTGCTCAGTAATATATAAAATACTGTGTAGACCTCAGTAGTGAGAGTCTGAAACCCCCCCCACTAAACACCGGAAACCCTCTGCAGGTCAGGCAGCATCTATGGAAAATGAAAGTGTGTTAACATTTCAGATCAAAGACCCTTTGTCGTCTTTTTCATGTCTACCTGTTTTAATAGTCCATTCAACTCAAGGCTTTGCAGTTCCTATAAGTCAGTATAAAACTTGACCCCAGGGACTTTCGGCTGAATGTTATTCCTGTGCCTGAACACACGTAAAGCTGATTTATATTGACAGTAAAATGGATGTACATTGGGAGTGCATGCTAGGAACCAACTGGCTTTTGAATGTTTTGATTATTAACATGACTCTTTGTTGTGTTGGATTGTTCCTTCAAATTTAAAAAAAAAAAAATTAGATGTCTTTGCATTTTGCACAAGCAACAAATAATTTAGCGGTGGTCTTGACACTAGAATAATAAATAGCATGTCCTCCCAAGTTAATTATCAACCAGATTACATAAATTTGAATAAATGCTTTTTCAGAAATGTGAGTTCTGTTTTTGTGCCGCTGATTTGCAATTGTATATTTTGGCATTTCTGCAAAGCTACTTAAATTTTTGATTCTTGTCTCAAGTTTGGTTACCAATACAAACAAAATGCTGCAATTTTCTATTTGTTTTGAGCGCTATCATTTGTGTGCTGTTTATTAATCAAATAATTCTTTCAGATTGTGATTTAACTCATTTTTAAAAAGGATTGTTTGTTGAAAAGGAATTATTTTCTGCTTGCAGGGTCCTGATTATCGACAATACAAGAGTGAGCCAGAGCTGACAACTGTCACTGAAGTTGATGAGTCAAACGTGGATGAGAAGTCAGAGGTGATGACTGACAAAGAAAGTATCATGTTGAAAGGTAGTTAGACCGAAATATTTACAGATTAAGATTCATATCTCTAGATTCCATCTAAACTTTTTTCTGCAAAAGAACAACTTCTGGAGGAACTCAGCGGGTCGGGCAGCATCTACATAGAACAGTACAGCACAGCAACAGGCCCTTTGGCTCACAATCTCTGTGCCAAACATGATACCGGGACTCTTTTCCCAGACTGTTCAAACACACAAACAAAGAGATCTGTTATCTCTTAAATGTTGCTATTGTATCCACTTCTACCTCTCCTGGCAGCACGCTCTTTGTACCCACCACCCTTTATGTAAAAAAAAACGCCTCATGAATCTCCTTCAAACATTCCGCTCACTTTAAATCTGTTGCTGAATTTGCTGATTTTTGATAGTTGGCAGGAGGTTAAAAACTGTACATAAGCCTATAACTGGTACAAGTTATTGCATGTTAATACGATCTTTAATTAATAACCCTTCTCTACATTTACAGCCTTGGCTTTTCCAGTTGGGATAGTTCCACCCAGAAGCAAGTCTCCAATGCCTGAATCTTCCACAATTGCATCGTATGTCACATTGAGAAAACATAAAAGGGTGGATGGAGTTGTACCTGCTGTGGTATGTTTGGTGCCCTGCAAAATCTGTACAAACCAAAGTGGAGATTGCTATAATTTAACAGTGGAACTGGATTCTTTTTTGCTTGCTATGTATAGAATATTTTGTGCTTTCAATGAACATTATATTTTTTAATCCCTTGAGTCTGTTGAGAACATGTGACTCTTGGAATTGTCAGGTATTCATAATTTTCAAATTTCCATGCAGCAGAATTAATGTAAAGAAGGAATCCAAATCTACAAACCACCTACGCTGTTTCCTTCTGCCGATACTGATTCCCAAAATCAAACTCTTTGCCTTTCCAGCATGACGCATTTATGAATGAATGAATAAGTTTATTGCCAAGAATTCACATACAAGAAATTTGCCTTGGTGCTCTGCCCGCAAGTGACAACATGACAGTGTCAGTTAGGAATGACACAAAAAACATTAAACATTAATAATAAAACATTATTGATTAAACATGTGAATTAAATAAAATACTAAAGCTAAAGGAGGCTACAGATTTTTGGTTATTGAGTAGAGCTACTACTCATGGAAAAAAAGCTTTTTTTATGTCTGGCTGTGGCAGCTTTGACAGTCCGGAGTCGCCTTCCAGAGGGAAGTGATTCAAAGAGTTTGTGGCCAGGGTGAGAGGGGTCAGAGATTATCTTACCCACTCGCTTCCTGGCCCTTGCAGTGTACAGTTTGTCAATGGAGGGAAGGTTGCAGCCAATAACCTTCTCAGCTGATCGGACGATTCGCTGCAGCCTCCAGATGTCGTGCTTGGTGGCTGAGCCAAACCAGACCATGATGGAGAAGGTGAGGACAGACTCTACGATGGCCGTGTAGAATTGGACCATCATTGCCTGTGGCAGATTGTGCTTGCTCAGCTGCCACAGGAAGTACATCCTCTGTTGTGCCTTTTTGACTGTGGAGTCGATGGTAGCCCCCCATTTAAGGTCCTTGGTGAGGATGGTTCCCAGGAACTTAAAAGACTCCACAGATGTGACTGTGGTGTTGTTGATGGTGAGTGGGGTGAGGGGAGGGGGAGCTCTCCTAAGGTCTACAATCAATTCTACTGTCTTAAGCGCATTGAGCTCCAGGTTGTTGCGATGGCACCAGGACGCCAGCTGTGTCACTTCCTGTCTGTAGGCAGATTCCTCCCCATCCTGGATAAGTCCAATCAGGGTTGTGTCGTTCACAAACTTATAATTCGCCTTCTTATTTATTTCACTGCTTGTTTATTGCCATGTTCCCTTATTTCCTAATGGCATAGAAATGGAGCATAGAAGTGGAAAAGAGAAGCCACTTCCGCACATGGAGTCTTCCCAGTTCACAGAGCAGTCTCATTGTTCCACCCGTTTTCCAATACTCCCTACGTCCCATTAATTCCTCCCAGATTCTACCACTCACCAACATACTGGGGCCAATTTACCGTGACCAATTGACCTACTAACCTGCATGCCTTTGCGATGTGGGAGTTAATGAGACCGAGCACCCAAAGGTCAAGAGGAGAACATGCAATCTCCACAAAGACAGCACCAGGGGATCAGTTTTGAATGTGGGTCTCTAGTCCTGTGTCTCCCCCCTGGGTCTCGTTGTATTGGGAGCAGTATTTTCTTTAAGTGGGTAGTATTTAAATGGTTTCAACAACTCCTGCGCATTTTGTTGATGACGAATGGCTAAACTTGCCGAGTGTTGCTGCAGGAAAGGCCCAGGAGTGCGGTCGAGCAGCTGTTCCTGGCGGAGGGTCCACGGCCCAGGATGAGTGTGGAAGAGCAGCTGGAGAGGATAAAGCGCCATCAACAAGCATCCCTGAAAGATAAAAGGAAAGGACTGAATTTGATAACTCTGCAAGATCAATCACCAGCAAAGAATCTGTCGAGAGAAAACAGCCCGGCAAAGCCTCTTCATCCTGTAGACAAGTATACAGTAAGTGTGAAAGCTGCATTATGAAAGTGATTGGATTATAGTTGTAATCTGAGAAGTTGGCTGCAATAAATATACTGGTGTGTTGTTTTTCTTAGGAAAGAAATAATTGGTCATGGATCTCATTGGTCAGGAATTGGTGAGAGCCAGGAAGTCATGATGCAGCTTTATAGGCCTTTGGTTCCGCTACATTTGGAGTATTGCATGCAGTTCTGGCTGTCCCATTACAGATAGGATGTTGAGGCTTTGGAGAGGGTGCAGAGGAGGTTTACCAGAATGCTGTCTGGATTAGAGGGTGCTAGCTACAGGGACAAGTTAGACAAACTTGGATTGTTTTTTCTAGAACGCCAGAAGTTGAGGGACGACCTGATATAAATATATAAAATTATGAGGTGTAGATAGGTTAGATGCTTTTCTTCTATCGCCACCCGCATCCGTGCCTTTTTCTATGGGAAGGAGTCCTCACCACCCAGTGATGACCCCTTCTCCCGTCTCCACCGGTCCCCCTCCTCTTGCTCCCAGAGCGGCCTTCTACCCTCTCTAGACCTCTTTATTTCCAACTGCCGGCATGACATCAACCGTCTCAACTTTCGCTCCCCTTACCTACTCTGAACGTACAACCCTCCGCTCACTCTGCAGCAACCCTGACATTATAATCAAACCCACCGACAAGGGAGGTGCCGTGGTAGTCTGGCGCGCTGTCCTCTACCAGCTGAGGCTAGGTGACAACTCTCAGACACCACCTCCTACTTATCCTTGGACCATGATCCCACAGATGAGCACCAGGCCTTAATCTTAAACACCATTACTGATTTCATCACTTCTGGCTGACTGCCTTCCACAGCCTCCAACCTTATTGTGTCCCAGCCCCGCACAGCCCGTTTTTACCTTCTCCCCAAAATCCACAAACACAACTGCCCTGGCAGACCCATTGTTTCTGCCTGCTCCTGTCCCACGGAAATGATTTCCACGTACCTCGACTCTATCCTATTCCCCCTAGTCCAATCTCTCCCGACCTATGTCCAAGATACCTTACATGCTCTTCATCTCTTTAATGACTTCCGCTTTCCGAGCCCCCAATCCCTCATCTTTACTGTGGACGTTCAGTCACTCTACACCTCCATCCCCCACCAGGAAGGCCTTAAAGCCCTCTGTTTCTTCCTCGACCGCAGAGCCATCCAATTTCCCTCCATTAACACTCTGCTCCGCCTAGCGGAGCTGGTCCTCACCCTCAACAACTTCTCCTTTGACTCCTCCCACTTCCTCCCAGTCCAAGGCGTAGCTATGGGCACCCGCATTTGGAGGGTATGATGAACAATCCCTGTTCCAGGCATATACTGGCCCCAAACTCTATCTCCGTTACATTGATGACTGCATCGGTGCTACCTCCTGCACCCATGCAGAACTCATGGACTTCATAAACTTCATCACCAATTTTCATCCTGCACTCAAATTTACTTGGACCATTTCCGACACCTCCCTCCCCTTTCTTGATCTCACAGTCGCCATCACAAGAAATAGACTATTGACTGACGTCTATTACAAACCCACCGACTCCCACAACAATCTCGACTACACTTCTTCCCACCCTGCTTCCTGCAAAGACTCTATCCCCTACTCCCAATTCCTCCGTCTACGCCGTATCTGCGCCCAAGATGAGGTGTTCCATACTAGAACATCCGAGATGTCCTCATTCTTTAGGGAACGGGGGTTCCCCTCTCCCATCATAGATGAGGCCCTCACTCGTGTCTCCTTGGTACCCCGCAGCTCTACCCTTGCTCCCCCTCCCCTAGTCACAACAGAGACAGAGTCCCCCTTGTCCTTACCTTCCACCCTATCAGCCGTTGCATCCAACACATAATCCTCCAAAATTTCCGCCACCTCCAACGGGATCGCACCACTACCCACAATTTTCCATCTCCACCCGTTTCCGCCTTCCGCAGAGACCGTTCCCTCCACAACTCCCTGCTTAACACATCCCTTCCCACCCAAAGCACCCCCTCCCCAGGTACCTTTCCCTGCAACCACAGCAGATGCAACACCTGTCCGCTATACCTCCTCCCTCAACCCTGTCCAGGGATCCCGACAGTCCTTCCAGGTTAGGCAGAGGTTCACTTGCACCTCCTCTAATCTCATCTACATCATTGTTCAAGATGTGGACTCTTATACATCGTCGAGACCAAACGCAAACTGGGCAATCGTTTCGCGGAACACCTTCGCTCAGCCCACGTGAACCAACCTGATCTCCCAGTTGCTGGATACTTTAATTCTCCTTCCCATTCCCAAACAGAACTTTCTGTCCTAGGTCTCCTCCATTGTTAGAGTGAGACTAAGATTGGAGGAACAGCACCTCATATTTTGCTTGGGTAGCTTACAGCCCAGTGGTATGAATATTGATTTCTCTCACTTCAGGTAGCCCCGACATTCCCTCTCTCACTATCTCTCTCCCACCCAAGTCGCACTAGCTTCTCATTTTCACCCTACAAACAGCTTACAATGTCCTGTTTCTTTTATCATCATTATATTTTTGCATATCTTTCATTCATTGTTTTTTGTCTCTCCACATCGCCATCTATAAATTTGTTTCCCTTATTCATAACCAGTCTGAAGAAGGGTCTCGACCTGAAATATCACCCATTCCTTCTTTCCAGTGATGCTGCCTGTCCCGCTGAGTTACTCCAGCTTTTTGTGTCTATAGACGGTCAGAACCTTTTTCCCAGGGTGGAAATGTCAAAGACTGGAGTGCGTAGCTTAATTTTGAGAGGGGCAAGATTTAAAGGAGATATATGGCGGATCGTTTTTTTACACAGAGAGTGATGGGTGCCTGCAACATACTGCCAGGGGTGATATGGTGAAGGCAGATACGATAGTGGCATTTAAGAGGCTTTTAGGCACATGGATATTCAGGTAATGGAGGGATATGAATCACATGCAGGCAGAGGAGATTAGTTTAACTTTGCATCATGTTCGGCATGGACATTGTGGGTCAAAGGACCTGTTCCTCTGCTGTACTGTTCTATGTTATTCAATGTAATTAATAGACTAGTTTATTTTATTTATTGCTACACAATACATATTTTTAAATGTAACATGCACACAAGATAAGGATCTTGAAGCTTTCACATCCATCCCATCCATCTTTGTTTTTCCTTGTATCTGCTGCCAGCAAGATAAATTATGACTCTTCTACATAATAGTTCTGAAGGGAATTTGTACCCCGAGGTTATTGAACTTGCACTACCATCAATTTTAGAAACACATCATTTCTGAATAATTTCTTGGACTTGATACATGAACTTGATTTGGTTCAAAACAAGGGACCATCCTCTTTGGGGATAAAACTGGGTGTCTCCTTGGGGTCAAGAATTACTTGCCTAATAATGGAAACTGAGGAGTAAGTACAACAATACACTCTGACATCTAAACCCTGAACCGGGCAAGTCGACATCACTCCGTTATCACTGCCCCATGTGGTTGCTTCCCACTTGTCTGCAGGTAGCTCTGCATTCCATTGATGTCAGGGGTAAGGTTACTACTGAATGGATAAATGGCACGAAAGTTCCTTCTGCTTGATACGGTGTATAATATGAACTACTTGGATTTAAGTGTTCCAGTGCTTAAACAGGAATCTCCAAGCTTCCTCTATGTTAATCAGTAACTAAACTCTTTATAGAATGCGTAGTTCAAATATATATCCCCTAGTTATCATACCAGCAGAAAATGCTAGAAATACTCAGTTGATCTGTGGAGAGAGAAACTGAATTAATATGTCAGGCAAGTAACCTGTTTTTATTTCAAACTTTTTCCAATTCTGATATAAGTTCACCAACCTGAAGCATAAATTCACATTTCCAGAATTGGCAGCATTTTTCTAGTGTGTAACCTCTGTTCGTATTGAGTTGTGTTTGGGAGACTCGAGTGTCGTGATAGATTTCTTTGTCAGCAAGGCATTCAGCCGACTCTGGTTTGGCTCAGTTACACGACTGTATCTGGAAAAAAAAACCACTGCAAAATGTTGAGACATTGAAATAATCTTTGTTAATGTTGGTATAGTCACTCTACAGTAATTTGAAATTTGTTTTGGATGTCTGGAGATTAGCACGACTGCATTGTTCACCAACCAAATAATGTAGTTTTAATGACTCAGACATTTTGACTGCTTTTGCTCTTGCAGTATTCAAACAAGAATTTATCATTTATATATTTCTTTCCAAATGGCTAATGAGACACCTTCAAGCAAGGTCAGGATTCTCTATTTATGCACGCTGACAAACAATTCTACATATCCATGTTGCCTCATATAAATTTCCCATTGAGACTGAATGACCTTAACTAGAATGGGTCATTTCTAATGTTTTCTTTAGAAAAGATTGCCTGTTGAATGTGAGACTCGCCCTGTTCAAAAATCAGACTCCTTTCAGTAGAAACCACATTCATACTTTGCAGTTTTGAACATGAAAGAGATCACTTTAGAGGCAAGTTTGAAAAGAAAATACAGAATTGCTTAACCTTCACATTTTTATATTGCTTTACATAGTAAGATAAAGATTAGCAACTGCGGTTTTCAGTAACTGACCCAAAACAAAACCTTTAGAAAACTGCCCATCAGCAAAAATTTGTCATGCTACAAATTGATAATTTAAACCTTTGCAGCTGGTGCTTAGTTGCTGAAATAATTAATAGCCGCATCGTTTTGCCAAACAAAAGTTGGAAGGAAACACTATTGAAACTGTTCACAGGAGTTCATGTGCTGCTCAAACAGTACAAAAATAAATCGACATGTTGATATTCACCTTTATCCTGTTATAGCATTAGCTTCTGGCCTAGTTAAAATCTTTATTCATTAAACAGTTTTAATACCAAACAGCTACAGCATTGAATAGAACATATGGAGGTACTTTTCCACTCCAAAATACCAATAAGTCTTGTGAACCCTTCACCCCCAAATCCAGCTGAACTACATTGACCTGGTTATGCACTGATTCTGTTCTAAAATGTCTTAACCTTGTTTTCATGTCTCTGCATGCCTCGCTATATTTAAGAGGGAGTTAGATGTGGCCCTTGTGGCTAAAGGGATCAGGGGGTATGGAGAGAAGGCAGGTACGGGATACTGAGTTGGATGATCAGCCATGATCATATTGAAGGGCTCGAAGGGCCGAATGGCCTACTCCTGCACCTATTTTCTATGTTTCTATGTTTCTATGTTAAGGGCCTGTCCCACTGTACGAAGTAATTCAACAGTTCTCCCGAGTTTCTCCTCATTCGAACTCGGAGAATTACGGTAATAGCCGTTCGTAGGTACTCGGGGCTCTCGTGGACATATTTTGCACAGTGCTGAAAAAACTTCACGAGTTACCGCGTTTCCCGAGTACCTGCCGTTAGCATTACGAGCCGCTACGAGACATCCACGAGCTCCGAGGTAGCCGCTACGTACATTCTGCGTACTTAGCACGAGTTTGATTTTTTTTAAACTCGGGAGAGCTCTTGAATTACCTCGTACAGTGGGACAGGCCCTTAACCCCTTCATATCTCATTATCTCTTCTGACCCTCCTTTGATCTACATCTGCCCACCCAAAAACGACCTCAATTTTTCCTGGTTTCTTGGTTTCTTAGAACATAGAACAGTACAGCACAGCAACAGGCCCTTCGACCCACAAAGCCCGTGCCAAGCATAATGCCAGGTTAAACTAATCTCCTCTGCCTGCACGTGATCCATATCGCTCAACTCCCCGCATGTCCATGTGTCCTTACTCCTTAACCCTTCCACTGTCCGTCTTCCTTCAAGAGCTTCATGTGGCACAATGCCAGATTATGTGTGCTAACTCTACTGTGAATCACCCTGGGATTTCGGTAGAAAGTGCTTTGCTGCCTGACCCGCTGAGTTACTCCAGCACTTTGTCTCATACCTTGGGATTTCCTATTTAGTTAAACACATGTCAATATGAGTTGTTGGGAATCTGAGCTGGATTTAAAAAACCCATAAAGTTCTTAACTCAACATCTCACCACCCAATAAGGAAACTATTATTCACAGATGTTTCCTGCTGTTTCTATGTAATACAGCCAGTTAGCGAAGGTGATTATAATTTATAGAAAGAATATACAATACTTCAATTGCCTTGCGATATCTTTAACAAAATACCATTGTTTGTTTAGCTATCAGGAGCTGAAAGTGGAATCTCCAAAGAAAAATCTTGGAACACTTTTACTTTCTTTTCATGTGCTTCACGACTGAGAAATGTCAATAAATTTTAACATTGGCCATAATTTAATTCTGCCTGAAGTGAAAAGAAGACCATTAAGTGGAAATGTCAAAATTGCATTTAATCCATACATCCTGTCCCCTCCAGCGCCCACCTCTAGTAAATGTAAAGTTGTACTCGTTAAGTAATAATGAAAGGAGCTCTCTTGTGGGGGTGGGGGGGGGGGGGGGGTCGGGGGGTTGCTGTAGGAAAGTACACTCAATAAATTGGTGTCTTTCAATAAGACAGTGATTGTCAAATTTTAGTGGGATAACATTCCCCGGAGTGCACTTTATTTTTCCCTTGAACGTTTAAGTATATTATTGCGGCAAGCGTTTTTTTTTTTTTTTTGATAGCCTAATTTATTTGATTATTCAAACACTTAAGACATTCACAAGTTGCAGCTAATGTGATGCATTTTTGCAAACCGTAAGTGTGCTGAAGCTTACCTGATAACAGTTCTTTGGGAATACAATAAAAAGTATTTTACATTAGGTTGGATGGGTCGGTATTCCCAGCCAGCTGCAGAATTGCATGAATTTGTCCAAATTGAGTGTTTGCACGTAAATTATTAGAAAATCACATTAACAGCTTTGTACCAGCTTTAGCATAACTTACTTGAATTAGTAAAGGAAGTATCAAACAACTGTAGACAAAAATGCTGGAGAAACTCAGCGGGTGAGGCAGCATCTATGGAGCGAAGGAAATAGGCAACGTTTCGGGTCGAAACCCTTCTTCAGACTGATGTGAGGGTGGTGGGGCGGGAAGAAGAAAGGAAGAGGAGGAGCCAGTGGGCTGAAGGAGAGTTGAGAAGAGGAGGAGAAAGTAGGGACTATCTGAAATTAGAGAAGTCAATGTTCATACCGCTGGGGTGCAAACTGCCCAAGCGAAATATGAGGTGCTGCTCCTCCAATTTACGGTAGTCCTCACTCTGGCCATGGAGGAGGCCCAGGACAGAAAGGTCGGATTCGGAATGGGAGGGGGAGTATCAAACAGCTGTCCATGGTTTGCTAATGAGAAGCAAGATTGTGGGCAGCACAGTGGCGCAGCTGTTAGAGCTGCTGCCTCACAGCACCAGAGACCCAGGTTCGATCCCGTCCTCGGGTGCTATCTGTGTGGACTTTGTATGTCCTCCCTGTGACTGCACAGGTTTCCTTCCACATCCCAAAGATGCGCATGTTTATAATTAATTGGCTTCTGTAATTGTCCTGGGTGTGTTAGGAATGGATGCGAAAGTGGGATTACAGAGGTAGCGTGAACAGGTGATATGATAGCGGACGTCGACTCGGTGGGCCAAAAGGGCTATTTCCATGCTGTCTCTTTTCGACAACCTGATCAGTGTGTTTTATGTGCATTGCTCTCAGCTGCTGCACATGCACTGCTAGCTGCCCATGATCGATCATGAGCAGCAGTCCAGAGAAATTCAAGAAATTTAAATAAAGTAACGAGGAACAAAAAAAGAGGTTACAGTTCTTTAGACCAGATGCCACTTTCCAGAATTTGCAATCAGCCATTAAGGTTGTAGGATTATTCATTGATGTGTTGTATTTGTTGTTGTATTGATGTTGTAGATTGCAGCAATGAAAGTGTCAAATGGTTTGGTGATCATGATTTACTGGGTTTCTCCAGTTTATGTTGGTGTGAGTAGAAAAAGGCATTGCACTGAATATTGAAATTGATAGGGGCAAATGATGCGAAGACTTTGAAAGGTACATCAATGTGGATCATAACTGGTAGTGCCTGGTCCATTTCAGTTATTGGCATATAATCCCTCGTGTAATCTACTCTCGGTGAAGTTGGGTTTTGAATGTTTGAAAAAACAGCTCTTTGGAATTTTAATTCTAGGCTATTATTATTGTCATCTTGCTTTGGAAATAAATTAAATTTTACTAGTTCAAGAATGAGATTAACTGTGTTAAAAATGCAACATCTAGCGTGTGTTTCAGAAAGAATAGTAGTTGGGATGAGAGTTTTCCGACCTTAATCAATTTTGTGATTTGACTACCGCTGCCAAGACAGGCATTGACTGTCCTCCATTTACCCTCTGGGGCTAACGATGGCATTTTGCAGTTAGGCCATTGAAAATCAATCATGTTGGTAAGGAACTGATACAGAATAAACCAGGTAAGGATTGTAACTTCCCTTCCATTAATTCATAAGGAACGGTGTGAACTAGTTTAGTATTCGCAGTCATCTATCGCCCACACCGGTGACCATTAGTGTTTGTTATTTCAGATTCAATACAAATTCTCAAATTGTCACAGGGAAATCTGAACATGCTTCGGTCCATACCAGGTCTGGGAACGTGCCTCTTTTGCCACAGTAAAATGTAGCTGTTGCTTGTTTCAGCTATCCAGAAGCAGAACAGCTGAAAGTAATATCAAGGAGCTGGAAGCTGCTGTTCGACATGATAATTGTGATCAACATCGGGAAACTGCAGCAGAAGAAATAGCTCGTTTAAAGGAAGGAAACATTGAGTCAAATCGGCAGCAGTCAGAAAGCAGGAGAGATGTGAGTTCATGTCATTTAATACTATTTTTTTCCCTTCATTTCATTCTATGTCCTGCATAGGTTGCAGTGCAGTTAAAAAACTTGGGGGAAACAGGTTGTGTCAAGTTTGAGCATGTCAATACTAATGGAAAGAAACAAAATGTTGACGTAAGATATAAAATATTGCTCCGGTTCGCTTGGGTTGACACAGAGGCACAACTGGTAGAGCCGCGGTCTCACAGCTTCAGAGTCTCGGGTTCAATCCCAACCTCCGTTGCAGTCGGTGTGGAATTTGCACGTTCTCCCAGTGACCATGTGGGTTTCCTCCGGGTGCTCCGGTCCTCCCACATCCCAAAGACGTGTGGGTTTGTAGGGTAGTTGGCCTCTGTACATTGCTCCCAATGTGTGGGGAGTGGATGAGAAAGTGGGATAACATAGAACTAGTGTGAACGGGTGATGGATGATCGGCGTGGACTTGGTGGACGAATGAGATCTGTTTTCATCCAATCAAAAAGATGTTAACAGGGTGGGTATGCGCTTCTGCAAAGGAGGTTGAGAAGTTTGATGTCCGTTCAAGGAAAAATCTCATGGAGCAACATAAATGTGCATTGATACAACAGGACAAAGATAAGTTATTGAAACTGAAAAGGTACATTAATTTGGAAATCTCATCCATCTTTGTATGATGAGGCTCACTCAAATAATACAAATGATGTCTGTGGCAATATTATGAGCCAGCAGTGATCTCCTGAGTGGGCAGTCTGCATGCCCAGCTCATGTCAGTTCCTCCAATCTGAATTGCAAAGCTATGGCACTCAAACCCTATGGGCATTTAATTAGAGATGCTAAAGTTCTCGCTGTCAAACCTGAGACCTGCCATTCGTGGGTCTTGGATCAATAAACAAAAATGTTAGCACTCTTTAGACATCCTTAAGACTATTGCTTTGTGTTTTCACTCCATAGTTTCCAAGCCAAGTGCTCAAGACTGAATCTGAAATGCTGAGTCCCGACAAAATCAAGAATAAATCAAAGAACATTGATGAAATAGAAATCAGAAGCAGGTATGTCATTGATTGCTGTGTAAAGAATGAAAAAATCATTAAATCTTATTCAAGTAATCTTTACTGATTGAGTTTGAATTTATGCTGCGGTCAGACTGTGCAGCATTTCTCCGTGTAATTAATTCATTTTCGATAGGGTAAGATACTTTGGAGATTTTACCAGCTGACAAATTGGAATGTGGAGTCTTGGAGCAGCTTCACTGCCTGCCACTGTGAGGACTGCAGTCCTTCATGGGAGGTGATTTGGAATAGGAAACTGAGGAAATGGTGGCATATCTTTTGGGCGACACAGTGGCGCAGTTGGTAGAGCTGCTGCCTCACAGCACCACAGATCCGGGTTCGATCCTGACCTCGGGCACTGTGTGGAGTTTACATATTCTCCCTGTGTTCCTTGAAGGATACAAGATGAGGCCTAAAACGTGGTAACACGTTTATACGGACTACACACTTATACTTAGTATGATTGTACCTAACGTATTATAGGATTGTTACTGAACTGTGTGCAAATCTCCCACCCAAATCTCATTGATGTGTGGGTTTGTAGGTTAATTGGCCTCTGTAAATTGTCCCTGTGTGTAGGGAGTGGATGAGAAGGTGGTATAAAATAGAACTAGTGGGAATGGGTGATCGATGGTTGGCGAGGATTTGATGAGTTGAAGGACCTGTTTGTAAAGCGGTGTCTCTAAAGCTGCTGTAATATAATGCCAGATTTAAATTCCTCCTTCAGTTCTATGGTACGTTAGATTGATATACGGGGACATTGAACAGATGTGAAAATTGCAAATCAAAGTATAAATGGCATAAGTAAAGAATTTTGCTTCGAACAGTGGCCAAAAATTCAGCTATGTGGCACCTTCTGTTTGGATGCACTTCAGTCCATGTTGGGAAGAAATACAACAGGTTTATGGTTGCACGTGCTGGAAGTATTCATTCACATTGGAACATAGCCTTGATCTCAGCACTGTTAAATTACACCTTAATGATGGAAAAATGTCATGTATTCAGATAGCATGGGAGACCCAGTACTTGCTAACAGAAAGGATTCCTCCTTCCTGCACTATACCAAGTGGTGTTTAGAGTAACATCATAGAGGCGCAGAACAATGCAGCACGGAAACAGGCCCTTTGGCCCATCTCATCCATGCCAACCAAGATACTCCATCGAAGCTTAATCCCATTTGCCAACATTTGCCTCATATCCCTCCAGCCATTCCTATCCATGTACCTTGAAGCTGGGCCTCTTGAGCAGATGGACACAAATGGCTGGAGTAACTCAGCGGGTCAGGTACCACGGCATTATTCTATTCAGTCTGAAGAAGGGTCTCGACCCGAAACTTCGCCTATTCCTTCTCTCCATAGATGCTGCCTCACCCGCTGAGTTCCTCCAGCATTTTTGTCTAGCTACTATTCTAGAATAGTTGAATTCGACCAAAGAACACTGATTCATGAAAACTGCAGGCTTTGACTGCACACATAATGTTTTTGGAGCACCTTATTGGACTGCACAGCTCTATAGGCTCTGCCTATTCACAGAAAATCACAACAGTCACAGAAAGCAGTCTGAATACTTTTATTTTGCATTAGGTCATTGTGCTCCATACCTCTGAATCACTACAAGACTTAAACATGGCTACAGGCAGAAGAGGCTTAATGGGCCTGTCCCACTTAGGCGATTTTTTTCAGCGACTGTCATAGCCGTAGCAGGTCGCCGAAAAAACGGCGACTGGACCCCCCCTACAACAATGTCTACAACAACCTACCACCTAGTCGACGTCAAGCTACGGCAAGCTACCGACAACCGGCGACCCATTAGGACGTCCACCTATCACCACACCTACTACAACCTACGTCCACCCGCAACAAGCTGTCGCCGACAACTGAAGACAACTTAAGACAATTCAGTCGCCAGTACCTGTCGCCGGTTGATGTAGGTAGTCGCCAATGGAATTCACCGAAGTCAGCACCGGCGACAACCTACGTCATCCTGCCGACAACGTACGACCTGCATCTACGTCAGGAGAAGTCAACTACGCTCTTTGGCGTCAAGCCAACTGTCACCGAAAAGTTTTGACCATTTCAAAATCCAGCGGCGACCAGAAAAATGCTACGATTCTTTGGGCGACTGAGGAGACTACTCACGACCATACAAGGGGCACCCCGGCAACTATGTGGTGACAGCCTAGTCGCCTGTAGTCGCCTAAAAAATCGCCGACGTGGGACAGGCCCTTAAAGTCTCACCAGACTTCGAGAACCAGAGGACATAGATTTAATGTGAGGGGGGAAAGCTTCAATAGGAATCTGAGGGGTAATTTTTTCAGAGGGGGGTAGGTGTATGGAACGAGCTGCCAAAGGAGGTAGTTGAGGCAGATACTATTGCAGTGTTTAAGAAACATTTAGACAGGTACATGGATAGGATAGGTTTAGAGCGATATGGGCCAAATGCAGGCAGGTGGGACTGGTGTAGATGGGACATGTTGGCTGGTGTAGGAAAGTTGGGCCGAATGGCCTTTTTCCACGCTGTGTCTCTATCTATGTCTAAGGACTTTGGTGCAAGCCAATGCACAAAGGCTGGTAAGGCTTAGAATGAGACCCATGTTATGCCCAATCGATTCATTGAAACAATTCATCCATCTGGATCATTCTGCGAGGGCTAGCATTATGCAAGAGTGGCCACATCTGTCGTTTCCTTGTGTAAGCGTCATGACTTGCCAGTCATTTGTGCCAATATTTGCCTGCCGATGTGGAGCTAAAGTTGGTGGAGGAGGAATTAATGTCAGCATCTGCAACCAACTGTTCGGGCTAAGATCCAATTCCGGTTAACTCAGCAATTCCTACATTATCTTTGCTACTGATCATCACAACATCTGTTTGACCACAATGATAGAAACCTAAATTTAGCATTGGGTTTTTGAGAAACATCGTAATTGTTCCTGTGCATCCATTTGTGCTGGTCGGACATGTGCAATCCAAAACCCTAATGCTTCTCCTTGGTGCAATCCCAGTGGTTGGGGTTTGGTAAAAGGCTGCAAATGCATTTAAGAATGACATGAAACAGCTCTGCACCAAGGAGTGTAGGAAGGAACTGCAAATACTAGTTTACACCGAAGATAGACACAAAATGCTGGAGTAACTCAGCGGGACAGCATTTTTAAGAACAGTCTCAACCCAAAACGTCACCTATCCCTTTTCTCCAGTAATGCTACCTGACCCGCTGAGTTACTCCAGCCATTTGTGTCCATCTGCACAAGGAAGCCCAGTTTCAGCTCCTGGCGTGAGTAACAACAGTCTAGGTTGGGCGGCACTTGACAGGAAACAGAGAGAGCAATTGCAGAAGCAGCAGTGATAAGGTCACATTGGTGTCTGGATTTGGAACCGATGTAGGTTGGCTACTACTTCAGAGTGGCTGCCACGACCATCGTGGAAAGAGGTGGAGTTCCAAGCTCAGTGTAAAACCCTGTGCAGTGTTGGGGCTGTACACCCTCGGAGCCTCTAACATTGCACACATTCTCTCTGGCTGGCAGCCAATTCACTAAGCAGTTTGTTATGCACACTCATTTGCTGCCTTTGTGGATTCCCCACCAACACCCCTTATTTAAATTTTCTGCAGCAGAATGTACTGCCTTCTGGCCTGCTGCCATCCTTCGCTAATTCTCAGTGACTTATCATGTGTAGAATTTATCTTCAAGCTGCTTTCCACAGCAATCAGCTGAAATGTCATCAACTAACACTCTCCTCCGCCTGGTGGACCTATCCTTGCCCTTGTAAGCTTCTCTTCTGACTCCTATCACTTTCATCACTTTCATCACATCAGTGAAGCCAAGGGCACTCACACGGCCCCCCAGCTATGCCTGTCTTGTTCTTTGTTCCAAACACACCCCGGCAACACTCCCCAACTCATTCTGTACAATTCTGACAACAGCATGGGGCTGCCTCCTGCACCCATGCACAACTCGGTGAGTTCATCAACTTTACCAGTGACTTCCATCCGAGACCTCAATTTCACTGGGACCTTTCCAACGTCTCTCTCTCCTTGCTCAATCTTTCTCGCCATCGCAGGGAACAAACGACGTACCGACGTCAGTCTGAAGAAAGGTCCTGACCTGAAATAGTGTCTGCCCATTCCCTCCACAGATGCTGCCTGACCCACTGAGTTTTCCTAGCACATTATGTTTGTGCTCAAGATTGCAGCATCTGACTCGCTTAGTTCCTTCAACACTTTGTGTTTTTGCTCAAGATTGCAGCATCTGTAGTCCTTTGTGTGTCATCTATGTAAACGTGCTTGGCCAGTTTGGAACTCTTCGCCATCTGAAAGGAGAGAAAAACGTGGTGGAGTTACGATGAAGAGGGAAAGTAAGATGTACTTGGCTGACACCATCTGCAGCCTATTATCAGATGTGATGGTGAGGCAGCAGTCAGGTGAATTGTGAAGAGTATGTGCCTCAGCATACCATGAACTCCAAAGTCTCACGGTGAATAGCTATGGATTCGCAACACTTCCACTTGGGTGTACATCTTCCACTCCCAGTGAGTAGAGAACCTCTCTAAGAAAATATTGATGCCTGCTTTTACTTATTATCAGCCTAGCTTCTAGCAAGCTGGATTCATGCTTGCACTAATTCTAACCACAACGACCTCACCTTTAATTAGGGCAATCGGTCCCGGTCACTTCTACATGATGCTAATTGTTGATGAAATCAAGCCCAAAGCAATAAATGGCACGTTTAGTGTGGGCTGATCATGGAAACATGATCAAGAACGGACGGCAGGAATTGTTGGTGCTGTTTTATTATGCATTCTTACCACGCACACTTACCACGCGTTCAATTTAGCCGTGAGTAACTGCACTTGAAATGCACGACACTGTCTATAAAGTACTTTCAGATGTTCTGAAATTGAGGAAACTGCAACATAAATGCTTTCCGGACCTCTTAAAATTTGGAATCGGACCCCTTTATTTGACTAACTAGTGTAGATGCAAAGAATAATTTGTAATTTGAAGCTCCAAATAAAATAAAATCTATTTTCTGGAACTTTTTGTCATAAAGGCAAGGTATAAAGGCGAGGTAGCTGTTTTGAAACTTTATAAAACACTAGACCAAGTGGGACCCGTTGGGCACCCGTTCTCCCAACGCAACCCGTTCTCCCAACGCAATATTCCACGACTCACCCATAGCCCCCAACTGCGCAGGTGCGACTCATTTGCCCTCAGCCCCCAACACTCCCTCCCCTCCTCTTCACCCTCCCTCTTCTCTCTCCCTCTTCTCTCTCCTCTTCTCTCTCTCTGCTCCCCCACTCCTCACCTCTCCCTGATCGCACTCCCCCACTAAACACAATGTTTAAATAACATTTCTCCTCATCCCCTCCCCCTCCCTCCCTCTCCTCACAACAACGTAACAAACCTCTCATTGCACCAGGTGGAACACTGTTGAGGGGAGTTTATGTAAATGAGATCCCATTGTGATGTCATTGTCGGGTGGAGCACTGTTCACGGGCAGTTTATATAAATGAGATCCCATTGTGACTTCATAGCTGTAACTGCCAGCTGCTGAAAATGTGAATAACTTGTAAAATATAACATCAATATGAACAAAACTTGATAAAAAACACACCGCAAGACAATTGTAAGGTGGTCCAAAAATTGTAGCGCTATCGTGTACCGTTTTGGCGTAGTTCAGGCCCACATGGACTCACACGCACACACACAGACAAGATGAGTTTTAGTAATATACCAGACCAAGTGGGACCAGTTGGGCCCCGTTCCCTCAATGCAATATTCCACCACTCACTCGTTCCCCCAAGGCAATATTCCACCACTCACCCATAGACCCCAACTGCACAGGCATGGCTCATTTCCCCTCATCCCCCAGCCCTCCCTCCCCTCTTCTTCACCCTCCCTCTTCTTTCCTCTCTCCTCCCCTCCCCAATCCCTCCCTCACCTCTCCCTCCCTCTCCTTTCCCCTACCCTCTGTCACTCCCTCCCTCCATAACTCCTCTCCCCTCCCTACCCCGCTCCTATCCCTATCAACCTCCCCCACTCCTCATCTCCCCCTATCCCCACCCAACTATCCCTCCTCACATTCCCCACTCGCTACCTCCCCCTCTCCCTCTATTCCCCCTCCTCCCCCACTCTCCATCCTCACCTCTTCCACTTTCCCCCCTCTCCCTCCCTACCCCCTCCTCTCCCTCAATCCGCCCACTCTCCCTCCTCACCTCCCCAGGATCTCGAGGGTGCCGCTCCTCTCGTTGCGTGCCCGGAGCAGCAGCGCCGCCGCCCTCAGAGACAGGCTCAGTGCCCAGGCGTCGGATCCTCAGCACAGCCTCTTCCTGCCCCCGGAGTCCACCATGCGGGCCTGAATCAGCAGCAGCAGCGCCGCCGCCCTCAGAGCCAGCCTCAGCGCCCAGGCCCCGGATCCTCGGCACAGACTCTCCCCGCGCCCGGAGACGGCCGCCGCAGACGCAGCCCCAGACTCAGCACCAAGGCGTGGGTCGTAAATGAAACCTCTCCCCTAACCCACCGCCCCCCACAACGAAAACCCCCACGTGGGGGCGGAGGGCGACATAGTGGGCGCTCTGAACAAAACTTGATACAAAAGACCACAGGACAATTGTGAGTAAGAATTGTAGCGCTATCGTGTACCATTTTGCTGTAGTTCCGGGATCACATGTGCAGACATCCATGTATACACACGCACACGCACGCGCACACACACACATATAATGTATAATATGTAATAACATATAATATATATATATACTAGACCAGGTGGGACCCGTTGGGTCCCTGTCACCCAACGCAACATGTTCCATCAATGCAGTATTTGACCCCTCACCCATAGCCCCCAACGCAACCCATTCCCCCAACACAATATTTTCACCACTCACCAACTGTGCAGGCCGGCTCATTTCCCCTTAATCACCCTCCCTCATTGTAAACTCTTTAAAAAATGCAATTGGACTTGCTAAAGGACTCGGTGTACTGGGGTAGCAACATTGTAGCGGGCAGGGCTACAATCCCATTGTGACGTCATAGCTGGTAACTGCCAGTGCAGATTGGAAAAAATCTTTCTCAAAGTGGGGTTTTGTAAACTGAAAAATGTGATAACTTGTAAAATATAACATCAATCTGAAAGAAATTTGTTGAAAACGCACCACAGGACAATTGTGAGTAAGGTGGTGTAAAAATTGCAGCGCTATCGTTTCCCACTTTGGCGTAATTTCAGGATCTCACTCACTCACTGACGGCCATCCAAACAAACAAGATGAGATTTTTAGTAATATAATACATATAGATAGATAGATAGATAGATATAGTTTTGCCACTGCAGGAGTGTGTGCCACACATGAGAAAGAATGTTATGGAGGAACAAGAGTGCAGATACTGGAATGTTGAGCAAAATACAAAGTACTGGAGGAACTCAGCGGGTCAGGCAGCATCTGTGGAGAGAATGGACAGATGACTTTTTGGGTCAGGACCCTTCTTCACACTGATGGTGCGAGGGTGGAGGTGGGAGATGGAGAGTCTGAAAAAGGGCCCCGAACCAAAATGTCATCTATCCATTCCCTCCACAGATGCTGCTGGACATGCTGAGTGTAAATCGTCACTTGAGACAGTATAAGATTTACACACATCTTTAATCAGCACTGTAACTTGGCATCATTACAAGACAAGGTGTTGTCAGTTCATCCTAGCTGCTTCGACTGACGGTGCTGGGAATGGGCGTTAGTATAAGTGTTATAATGGGGTGGAGTTAGTGATGCTGGCTAAGTGTGATTGGTTCACATGCATCATCAATCTACATCCTTCCCCCTAAAGATTAAATGTGAAAAGGAAGTGTATTAAACATACTCGCCATACCTGTCTAGTGGTCTACTAACACGGCCCGAGCGCGTGCGGACCCAACCATCCCCTCCCTCCACTGAAGGATTAGGCGGAGAGGCTGAAGAGCAGATTTGTGCCATTATTGTCGACGATATCCTCGTCTATGGGAAAGACGCAGCGGAACACGACCACAATCTCAGGCTCATTTTGGAGCGTGCTGTCAAGATCAACCTCAAGCTCAATCTTGACAAGTACAAGTTCAGGGTTCCAGTGGTCTCCTATGTCGGGCACATCTTCACCCCTGATGGCCTCAAACCCGATCCGAAGAAAACTACTGCCATCACAGAAATGCCTGCACCCACTGATGTGAAAGGCCTGCAACGTTTCCTGGGAATGGTAAACTATCTTGGAAAGTTCATACCGAACCTCAGCGAACTAAGCTCCACACTGCGGCAGCTGACCAAAAAGGACACTGCATGGTCATGGTTCCAGCAACACCAGGATGCCTTTGATGTTCTAAAATCCCAAAGACCTGAACACTGCCATTAAGCGCCCACACCATAACGACAGTAGAGGATGTTGCAGCAAAGATCGGAACGGCCACCCTATTTTCTGTCCTAGATGCAAAGAACTCATTCTGGCAGATACCGCTGGACAAGAAGTCATCTAACCTCACCACATTTGCCACCCCATTCGGCAGATATAAGTTTCTGAGAATGTCATTCGGGATCAACTCCGCCAGTGAAGTCTTCCAAAGAACTATGGAGCAATTATTCGAGGATCCGCCTGTGCATTAATCCCACTTCTGACACCATGTAAATCGTCACTTGAGACAGTATAAGATTTACACACATCTTTAATCAGCACTGTAACTTGGCATCATTACAAGACAAGGTGTTGTCAGTTCATCCTAGCTGCTTCGACTGACGGTGCTGGGAATGGGCGTTAGTATAAGTGTTATAATGGGGTGGAGTTAGTGATGCTGGCTAAGTGTGATTCGTTCACATGCATCATCAATCTACACTCCAGCAATTTGAATTTTGCAAAGTATGTTGACATCTTGGAGAGCATGCAGAGGAAATTTACAGGGATGGTATCAGGGATTTAGGCCATTGATTTTATGGTAGAGATGAAAGAATTTGGATATAGTAAAGGAGAAATTTCAAAATTATGGAGACTTTTGTACAGTAGCTTGGTATAATAATGTGTGAATCAGATTTAAGATGGTTGGTGAGAGCAAAATGTCTGATGGGGACAATGTTTAGACTTTAGACTTGACTTTGAGACTTTAGCCCATAAAGTCTGCGCCGACCAACGATCACCCAATACATAACACACTAGGGACAATTTACATTTTTTACTAAAGCCAATTAACCTACAAACCTACCACATGCCTTTGGAGTGTGGGAGGAAACTGGAGCACCTGGAAAAAAAACAAGTGATCACAGGGAGAATGTACAAACTCCATCCAAACAGCACCCATAGTCAGGATCAAACTCGGGTCTCTGGAGTTGTGAGGCAGCAACTCTACCGCTGCGCCACCGTGCGACCATTGCGCCACTGTGCCACCCATTTTCTTTTAAAGACAATATTGTATGCTTTGTCTGAAAGCTGATTCAACAGAGGCTGTCAAAAGAAATGGATTGTTTACTTAAAGAAGAAACAGAACTGCAAGGCTAAGGGGGAAAAAAAGCAGAGATTAGAACCAATTTTGTAAATTGATTTTGTAAATTGTAAAAGTGCTCTTTTGTAAAGTTAGCACTAAAGTAATTGGCTAAGCGGCCACTTCCAATCTGCAGTCCTGGGCTGAATTTGCTTGCCATTAATCAGTCACAATGCATTTCGTTAACCTTTCTGTATCACAACAATTAATATCAGGACCTATTGGCAAAACCTACTCCATAAGCGATAACCATTTAAACACTGATAAATGCTCAATACAAGTGGTCTGTGTAAATTAGGGAAACAAATAGCTTTACAATATTTTAAAAGCACCACCCTAATTTGGAAAAAAGAGCAACAGGGTCTGAATCACGGCGCAGCCGAATATTTACCCATAAATTAGGGATTTGTGTGGACAAGGAGCTAATGAATGACACAGCAGTGGGGTGCCAGCAGAGAGAGGATAGGGACTTATTAAGTGTGGATGTTTGTTTAAAGGTGCAAATAAAATGAAATTAATTAAAATGGATAGAGAAAATAAAGTAAAACGTTGGTCTCTGTGATACAAACTAGAGAAGCAAAATTGTGCCATTGCTAAAAATCTGAGATAAAACAAGAGAATGTTGGCAATGCTTAGCAGGTGAAGCAGCATCCATGGAGAGTTAATGCAATCAATGAATTTTGATCAGAACTGGCCAGTTTTACTGTTAAACCCTAAATCCAGTAATATGCTGTCAGAAGAGATGGTCTTCTACCTAACTTCAGTAGCACAGGATGAGAGCCAAAGGTGGAAGAGTGATGAAGAATTTAAACAACAAGCAATTTGACACACATTCACTTTGGAGATTGAATGGGGTTTTTTTGTAACAGGTTTACTCCTGTTTTCATTGATCATCTTGTGTTTTCTGCTGTCCAACCATGTACGATTAGCAAGCCTGCCCATCTAACCCCAGCTAGCACCACAAATGCTTGATTCTTGGAATATGCAGCATGGAAATAGTCCCTTCGGCCCATCGAGTCCACGCCGGTCATTGATCAGCCATTCACGCTACTTTCTCATCCACTCACTCCTTAGACGCATGGGGCAATTTACAGAGGCCAATTAACCTACAAACCCATTTGTCTTTTGGGATGTGGGAGGAAACTGGAGCACTGGAGGAAACTGGAGCACTGGAGGAAACCCACGCGGTCACACAAAGAACGTGCAAATTCCACACAGAAGGCATCCGAGGTCAGGTTCGATCCCGGTTCTCAAGCACTGTGAGGCAACAACTCTACCAGCTGCGCCACTGTGCAGATTTGAGTCAGTCAGTCTCGTCTGGTTACTGCCCTGTCACAGCAATTCTCTCTTTTCTCTCCAACCCTACCTCTTCTCTGTAACTCAGATCATATTTGATTTTAATCTTCCCCAGATCTTTTGTTCCTTTATGAATGTCTTTCGTAAAATGTCTTTGGCTTTGAATTGAATATTTTGGCATAACTTGCATCTTGGCTGAAGAGCATGGCCTAAATTTACTCAGTGGTGTCGCTCATGTGATGTAGTTCATGGGCAGTATGGTGGCGCAGCAGTAGAGTGGCTGCCTTACAGCGCCAGAGACCCGGGTTCGATCCTGACTACAGGTGCTTGTCTGTATGGAGTTTGTACGTTCTCCCCGTATCTGCATGGGTTTTCTCCGCGATCTCTGGTTTCCTCCCACACACCAAAGACATACAGGTTTGGAGGCTAATTGGCTTGGTAAAATTGTAAATTGTCCCTAGTCCGTGTGGGATAGTGTTCATGTGCGGAGATTACTGGTTAGGGTGGACCCAGTTGGCCGAAGGGCCTGATTCCGCGCTGTATCTCTAAACTAAACTAAATTAAACTAAATTGTTCTGTCAGTCATTCGTTGCCCAACCATCTAAATGAAAATCATCAGACAAAAATGTCTTTATTTATTTCTTATTTCTTTTCCTTTTAGTGTGCAGACTGTGGCCCCAGTTGTTAACCGTAAAACCAGTACTGATGAGGAGAATGCAGAGGAAGGAGTCAGGTTGATTACTATCTCCGATGAAGTCACTGCAGATGCGCCCAGAAGCAGCAGGCTTGTAAGAGGTAGGTCAAGCTTCGGTTTTGTGTCAAGCGTTTATGTATAATTTTATGTTATTTTACATTGCATGAACATAAATTGCAATACCACAATTTTAACAAAACACAAAGTGCTGGAGGAACTCAGCAGGTCAGGCAGCATCAGTGGAGGAAATGGACAGAGGACATTACGGATCGGGACCTTTTCTTCAGACTCTCCACCTCCCTCTACAGATGCTGCCTGACCTGCTGAGTTCCTCCAGCTCTTTGTATCTTGCTCAACGTTCCAGGATCTGTAGTTTCTTGTTTCTCTGTGTTAAAATATTTCTACTTACAGTCTTTGCATGCCTTGGAAGTTATATTGTTTTGTTGTTTTGTTGTATAATAGATATTGAATCAGAAAATGCCAAATACAATTTATTGCAGCGTCTAAATTTACTTGTAGTGTATATTTAACGGCCTTTGCTAATGGCAGTTGAAACTCAATGCTCTATTATTGATCATTTTTACTGCACTCTGATATCATAATTCTGTCAGTATCTGCTTCCTGTGTGGTTTTAGAATAAATGGCTGCCTGACCTTTATGCGGCTGGCTGCTGTGTGAGAGACCACATGGGATTTTACTTCTCTTCATATCTGTATTTCTCCTTTTTACTTGAAGATCTCTGCCCATCCCTGACAACATTCCTGACAGCAACAAACTTAGTGATGTACCCAGCTTGAGGAAAGTCCATCAGGTCAATAAGCATTCACCTCACTTCTCATTTGATCCCATCTTTCCTCCCTGAAACCACCGGAAAATTACCATAAGCTGCCTTAATGAAGATCAGGCATGGCTCCAAGGAATAGAATGCACTACCTTTCCTGCTCTATGGAAATATTCAGTGCTTTACCTCTTGAGGACGATTGTATCTCTTAACGTTAGACTCTGATAAAAAATCAGTGCTCTGGAACCTCAGCTGTTTCCTTCTCCAGGAATGTTTTTGACCTGCCGATGGTCTTCAGCATACTCTGTGTTAATTTCCGATTTTCTGCCTTGGCATTTTTGCTTTTGTTCGCTATATTTTCCATCCTCTGGCACTTTAATGTATCTGTGCTGAATTTATTCTCCTTTAGAGTCACACGGCACAGAAAGAGACCATGTTGATCTGATCATGCCGACCAAGATGTCCTATCTTGGCTAGTCTCTTTTACAAAAATTAGTGGTATATTGCTGGCAGCCCCAGGGGGACTCCCACTTATTCTATACATCATATCTCTTCCCCGTGCCAAACTACAATCAAGCTCAACAGGGTCTTCTATCCCCACTGATTCTGCCGACCCTTCCCTTGGCAGTGGTTTCACTACATAGGTAGCAGGACCAGTGGGAATCTGGTCCATCCATTAATGCACGTCACTAATTAGCTGACGAGGTATTTGGCTAACTCTTGACTACTTTAATGAGCTATCTTGGCTACTAAACGAGCTGTCTGAATATTCAGACATTCAAAGTTGCTCACTGTGACCTAACTATTAGTTTACCAAATTATAATTTACTCTTTAGTTTTGTGGTTTTGTGCTTGTCTCAATGAAAGTTTAAAAAAAGGTACTGACCTAGTTAATAGATTAATGACATGAATTATGTGTAGGAAGGAACTGCAGATGCTGGTTTACACCGAAGTTAGACATAAATTACTGGAGTAACAGCGGGTCAGGCAGCATCTTTGGAGAAAAGGAATAGGTGATGTTTCGGGTCGAGACCCTTCTTCAGACTGAAACATTACCTATGCACATGAATTAGTCCTTCCAGGATCTAAGTATTTCTCAGTATCCCATACTCTGAAAATCTTTTGTTGAATACATAGTCAACTTTATATTTCCTTTCAAAATTTAACTTTAATGTCATATGCAATGTCATTAACAAAGCTTCATTTACAACTTCCTTTCTTCCACGTGCCATCTGACAAGTTACTGTTTTGTCCCTTTTACTCGCGTTAAATCATCAGTAATGAGCACATCTGACGATCATTTGCGGGTGCATAAAAAAGGCCACAGAAAATTTGATCTAGATTGATTGCCGTCTACAACCCTTAGTAAAACATGTTTATGTATATTGTTCAGCTGCAATCAGTTGAATTGCCGGATAGCCCAGGTACTGCTTTGAATGATTGAAGACTCTTAGGACCAGGAGTAAAAGGTGTGTGGTTGCCAATGAGAGTAGGAGTAGAGTAGAACGGGGATGCAGTGGAGAAAGACTGTATTTTTCTCACGCAACTGGCAGCAATTAAATAGGAAAGTGGTGCGAGTGCTTCCTAGATCTTAACGGCACTGACTAATGTAAAACTAGGGTTTGTTCAGTATGCGGAGGAATTACTGATCAATGGCACCAGGTTATCAGTGAAACTCAGCACCGGCTCTCTCAGGATTCTTTCTTTGCTGCATGTGCCGTGGTCTGTCTGTGTCAGATGTATCCAAGGATGTCTCAATTCTGCTTGGTTTGAGACGCCCTCGATTACAAACCTGCAAACCTAATGAAAGATTTGTGTGACTGTCAGTAACTCACAGTTACTGTTATGTGCTCCACAGTTAGTTCAGTCTCTGCTGCATCGATGCTATGTTCACACCCGCACCCACACCCCTTTCATATTGATCTGCTTCTGACAAACAAATGATCACACAATTTTGTTTGCGGTCTTTCTAACTAACCAACAGTGAGGTGGCACGATGTCACAGCAGTAATTGCTGCCTTACAGCGCCAGAGACCTGGGTGTGATCCTGACTACGCTTCCTGTATGTACGAAGTTTGTACTTTCTCCTGTGACCACGTGGGTTTTCCCCGGGTGCTCCGGTTTCCTCCCACACTCCAAAGACATACAGGTTCGTAGGTTAATTTGGCTTCGGTAAAAATTGTAAATTGTCCCCAGTGTGTAGCATAGTGTTGGTGTATGGCGATCGCTGTTCAGCGTGGACTCGGTGGGCCGACGGGCCTGTTTCCACGCTGTATTTCTAAAATAAACGAAACTAAAACTGATTGCGTAGAAAAGCTACCCTAACAAAGGGCAGCTATGCATTGTGTCAGCTCTGCAGCATCCTGGGTCATTTCGAGACCAAATATTATAATCACAGAAACACCAGCACATGTACGGTTTACATATTAGCCACAAAATTACTTAATGTTTAACTTACTCAGCCAATGGCTTAATTTACAAACCCATCATGGTTATAATGACAATTTTACAACTATTCGCAATAAAATCAAAACGGGTTTGTTCGATACTATAGTGGTAAGCATTATCTAGTTATTGGTCTTTACTGCATTCACATTACTTGAATATCTGGTAGACAAAAGTGCTGGAGAAACTCAGCGGGTGCGGCAGCATCTATGGCGCGAAGGAAATCGGCAAAGTTTCGGGCCGAAACCCTTCTTCAGACTGCATCTCTGCAGTTCAGCATCTGCAGTTCCTTCTTAAAAACTTGAATATCTGGTTTTATGTAAACACAATGTACGCTTCTCTAATTTATCGGGCCGAGTAAGTTGAGAAATTGTGGAGCTTTGTGTAGTAAAATTAGTGGCTAAATTTGTCTGCACCAGTATTTAATATTCCTAATATAAGACTAAGTGAAATCCAGGAAGATGTAAATGTAAGTTCTCACTTTACCACCTTTTTAATAGACTCTCTTCATATGTTAATCATTTTTGCATATTTGTTTTTCTGTTATACAAACTTTTTTTCTGCCCTCCTTTCAGCAGTGATTAGGATTTAAAAAATGCTAGAGATAAAAGCATAATTTTTTTTTTTTTAAACCAATATCTTATTTTGAAAATGTGCCCAAGTCCATGATGGGAATTTAAAAAATCATACTGTACGCACAGACTTTATGCTGAAAGAACGCACTTCAGAAGTTTGTGAACTTTTTTCCTTCTCCATTTTGCTTCTATAAGAATAAATTGGCATAAAATTGTAGGGTAAAGTTTTACTCTTGAGCTGTAAATATGGCCTCCAGGCAATATTCCACTCGCGTGAATTTTTAGTCGTCCGATAGGTTTGCAAGTGGTCGTCATTTTCAGTTTTCGTCCAAATATAATTATCTATCTTACACCAAGATCTTGTTACAATAATATTCAGAAGGAATTGCCCCTAACACGCGTTGAGCTTAGTAGATGTGGTCTCAGTATTTTTCTAAAGATTGCTGATGTTCTAATACCATTAATTGGTGCAGTGCTGCCAAAGAAAGGCCAGAAAGCTGATGGTAAGAAGAGTGAAAATGACACATAGATCGTAGGCACAGCTGTCAACATTTGAGATGTGTGGGAAGTTGTATCATAGGTGACTGAGTAATTGGTATTTTACTGGCAGTGTTTTCTGGCTTTGGTTAGGTTGTGAGTTCTGTGTGCATTTGAACTGCTATCCATTTATTAGTGAAGCATTTGACACCAAATATATGTTGAAATCTGGATATAAGAAGTTAAATCCAAATTAATAACTTGCATTTGTAGGGATGCTTCTTAATCTGCTGAGTTCTTTCAGTGCTTTCTGTTTTGCTCAAGATTCCAGCAGTTGTATTTCTTGCATCAACAAATTGCATTAGTTATTGCAATATACAATTTTCTTTTGTCTCAGTATTAAGACTTTACTTGTAAATATTGCTTTGCGTCCTTGAAACACATGGAGGAGCACCTTGTGATTTCATATTAACTATTTTCATTTTACCGTTGTGCATAAGCATGCCATTTTTCTTCCAATCGGAAAGGTCTTCTAATCAGAGGACCTAGGGTGACGGAGGAATTGAAGGAAATTCACATTTGGCAGGAAATGGTGTTGGGTAGACTGATGGGACTGAAGGCTGATAAATCCCCAGGGCCTGATGGTCTGCATCCCAGGGTACTTAAAGGGCCTGTCCCACTTACGCAATTTTCTCGGCGATTTGCCGGCACCCGTCATAGTCGCAGCAGGTTGCCAAATATTTTCAACATGTTGAAAATCCAGCGGCGACCAGAAAAAGGTACGACTCTTTGGGCGACTACTCACCACCAAACAGGCATCACCCCGCGATGTCTGGATCAGTTCCTGTGGATTGGAGGGTAGCTAATGTTATCCCACTTTTTAAGAAAGGAGGTAAAGAGAAAACAGGGAATTACAGACCAGTTAGCCTGACATCGGTGGTGGGGAAGATGCTGGAGTCAATTATAACAGATGAAATAGCAGCACATTTGGATAGCAGTAACAGGGTCGGTCAGACCCAGCATGGAGTACGAAGGGGAAATCATGCTTGACTAATCTTCAGGAATTTTCTGAGGATGTTACTAGGAAAATGGACAAGGGAGAGCCAGTGGATGTAGTGTACCTGGACTTTCAGAATGCCTTTGATAAGGTCCCACATAGGAGATTAGTGGGCAAAATTAGAGCACATGGTATTGGGGATAGGGTATTGACATGGATAGAAAATTGGTTGGCAGACAGGAAACAAAGAGTAGAGATTAACGGGTCCCTTTCAGAATGGCAGGCAGTGACTAGTGGGGTACCGCAAGTCTCGGTGCTGGGACCGCAGCTATTTACAATATACATTAATGGTTTAGATGAAGGGGTTAAAAGTAAGATTAGCAAATTTGCAGATGATACAAAGCAGGGTGGCAGTGTAAACTGTGAGGAAGATGCTGTGAGGATGCAGGGTGACTTGGACAGGTTGGTGGAGTGGGCAGATACATGGCAGATGCAATTTAATGTGGATACATGTGAGGTTACCCACTTTATGGCAAGAACAGGAAGGCAATTATCTGAATGGTGTCAATTTAGGAAAAGGGGAAGTACAAGATCTGGGTGTCCTTGTTCATCAGTCACTGAAAGTAGGCATGCAGGTACAGCAGGCAGTGAAGAAAGCTAATGGCATCTTGGCCTTCATAACGAGAGGAGTTGAGTATAAGAGCAAAGAGGTCCTTCTGCAGTTGTACAGGGCCCTGGTGAGACCACACCTGGACTATTGTGTGCAGTTTTGGTCTAAAAAATTTGAGGAAGGACATTCTTGCTATTGAGGGAGTGCGCAGCGTAGGTTCATGAGGTTAATTCCCGGCATGGGCGGGACTGTGATATGTTGAAAGAATAGTGACTGGGCTTGTATATACCGGAATTTAGAAGTATGAGAGGGGATCTTATTGAAACATATAAGATTATTAAGGGTTTGGACATGCTAGAGGCAGGAAATATGTTCCCGATGTTGGGGGAGTCGAGAACCAGGGGCCACAGTTTAAGAATAAGGGGTAAGCCATTTAGAACGGAGACGAGGAAAAACTTTTTCACACAGAGCGTTGTGAATCTGTGGAATTCTCTGCCTCAGAAGGCAGTGGATGCCAATTCTCTGGATGCTTTCAAGAGAGAGTTAGATAGAGCTCTTAAAGGTAGCGGAGTGAAGGGATATGGGGAGAAGGCAGGAACGGGGTACTGATTGTGGATGATCTGACATGATCACAGTGAATGGCGGTGCTGGCTCGAAGGCACGAACGGCCTACTCCTGCACCTATTGTCTATTGTCTAAAACCCCATCCGGAATAGCAGAAACGTAGCTAATTTTAACTGTGATTCAAAAGAGACATAAATGAATCCACTTTATTTAGTATCAAATAATGGCATTGGCAGTTTGGAAAGTCATTCTCTGAGCTTTCCATTACATTCATCATGGTATCCACATTTTTGTTAATTGTTGGCTTCAGCACATTAGTTGAATTTTCTGAGCATGGTTTCTGTGTTTGTACGTGCAGTAAATAAATTGAGATACAATTTAGAGATTTTAATGAATCCAGTCATAGCTTTGCTTTATGTATTAAAATAGGCAGTGGCGTGTGATTGTTGATTGTTGCATCTTAAAGCCCTGTTACTAAATGTGCCCATTTATGTATTAATCATTGTTTTTTTTTTACATTTAGCTTTCATTGTAAAACAAAGTATATTCGTTCAGAAAACAGTTTCTTGTGCTTTTTGATTGTAGTCTTTTGTCGATGTTTATTTTTTAAATTTGTGCTTATTCTTTTTCACATTCCCTATTCTTTTCAGAAAATAATCTGTCTTCTCCACCCCAGTCCCCAAAGTCTCCATCTCCATCACACCCACAGCTCACTGAAGGATCTCATTTCATGTGTGTATGAGGTTTAGAAACAAGTAAGCTTCATTTATTTGTTGGTTTTTCAAATTTGTACCTTTTTTCATCCCATAAAATAAGTGTAATATTTTCTCAACAGTTTTTTAATTGTAAAATACTGTTAGTCTTGTCCTACTGTGTTGGGGCAAATTCTCATCAGTTTGCTTCATTTTTGTTCTTCTCTCCTTCAGGTCTAGAAAATTGACAATCACCCCTGAATCTAGACCAATTGATTTTTTTTGTTTTTTTGTTTTTTTCTGTCTAACAGGGACTGTAATTGTTGTGAAGGCAATAATCGTTTAACCCCACTAGTAATTTACTTGGTCTACATATCTCAACCACGAAGTTTCGTTCAGACCGAAAGGTCTGAATGACAATAAAGGAATCTATCTATCTATCTATCTATCTATCACAGACTTTTCTTAATAGCGGCATAGAAAATGTCAAAGCTAAAAAAATGTTAGAACATCCCACTGCAAGTTCAGACCGAGGCATGTGAGGGTGAGCAATGAAGTAGATTAAATAAGTGTCAATATCACATTAAACATTCCAAATCAAAGCATCTGAAGAGAGAAAGAGGTGGGATAGAGGGATGCAGGTGGACTGAGATTTGTCACGATACGTAGATTACATTTTGTGATGGGAGTTGTCAGGTTTGATGGGAAAAGAGGTCACCCGGTTGCTGAGTCTGAAATGCATTCAAATTGGGCATAAGATGAAACTTTGGTGAGGAAATTCATGAGAGACAAAGTCAGGATATTAGAATAGCAGTGGGAAGATTGGATGGAGTGAGTAGATGATAATGACAATAGGAACCCATTCTTAACAGAATAATTGGATCTTAGACTTGGCACTTGAAAGGAGGATAAAACTTTCTGTTGCAACTAAAGAAGAAGCAAAATCTGAACTCAACCTTTAGTTGTCATGTTTTTAATAACTTCAAAGATTTTCTTTTTGCTTGGGATTCTGCTGTTTCAAAAGAACAAAAAAAAAGGAAACCAGAAAGAAAAATAAAAGCAATATAAAAAGAATGATTTGGATTAGATAACACAGCTCGAATTTTAATTGTGGCATTTGGGGCATATTAATCTGATACTCGTGAGATGAGTTAAAAAGATAATCGTGGACAGTTGTATTGAATTTTGATATACAGGTCCACGACCGTTTTTCCAACAAACTTAGTTCCAGAGCCTTGTTGGATTATCCAATTAACCAGACCAAGAGGTTACGGCCTCCGAGAGGAGTCGATTGGTACTGGAACAGTCCATCTAGGCCGCTGGTGGGACGAGATATTGGCCCGCAAAGTCAGCTGGGAAGTCAGCTATGGGAACGAATCTGCCAGCTCTGGCTGGGCCGGAGTTCCAGAGCCCTGGCTGCAGGTGGCAAATTTTACTCATTGATTGGCGGTGGAAGTCGGCTAGGGGAGCAGATCTGCCGGCTCCAACCGAGCTGGAGTTCCAGAGCCTCGGGCCAAATTCAATCGGCCGCCAAATCCCGATGAGGTTGAGATTCGTCAAAGTGCCATACTTTTGGGGGGACTTCCGAGGGGGATTTCAAATGCGCTTTCGTAGTTTTGTCTGGATTAAAGAAGGTGACGGACCATCAGTTGCTGGAAAATCAGTGGTGGACCTGTATATTGAACAAGACATTTCACTGAATCATTTTTAATGGTCTTTCTTTTTGATAATGCAGCTCTGGCCATCGACACAGGAAATTTATAACCTAAACAACGTTGAATGGAAGAGCTTTGACTGCATTGAGAAGTGCAATGGGACTGTGGTCGAAGGTCAGCAGTTGGATGTGGATATCAAGTGCATCAGAGCACAAGGATGCATCAAGTGCAGGCAGCGACACTTGACTCTCTATTAAACACTCCTTATAGGAAATACCATTTTGGATATAATGCCGATATTTTGCTTACTTCAGGAGCATGTATTGGTTCACAACAGTTTTGTATTTTACTCTTTTTAAATTGTCCATATATCGAAATTATGGTACTTTAGCAGAAATGGTGATTAGGATCTTAATTTGGGTCATATGTTAGAATTTTGTTTGCATTTTAGATAGTACAGTATGTTTAATTTAATGCCTGACCTTGAGTTTACTTGTAACTGTTGCCATATCTTTTATAAAAATGACTAAGGTTTAAGGTATACAATAGGAAGCGGATTCATATTTGTTTTGTTACAACTTCAATGATTTCAGTGCCACTGTACTGGTGCCGATAAATGCGGTTATTTGATAATGCCATCTGCTGTAACTATTTATACTTAATGTTGTAATGAATGCAGTTACTGCCAAACTTTTTGGCAAAAATGAAAACTGTTTCACTTTTATTTTCCAGTTTCCCTATGTTCTCTCTTTAGTGAACCTTTCATACAAGCTTTATGGAGGATTTGCTCCATCTCCAATGCGCCGATGTAGCTCAAATGCAAAGCAATATGTAGAGGGCTTACCATTCAGTACCCCATTGTATGTAAAAATTGTAATTATGTTCATTGTGTACATAGCGTACAATGAGCAGAGTCTATAATTATAAAATGCTAATTACAAGTGTTAATATGCCTTGTCCATATCACATCCTGTTTTATATCATGTTATAATAAATGGCAATGCTATTTTGGTGGTGGTATTTTAAGATGTGTTTAATACTGACACATACCAAGAAAGGAAAGTGTCCAAAGGGAATATTTGTTAAGAGGTATCAAACTTAATTTTTCACAAACGATGAATATTGATTTTCTCATTAAAATTACAAAAACATTAAGAGTGTGCCCTTGAAGATGGTTTGAATGGATCACTGTATTGACACTGGGGTGATTATTAAATATCTCTTTCTGCTCCTTAAGTATGATTGTATTGTAGCACAGGCAGGCATCCTGATAAGCAAAGGCATACGAGTCTGAAAACCGTGTTGCAATCAACTATTTAATTTGCACTTCTTCCAACTGAACATTTAAAGAACCAATCAAGAGTGTTTTTGTTCAAACAGTGATAGGAATACTTGGCAAGCAACAGATCACAACAGTCCTGTGTGAAGTGCAAAATGTAGTCACAGGGCCACGCAGCAAGAGTCCGTAACAATCTTTTAGCTTTGACCCAAAATCTGGCTTTAACGAGACAAACTGGTTTTTAAGCTTCTTTCCAAAATATTTGAACAACTTCAAGCCAGTATCTCATGGCTGGAACAAGGATTTGTTGCTTAAAAGGCCTTTGTTGCCACAAAGTGACAGCTCCTCAGAGAGAATATTGGAAACCGACGAGAAAACTCAACAAATTTACATAATTGAATATTTTTTGTTCCTTTACCTTGTGATTCTGTCCAAATTGAAAGAATGTTCTTTCCTTTGATTAGTCTGTACCTGTGCAAGCACATAGATCTGGCAAGATAGAATTTTCTAAATTTTAAATGTAGTTACTGGAACAGTAAAGCACGAACAGAAGGTGTTGGCATAATAATGGTGCTAAATCCACACAGCAGATACATTTAAAACCAAAAGGGTATTTCTAATTAAAGTCCATGTACAAATCTACCCAATGATAAGTCTATTTAATCTCTTTACAGTGTCTCCATGATTCCCCCAAATAATGAAGTAAAATTGCTTAATATCGGATTCTCCTGATACTCTACTGTTTAAGTTTGGTTGGTTGCTTTTCGCTAACGATCTTGCCTGCAGCAACACATGGAATTAAGGGAATTTGTGATCATCGGTTTCGCTATTTAGCTCATTTACACAACCTTGTTCTTTTCCACCACAGTCCAATGCCTTTACATTTCACCCCGTTCTCTATTTCTGTAAACCAGTGTCTGCAATTCCTCGTATCACCATTTTGCCTTTCTTTTCTACTACTACACTTCAAGTGTCACGGATGTTTGTCATTTATAGTGATAACGCAACAATGAATTTCTTACCTGCTGCAACTTTGCAGGCTCATTAATGCAATAATGCACAAGTAAATATACAAATTAGTAATTAATAATCAGTAATACTAGGCAACCATACATGATAGTACAAAACCAAGTCTGCTGTGCAACCAAAACAAAGTCCACAGGAGATCAGTTGCTGAGGTAGTGTTGTGGTTGGTGTTATGCAATGTTCAAGAGCCTGATGAACAACTCATTTAAGTTAAGCAAGTCATTATGTAATCAGAATACCACAGCAATAATCCACAGAGAATGTCTCCATAAAGAGCTGCCGATAGACAGGTCTGGAGGAGTTATATAAGGAATTGGGAACATCATTGACAACGGCTGTTGTTCAAAAAAATATATAATTTGCTAGACTGAATATTGAGCCTGGAACATTGAAGGGTGGCTAATCAAAAGGTTGCATGTTGTCAGGTTTTTGTTCAGGCTGGTATGGTGTGGTGAATTTCTGTGATTAGAGTGGGAAAGTATGGAAAATTAACTGGGCAAGCATTGGAAACGTTGCACTGACTGTTTGGAAGTGTACTTTAACATATCCAATTCCAATAAAAAGATGATACAAATAACACATGTTTCCATAACGGGGATATAGAAAGCGGGCAGAATAGTGTGTAACAAGATTTTAATTGTGAACTAGAGAATCGCTTAAAAGTTACTTTGAAAATAGACAAACACAAAAAAAATGGCATCTGGCAAAAAATAACAGGCTCTGGAAAAACAGATGATATCCCCACAGTTATAAGACCCCATTGTCTCTTCAGAACACAGCTTTGCCTGCTGACTGTTCCCAGCATTTTTTTATTTAATTTTAGATTTCCAACGCTTGGATTTTTAAAATTGGTTTAATCTCCCAATGCAGTGTTAAATTCTTTGTGAGTAAATTCTTTTCACAATCTCATTGCTTTCAAACTCTAATCCACTCCATTTGTATTCTACACTTCTCAGGCCCAAAGAGCCAAGGGATGAAATTAGAACGTAAGAATTAGAAGCAGGACTGGGGAATTTAGCCTCTTGCATTTGCTGTGCCATTCGTTAAGATGACAGCTAATTATTTTACCAGCCTTGCTTACACACGTTAACTCCATGTCCCACAATTATCATAATACCCAAAGATACATCAACCTCTATTTTGAATATGCTCCATGTCTTGAAGGTATGGAAAAATGGGGGGGGGGGGCGGGGGGGGGAGGAGGTATTGCTAAACAATCATTGTTCAACAATAAGTGGTTGTGATCTTTCGAAGGTGGCTGGTTGGATTAGATGGGTGAAGTCTGCAGCAGAGGTAGCTGGATAGATGCCCCTAATATTCAAAGTAAGAGAAGAAGAGCAGATGAGTGGGGCACAGAGAGGCCACAGGAGAAGGTGTGGGTATGGATGCAGAATAGGACTGAATGAACACAATCCCAAGAACAAAACTGAAGAGTTAAAGTACATGTGTAGGAAGGAACCGTAGATAGACACAAAATGCTGGAGTAATTCAGCGGGTCAGGCAACATCTCTGGAGAAAATAAATAGGTTTTGGGATGAGACCTTTCTTCAGACTGAGAGTCAGGAGAGAGGGAAACTGGAGATATGAAAAAGTACAAAGAACAAATGAATGAAAGGTATGAAAAGAACAAATCAAAGCCAGCAAAGTACAGATTAAAATTCCATTGCTAAATAATTGTAGGATGACGATTCCAGTCAGGAGCTCAGCTTAAGTTGAAGATGTTGGCAATTCATGCACATTTCAAATGAGATTTAAAAATGTATTCCTTTCTCACCTTAAGCCACTCCAGTCCTCCTGGTGAAGTCACTCCCACAATGCCTGGGTTTTGACTGAGCTACGATGAAGGAACTGCAGATTCATGTGCCAATCAACTGACCATAGACTTGACCTCATTCTTCAGGGAACGGGGGTTCCCCTCTTCGACTATGAATGAGGCTCTCACCAGGGTCTCTTCTATACCCCGTAACTCTGCTCTCACTCCCCATCCCCCCACTCGTAACAAGGGCAGAGTCCCCCTTCTCCTCACCTTCTACCTTACCAGCCGTCACATACAACAAATAATCCTCTGACATTTTCGCCTCCGCCAACGGGATCCCACCACTGACCACATCTTCCCATCTCCTCCCGTCTGGTTTCTGCAGAGACCACTCCCTCCGTAACTCCCTGGTCAATTTGTCCCTTCCCACCCAAACCACCCCCTCTCCTGGCACTTTCCTTTGCAACCGCAGGGAATGCTACACTTGTCGCTTTACCTCCCCCCTTGACTCCATTCAAGGACCCAAGCAGTCTTTCCAGGTGCGGCAGAGGTTCACCTGCACCTCCTCCAACCTCATCTATTGCATCCGCTGCTCTAGATGTCAGCTGCTCTACATCGGTGAGACCTAGCGTAGGCTTGGCGATCGATTCGCCCAACACCTCCGCTCAGTTTGCAATAACCAACCTGATCCCCCGGTGGCTCAGCACTTCAACTCCCCCTCCCATTCCTAAATCGTACCTTTCTGTCCTGGGCTTCCTCCACTGACAGGAGCAGCACCTCATATTTCGCGTGGGCAGTTTACACCCCAGCGGTATGAACATTGACCTATAATTTCAGGTAGTCCCGGCTTTCTCCTCCCCTTCTCATCTCTCCCTCAGCCCACTGTCTCCGCCTATTCCTTTCTTCTTCATGCCCCCCCCCCCCCCCCACATCGGTCTGAAGAAGGGTCTCGACCCGAAACGTTGCCTATTTCCTTCGCTCCATAGATGCTGCCTCACCCGCTGAGTTTCTCCAGCATTTTTGTCTACCTACAGACTTGGCCAACATCTTCAACCTCTCAATTCAACTGAATACCGTCCCCATCTGCTTCAGGGAAGCCGCCATCATTCCAGGCCCCAAGACCAAGAACCTGTCTCAATAACCACCACCCAGGAGCTTGAAGAACAACCACACTGTTATTCCTGAGCTTTATGTGAATAAGACATTACATCCTTGTGTATATGACAAACTAATCTGAAACTGAATACATTTCCAAGTCAGAGTGATGTGTGATTTGGAAGGGAATGTGCAGGAGGTGGTGGCCTCAGATCCCAGCTGTCTTTTTCCTTGTTATCCTTGTGGTAGTTGCTGAAGATTTGGATGGTGCTGTTGGAATAAAGATGAGTAACCACAATACATTTTATACATTGTCCTTGCCAGAGCCAAGATGTGCCAGAATGAATGGCAGCTGAGGTGAGAGAAACAGAGCTGCGACAGGTTTCCATGTTGCTTTTGGAAAAGAAGAGCATTTAATGGTTTTAAGTTGATGTGATCTCTCCAAATCACTCTATAATCATCTGTGCGCTCAACAAAACTGAAATAATGTAAAGGTATGTGTCATGCGTAGTAAATACAAATCTTTACCTTTATTTATAAGTTAGAAGGTCTAATGATTCTTCCAAAGATATTTTATATTGGCATTGCTAAAGGGCTGAGACTTTCAGTCTCTTAATATAGAAAGTCAGCAGATGGAACAGATTTCCATTTCATTGCTCTGGGCTGGGTTTTTTCTGGGTCACCATGATGAAAGGATATTAGCTCAGTTGTTAATGCTTTTGATAATTTAACTTGAAAGTCTATATAATTCTTCAATATTGCGCAGCTCTATCACCTAATATCTGTGGTATTAATGGAATCAATTATGCTACTTTTGAATTGCGGTCGAGTTTTTAATTTTAAATTATCACCATTACTAAAATCAACTTTTCTCATGTTCCTATCTAAAATCAATGAATATTTACTCTCTACATAATCTTTTTAATGTGATGTATTTATAATTAAATATTAAAATAATATTAACTTCTCAGGGGAAGTGGAGTAAAGAAAATCAGATACATTCAGGCAACGCTAGTTTTTAAGGTGAAAAACCTCATTTCACACACTCCCCCATTTAATCCTAAACCTAATGTATATGTATGTGCTTGTGATTACACACTGCTAACAATTCATGCAATTCGATTCACTTGTTGAACAAACTGCTTGAAACTATTAGTTTACATTTACAAATAATTCTGTTAGAACTGACAGAAGAATTAAAAATCTGATTCAAATGCATTTGATATTAGAATGATGAGAGATTAGCAAACATTTTTCCTTGTGGGACGTGCTTACTGCACTGTGGCTTACGGTTGCTCATAGCAACAAGGCAATGCTCTTCGTGGCTTCAAACTAGACCTAAAGTTCAGTTTTTTTAATCAAACTAGTAGTGCAAGCCTCATGAATTCATACAACCTGCTCTCCGTTAAGCTCTGCCTGAATGCTCCAGTCATCTGGTCTTAATTTGAGATGCAGTTAAAGTAACAGGAAATACTGCCCAGTTTATAGATAAAACAGCATGGCCTGGTACGTATTTAAGGGTTCGTTTCTCTTTTGCTTCTCCCCTCAGGGGGCCTTGCCCGCGAGGAAATGTAGTGGAAATTCATGTGGTACATCCCACAATTTCTCTCTAATTGATAAAATCTTACCTCCCAACTCACTCTCTTGAATAAAATGTCCATTGAAATTGTGATGTTGCTATGATATGAATAACGTGAAGTTAACAGCAGTATTACATCAAAAAGATGTTTACATGCTGCCATATGGTAAGCCTGAGAACTAGGACGTTATTAAGTCATCCAAGGACACAGGGAACTGCAGATACTGGAATCTTAAACTGCTCCACTGCAAAATCTCCTCAAAGTATGACTCTTATGAAGAAGTTCTCCTCTATATCAGTGCTTCTTAAACTATTTCAGTGTCATTCACCCTTGAATCTTTTACACAAAATTTCAATCGCCCTCGACTAAATTTTCGTATGTTTTTTTTGTAATTTTAGTCTTATTCTCCCTTGTGTATAATTTTATATATAACTAGACTAAGTGGGACCTGTGTGGGCGGAGGGGGTTGTGGGGGCGGGGGGGTTGTGGGAGCGAGGGTGCGTGTGGGCGAGGGGGGTGTGTGTGGGGAGGTGGGTGTGTGTGTGGGGGGGTGGGTGTGTTTGGGGAGGTGTATGTGTGGGGGGTGGGAGGGTGTGGGGAGGTGGGTGGGGGTGTGGGGAGGTGGGCGTGTGTGTGGGGAGGTGGGTGTGTGGTGGGGGGGGTGGGGGTGTGGGGGGGGTGTGTGGGGAGGTGGGTGAGTTTGGGGGTGTGTGTGGGGAGGTGTGTGTGTGGGGGGGGGTGGGTGGGTGGGTGTGGGGAGGTGTGTGTGGGGTGGGGGGGGAGGTGGGTGGGTGTGGGGAGGTGGGTGTGTGGGGAGGTGGGTGTGTGTGGGCGGGGGGGGGGGTTGTGGGCACAGAGGCTTGTGGGGGGAGGGGTGTGTGGGCAGGGGGGAGTTGTGGGGGGAGGGGTGTGGGCAGGGGGGAGTTGTGGGAGGAGAGGGGTGTGTGGGTGGGGGGGAGAGGGGTGTGTGGGCAGGGGGGAGTTGTGGGGGGAGAGGGGTGTGGGTGGGGGGGAGAGAGGTGTGTGGGTGGGGGAGAGAGGTGTGTGGGTGGGGGGGAGAGAGAGGTGTGTGGGTGGGGGGAGAGAGGTGTGTGGGTGGGGGGGAGAGGGGTGTGTGGGTGGGGGGGAGAGGGGTGTGTGGCCGGGAAGGGAGTGCGCTCGGTGAAAAGACGGGGGAAGAGCCATGGGGGAGTGGGGGTGAGGAGCCAGCGAGGGGGACCAGAGGGGTAGTGGCTGGAATTGGCGGTGCGATGGGGACTCACAGCGGGCGCTGGTCGCTGGTCGTTCTTCTCCGCCGGGATCAGAGTCTCCGCTTTCAGTTTGGCGACATCTCCAACTCTGGGCTGCATCTCCGACTCTGGGCTGGGCTGGGTCTCCCACGCTGGGCTGGGTCTGGTCTCCGACGCTGGGCTGCTGCTTGGGGCGGGGCTAGGCTGCTTGGGGCTGGGCTGCCTCGGGTCCCTCCGAAAGTCTGGATGGAAACCTCCGCCAGCCACCCTCAGTTCCAGTAAAGACACGATGGCGCAGGAAGGGGCGGACCGTCCCGGGAAGTGACAGGGGAAGAGACTAATCCGTGCGGCGCCGATTAGCAGGAGAAGAGATCGATCTGCGCACGCGCGGTTTTTAAGATTTTTAAACCTTGCTAACTTTTACGACATTCAACTGATCGGAACGAAACCTGGTGCACTCGCAGCACAGGAGAACGGTGAGTGAACTGGCGAAAAATCGTAGCGCACTCTGAACCGTTTTTGCACAACTAGAAAGACCGCCAAACCGGAAGATAACAAGATCAGAGTTTTAGTTATGTATAGTTGAGATAGATGGATGGATAGATGAATGGATGGATGGATTTATTTATTTATTTTGTCATGTGTGTGTGTGTGTGTGTGTGAGAGAGAGAGAGAGAGAGAGAGAGAGAGAGAGAGAGAGAGAGAGAGAGAGAGAGAGAGAAACATAAATGAACTTTAAAATTTTTATTTTATTCAACTTTTTGAACATCCTAAAAATATGCAAAGAAAACTAGGAGTGAAAAACATGTTTTTTATTACCACTGGAGTTGGAAAATCATTCTATTAGAATGATTTAAAAAAAACATTCCAACGTCTAAACACTGGGTTTTCAGCCCCATCCTACCATTTTGGGCTTTGATTACTGCATTGGAAAACCAGCTCAAAAAACCATGGAGTATGTGATTTAATATATTAGTATCCAACTAATATAACTTTCTATAACTCATCCCCGACGAAAGCTCACAATACTACCAAATATCAACTTCGGTAGCTAAATTGCTACACAAAGTAAAGTTACGGCGATCCTCCAGTGTTGCCATTTATACATTTATGATCCCACTAGCTCTTCTGATCTTCGCCTAAAAGGTTATAATACAGTAAATTTGGGAAATATCCTGCTGCTTTGAAATAGAGAGAAAAAAACATATTAAATTTCCAGCTCCACTACCATTAAAACAAATAAGAGCTTACTAACCACTTTAATGGCAATGCCTTTTTTGAGTATAGAAAAAAATATATATATATCTTAATAAATTAAGTCATTCACCCTTCAGTCACCCCTCTAGTTTTATTCACCCCAAAATAATTTCATTCGCCCTTGGGTGAACCATTCACCAGTTTAAGAAGCACTGCTCTACATGATGGGAGTTCTGTGCTCTGTCCCTCTCAATGCTCCCCCTCTTTGATTGCTGCTGCTCTCTTGCTCTTCAGCCATGTCCGGCTGAAGCAGGTTCCTGACCCGAAAGGTCACCTGTTTATTTCCTCCACAGATGCTGTCTGACCCTCCGAGTTCCTCTCGCACTTTGTGTTTTGCTCAAGGACAAATAAGAAATTGATAACGAGAAAGAAGTATTTATCTATTGGGGATCTGGACACCATAGGCAAAGCCAGCACATAATGTTGCTCAGATCAAGCACCATATGGCACTAGAATAATGATAGGCAAATAAAGTCAGTATAAGGCTTGTTCAGCTCGGGCTGAGATGAATTTAATGATCATGTTCAAGGAGAACTTTAGTTATTGTTGGCGTTGTTTGCAAAAATGTGTTCTTGGTTCAAAGTCCATTCAAAGTGGGAAGAATGTTTGCATGTAGGCAAACGTTAAATGTTTGCTCCTTGCATTTGCTCCAGTTTCTGGATTATAATATTTTAATGACAGCTGCATTGATCTCCATTAATTCTGCCCACCTGCTTGATCCTTGGCTGATTTCCACGATTTTGCTGATATTGGCATTCATTTTGCTGCACTGACATTGATTAACTTTTTATTCACTGCTTGGGACATGGCCATAAATGGGAGGACTAACATCTCCTCCGTTGAAAAGAGTGGTTTTCTAGCTCTGTCCAAGTCAACCATTTTATAATGAATCTGGAGTTGTGCTTTTTTTCATTCATTCTCGAGATATGGTTAACAATGGGCAGATCAGCATTTTTGAACCATTCCCAATTGCCCTTCCAAAGATGTTAGTTATAGTGAATTCTAAAATGTAGATCCAATGTTGGCGATGGACGTATGCTACATTTCCAAGTCAGGATAGTCAGTGACCAGGAAGAAAGTTGCATGTGGTGGTGTTCACATCTCTGCTCCCTTTTTCCCTGGTGGTTGAGATCCCATGTTTGGGAGGTGCTGGTGGAGTAGCCTTGGGGAGTAACTGTGCTATATATTGTAGGTGGTGTGCACTGCAGCCACTGTGCTACAGAGAATATTAAGATTAAACGAGAACTTACCAGTTTGAAGTTTGATCTTTATTTTATGAGGAGTTACGTTGAGGGACTACGTGAAGAAGAGCCCGTCCAGCCGCACACGCGTCAATCTTCAAAGCAGCGGAGTGAAATCACAGACAACAATTACTGAAGTATGATAGTAAGATACGTAAAGACTAGAACTACCAGCTCGATCTTTATGAGGGTGGGAGCGGAGGGCACGTAGTCCCTCAACGTAAATCCTCATAAAATAAAGATCAAACTTCAAACTGGTAAGTTCTTGTTTAATCTTACTATTTTACTTCGGCGTCACGTGAGTGACTACGTGAAGATTTCAAAGCTCTGTGATTTCACGCCGTAGATTCAAATCCAGGCTTCTCACTGCATTGATTGACTCTAAATGAGTAAAGCAATCAACAATGCATAACCACAACATAGATGTAATCAGTTAATGGTTTTATTTATCACAACAATAGTAACCCCTTTATCATAATTGGGGACTTAATACTGAATCCAAAACAGCACCACCAAATAACCCGGGATCTTTAATCTCCTTATGGTAATACTTGTGAAACATCCGTTCCCTTGCCCATCCTGCGACCGCGAGGATAAGGTCTATTGGAACGTCCAAATCCTTGGCCGCCGATGTTGATGCCGCCCTGGTGGAATGAGATTTAAATTTGTCAGTATCAATACCTGCATCAACCAACACCTGCTTCAGCCATCTTGAAATAGTCTGTACCGACACTTTCTTATGCGGTTTCTTATAGCTGACAAAAAATGTTGATTCTGCACCTCTTAAGGTTCTGGTTGCTTCAATGTAACATCGTAAATGTGCTACTACACATAGACGTGGATCCGTAGGATATGCTGCAAAAACCAACTTACATCCTGTGAACCCAGGTCTACTCTGTTTAAGCAAATCATAGACATAGAATGTAATAGCATCTGCTGCTATTTTCATCCTGTCTATTCGTAATTTCTGCAATGTTTGCACTCTGTGCTGAAACTAGTGCCATGAGCATAACTAACTTCATGGTGATTTTAGCCAATGACAGAGCTTCAATAGGCATCCATTGACGAAGGAGCATAAGCACATCTCTTACATTCCAGATTTCTGTATACCTGGGTCTAGGAGGATTGGAATTAAAAAATCCCATCATAAACCTACAGGCCCAAGGGTGTGATCCTATAGGATTTTGTTCTGATTCCCTGCATAGATACGCAGAAAGAGCACTCCTTGCAGTATTGATCGCACTATAGCTCAAATGCAAATCAAAATAAAGAGTTGACAGAAACTCTAACACATCTGAAATATCTGCAGTATGATATGTAATATCCCTTTGTAAACAAAACACCTCCCATTTCCTTATATAAGAAATGTACTGCTTCTGGGTACTATTCCTCCAGGCTGCCGCCATAACATCCACAGTACGCTCTGATAAACAAGCTTTGCAAGTCATTTGATATATCACTATGCATCTCCTGCAGCTGTGTATATCATGTGAATAGAGATGTCAGTAGCAGCATTCTGTTCTAACCTAAAAGTGGCCCTCTGCACAAATGTTTGGTTCCTTTAGTATATTACAATAAATAAATCTATTATGTTTAAAAGTGCATTTACACGAGTAAATGATGTACAATGATGGCAAACATGTTCATTTTGAAATAAACTGATTCCCAGGGAAAATTTTACTTCTTGATGAATCTAACAATTTGAAAATTGATAGCATATTTTATTTGATGTCTCTGTTGCTGGCAAGTGCTTAATGATGTTTTTATTCCTGATTTTCAATGGGCAAGGCAAAATTAAAAGGATTGTGAGTAAGAATTATTTTCTTCTCACATCATGAGATTCATTACCATTTTGTAACAGGTACTGTTTGGACTGGGTAACATATGGATTTTGTAAAGTTTTGGAGTTTCTTTTCTGTTTTTATGTCACAAATTATGTAAATTAAAGGGAATAGAATGTTGGCATGTTGCATCCAATGCTGAAACAAAGGTTTTGTTAAAAGTTTCACAGGCTAACAGTGTTTGAGGTCTTAGATTTGAGGTCTTAGATTTCCTTGGATTGCAGCCTCAGTTCACGTTGCCTGGCAATGCCAATAGACAGAGCACTGAGCAATGGGCTTTTTATGAATGGGGATAGGGTTGTAAACTAGTGGTATTTGATCTACTGCAATCGCTATCTTACCAGCAAGCTTGTGAGAAATCAATAACAATAATTCTTCAGATGTCTAGCCCAACATTAGTGGTACCAAAATGGAAAACAAAGTTGGCAAGGAACATATTTCCTATATATTATAAAAGTAAAGGAGATTTTACCTTCAAGTTGAGCTTAGCTGAGTGATTATAGGTATAGTATAATCAGTTACACAATCATGACTTGGGAAGCAAAGTTATAATTGAATAAAGTTTATTTTAAATAGAAGCTACAATTATGCAGCATTTGGAGTTGTGAGAAAAAACCATATCATTACGGATAAGAACCTACAACAAAAACACAGATTGTAAATGCTCTTCTAAACAATTGCGTGTGTGTCTGCACATAAACATATTTGTATGTTTATAATTGAAAATAAATAACATATTTATGTAGCACCATTGATGATAGCAGCACTTCTCTAAGCAAGTTGAAACTAGCATATATGCTAAATGTAGTGAAGGCAATCTAGTAAATACAGTGGCTAATTTGCATAGTGGAAAGTCCCTACAAACAATACAGTGCCCTCCATAATGTTTGGGACAAAGACCCATCATTTATTTATTTGCCTCAGTACTCCACAATTTGAGATTTGTAATAGAAAAAATCGCACGTGGTGAAAGTGCACATTGTCAGATTTTATTAAAGGGTATATTTTATACATTTTGGTTTCACCATGTAGAAATTACAGCTGTGTTTATACATAGTCCCCCCATTTCAGGGCACCATAATGTTTGGGACACATGACTTCGCAGGTGTTTGTAATTGATCAGGTGTCCAAATGCCTCCTTAATGCAGGTATAAGAGAGCTCTCAGCACCTAGTCTTTCCTCCAGTCTTTCCATCACCTTTGGAAACTTTTATTTCTGTTTATCAACATGAGGACCAAAGTTGTACCAATTAAAGTCAAAGAAGCCATTATGAGACTGAGAAACAAGAATACAACTTACAATACAATACCATTTAGAACCATCAGCCAAACCTTAGGCTTACCAAAATCAACTGTTTAGAACATCATTTGGAAGAAAGAGAGCACTGGTGAGCCTACTAATCGCAAAGGGACTGGCAGGCCAAGGAAGACCTCCACTCTCTATAATAAAGAAAAATCTAACTTTTTTCTTTTTCTTCTTTATTACAAAAAAAATTTAAAATAAGAAGCTGTACATAAAAGGTATTATGAAAATATGATTGTATACAATTGTACTTCTAATAAAATAAAAATATTTTTTAAAAAAATAAAGAAAGAAAAATCCCCAAACACCTGTCCGACAGATCAGAAACACTCCTCAGGTGTGGGTTTGTCAATGACCACTGTCCACAGAAGACTTCATGAACGGAAATACGGAGGCTACACTGCAAGATGCAAACCACTGGTTAGCCGCAAAAATAGGATGGTCAGGTTACAGTTTGCCAAGAAGTATTTAAAAGAGCAACCACAGTTCTAGAAAAGGTCTTGTGGACAGATGAGACGAAGATTAATTTATATCAGATGATGGCAGGAGCAAAGTATGGAGGAGAGAAGGAACTGCCCAAGATCCAAAGCATATCACCTCATCTGTGAAACACGGTGGTGGGGGTGTAATGGCCTGGGCATGTATGGCTTCTGAAGGTACTGGCTCACTTATCTTTACTGATGATACAACTGCTGATGGTAGTAGCATAATGAATTCTGAAGTGTATAGACACATCCTATTTGCTCAAGTTCAAACAAATGCCTCAAAACTCATTGGCTGGTGGTTCATTGTACAGCAAGACAATGATCCCAAACATACTGCTAAAGCAACAAAGGAGTTTTTCAAAGCTAAAAAAAAGTAAATCACCCGATCTGAACCCAATTGAGCATGCCTTTTTTTTTAACGAAAACATTTCTGCTGTATAATTTATGCAGGCTCCTAAGTTCAAGTTTCAGCTCCCAAAACAAGCATCAGCTAAAGATGGCTGCAATACAGGCCTGGTAGAGCATCACCAGAGAAGACACCCAGCAACTGGTGATGTCCATGAATCGCAGACTTCAAGCAGTCATTGCATGCAAAGGATATGCAACAAAATACTAAACATGACTGCTTTCATTTACATGACATTGCTGTGTCCCAAACGTTATGGTGCCCTGAAATGGGGGGATTATGTATTGACACTGCTGCAATTTCTACATGGTGAAACCAAAATGTATAAAAATTGCCTTTATTAAAATCTGACAATGTGCACTTTAACCACATGTGATTTTTTTCTATTACAAATCTCAAATGGTGCAGTACAGAGGCAAATAAATAAATGATGGGTCTTTGTCCCAAACATTATGGAGGGCACTGTAGTACTGGAAGCAACCAGATCACCCAATTGACTAAATATATTATTAAAATCACTTCTCATTTCCCCCTCATAAGCCTCCAAATCTAGTCGGAGAGCAGTAGATCTAAAGCACCAGGTCCCCATATAGGTGAAATCATAATTATTGAGCACAATATAACAGTGGGTAGATAAGGTGGTGAAGGAGGTATTTCAGATACTTGTGGAGGCCAAGTCAATGTATACTTTTAAGGCAGAGATTGACAGATTCTAGATTAGTACGGGTGTCGGGGGTTATGGGGAGAAGGCAGGAGAATGGGGTTGAAAGGGAAATATAGATCAGCCATAATTGGATGGGGTGAATGGCCTAATTCTGCTCCTATAGCATGAACTTGCCTTCATTAGTAAGGGATAGAATATTTGAGGAGGGAGATTATAGAATACCTTTATAAAAGATAGTTTAAGTCAGACTGGAATACTGTGTACAGTTCAGGCTGTTATTCTCGGAAGGACATATTTTAATTGGAGAATACAGAGGAGGTTCACTAAGAGGTTGCCTGGGATGGTACATGTCAATTATGAGGAGAGACTGGATAGGCTGGATTTGTTTCTGGGGAACCCAGGAGGGGCCTAATAGACATAAACAAAATTATGAAGGGCATAAATAGAATAGAAGGGTATAAACTTTTTCCTGATAGCAGAGGTGTTTAAAATTAGAGGGCAGAATTTTAAGGTGAAGGGCAAAAGATTTAGAGATGATCTACGAAGGATTATTTCCCCCAAGTGGCTGGTTAGATCTTGGAACATGCTGCCTGAGGTAATGGAGGCAGGCACTCTCACAATGTTTAAGCTGTATTTAAATGAGCATTGGAATCACCAGGGTTGAGAAGATTATGGACCAAGTGCTGGCAAGAGAGATCAGTATATACGGGTAGTTACTGTTCAGTCGATGGAAGGACCAGATTCTTTGTAAACTTAATGACATTATTACAGTGTGGCTTACATTGCTTGCAACATTGAATGAGACAGTTTTGTGCATATTACACCTGCTGGCCTAGAGTATGCTACTATCATATATATATATATATCGACTGATTTGTCTATCAACTGATATCGATCCTTCCGTGCTTTTGATGCATTCTTTGTCATAATGGACCATGTATATGCACCTAATATAAACTGTGGACACTCACAGGAAATTGGATGTGAAAAGCAGGGAGAAGCTCCACAGCAGCACTATCCACCCGCCGGGCAACCGCGGCTCTGACGACCATAGTGACGACCGATGACCGGAATGCACGATTCACCACACGTCTCCCAGGGGACTGTGGGGAAGCCGGGCAGCGAGGCCTGCCTGGGTCGAAGGAGCCTCAGTGACGGCGGTGATGGGAACCTCGGCGGCGGTAGCGGAAGACTCAGCGGTAGCTTGAGCCTCAACGGCAACGCGAGCCTCGGCGGCAGAGGGAGCTGAGGCAGCGGTGGAACGTGAGGGGGGGAAGACAATGGGGATCCGGTGTGGGGGGACCGCCGTGAGGGACGGTAAGAGAACAAAGGGGGACCCGGTGTGGGGGGGGGGGGGGACTCTAGTTTAGAATTCTTTGCCCAGGGGATAAGACTGCGTTCATTTATTTGTTTGTTGTTCGTTCCGGTTTAGGCGCTATGCACATGGCAGGCAGCCAACAGTCGCTTGTCCTTTTTTTTTGCACTTTTAATTTCAAATTTTTGTGTAGCTTATATGTAATGACTGTTGGCAGACCAATTTCCCTCCGGGGATGAATAAAGTTTTATTGTATCATAATAAAGGGATAATCAATTACTTGCAATGTTTGAGGATATACCTGGGGTAGAAGTCATATTGGGCTTCAGGGCTAAAATGACCAAGGGTTGCTTTGATTTGTGCTTAGTGTGAAGATGAAGGCAGTAAATTTTTTGGATGAATAAGACAGATCAGATATTGGTCCCACTGAGCAACCAAAACAACAAGAATGAGTAGAGAAGAGATATGATGGAAGGGTTTGTCAAAAAATCAATGTATCACAAGGTCAATGTTTACAAAACCAATTAAAGTTAAGATTCACTCATTGATCAGATAACCTTGTTTACAGCTTATTCCTATGATCACTCTGGTTTTACGCAATCAGAGACACCTCCTTCCTCACTCTGCCTGCAGCTTAACAAGCTTTTCTTTCCTTCCCAGTTCTGGCAAACCGTTTTCACCCTGAAATATTAATTCTGCATCTCTTCCCGCAAATGTGGCATGACCTGCTGAGTATCTCTAGCATTTTCTGTTTTTATTTTAAATTTGTGCCATCTGTAGTTCATTTAATATTTATTTCCAAGTTAAAGCTAGGGTTTCCCACCTGCGTGCAGGTGTCGTTCCAGCGCTTGACCTGCACTTGTACTTCTCTGTATGCTGATGCTTGAGTTGAAGTTCTGAGCTTGGATGTTTGAACTGAAATTTGAAGCAACAGATTCACAATTTCTGTTCCCAATTTACAATTTACAGCTCCTCATTGCATTTTCAGTAAGATTGGAGGTCTCTCATTTGCAAGAAGCAAATTCTGCTTTTGAGAACACAATCATGGAAAGTTGTGCTCAGATAAATGATTTCCAAAGGTTCAGAGAGTGGCAGGTATGCTCTATGTATAAATCACAACATCTCTTCATCAGCTCTTTGTAAATACAAGTGGTCACAAAGTTATGCCGCATAGAAATGGTCCTTTTGGCCCACCACAAACATACTGAAGTTTTTGCCTATCTATCATAGAACACTACAGCACAGGAACTAACCCTTCAGCCCAAAATGTCTCTGCCAAACATGATGGCAAGTTAAATTAAATGTCTCTGCCTGCACATGATCCATCTCGCTCCATTCCCTACAAAGCCATGTGCCTATCTAAAAGCCTCTTAAACACCTATTCCTATTTACGCTTATTAGGACTATTCTTCTAAGCTATGCCCATTTAAATATCTGTCTAAATGCCTCTTAAATGGAGAAAAGGGCCTGTCCCACTTGGGCGTCATTTGCGCGTCACGCAGATGGCGCGCAAATATTTTGTACATCCCAAAATCCTGGGGCACCGCGCGCGACCGCTCGTCACTGCCTACATCACCATGCACCATGCGGGCGTAACGGCGCGCTTCGTGCGTCGTGACGCGTAAATAATGTCGCGTAAATGACGTGCAAATGACGCCCAAGTGGGACAGGCCCTTAACTGTATCTGATTCAAGCACTTCGCCTAGAACCAGGTTCCACATATCAGCACAGAGCACACTCTGTGTGATCACCAATAAACGTTGTTCATAGTCAGCGCTACACACCCAGGAACCTTAAATGGTTTATTCAATCTCACGCATTGCAGTTCACCCATCTTATGCCAGGCATCACCATTGGAGTACAAGTCCTGTTCCCTGTATCCGTGACGCATCGTGGCAATGCGGAGTCCTGAAAACCCCATGGAGCACAGTTACAACCAGGGTCAGTGGTCCACGAGGAAAAGAATAGTGAAAATAAACTTTAGGGTCCTCAAACAGAGATTTTGTTGCATGGGTTAATCAGTACTAACAAAGCGGGATCACTCTCACTTTGTTGTCGCCCATTGTATCCTTCAGAATCTGGTCACAGTGCAGCACCGCCCATCACACTGAAGGAGAAGGAAGATGAAAATTAAGATTGAAAGGCCCTTTCTGGCTAGATTGCCCTGTGGTTCAACTCAGAAGCTCACCCCACAGAATCGGGGCTCAGACGAAGAAGCAGTTTGTGCTGGTGTGTGGCTAGCCTTGCCCACATTTGGACTTCGAATGGCAGCATCCAACAAGAGGAAATTCAACCAATAGCTAATGATATTCACGGCATTAGAGTGCACTGCATGTTGCATATTACCAAAGATCCTAGAGAGGAGCTCTAGGATCTTTGCATATTACAACAACTTGTAAGATTCTATGAGAATGTCTTCTTTTTATTTATTTATTTTTTTAATTTAATTTTTTTATTTTATTAGAAGTTAATACAATACAAAACAATACAGTGGCACCTAATTTTAGGTGCCAACTATGTCATAACGTAATGCATTCTATGTACAACCTCTAGTTTTATGTTTTTGAAAAGGAGGTAAAAAATAAAAAAAGAAAAGAAAAAAATAGAGAAAAGAGGAAAAATAAATATTAGAAAATAGAAAAACGTGAAGTGTGTATATAAGAAAAGAAAAAATAGAAAGTAGAAATAGTAGAAAAAGACCCTTAAAAAATAAATTTTCAAATCTTTGTTTGGAGATGTAAATCTATCCACGACCTGACCTGAAATCAGTAATCTTTACGGTACTGCTGCATCACATGATTCTAAAAAGTCGATGAAAGGGGACCAACTCCTTAAGAATTGGTCATATTTATCTATTAGGCGGAGTCTCATTTCTTCAAGGTGAGTTATGTCCGTCATATTCCTAATCCACATTTTAATAGTTGGTATAGCTGTATTTTCCAAAAATGTAAGTATCAATTTCTTTCCAATTATTAACCCATAATTAAAGAATACTTTATGGTCTTTGTTTAAATTGATATCTTCTAATATTATTCCAAATATAATCCATTCCATATTAGGTTCTATTCTTGACTTGAAGAGCTTTGTAAATATATCAAATATATCGCTCCAAAATGTATTCAACTTTGTACATCCTACAAATGAATGTGTTATATTGGCATTTTGAAACAAACATTTATTGCATCTGGGAGAGACATTTGGGTAAAATTTATTCAACCTCGTTTTTGAATAATATAGTCTATGTAATAATTTAAATTGAATTAAATTATGTCTTGCATTAATGGAACAATTATGTGTATTCATCAGATACTTTTCCCATCTATCTTTCAGGATCTTTAACATTAGTTCATGTTCCCAATCTTCTCTTAGTGCCTCTGTTGAGGGTAATTCTCTATTTAATATACTATTATAAAAATATGATATTAGTTTTTGTGAATCAGCCTTAATATTCATTGCTTCTTCTAAAGGGTCTAAAAATATAGTTTGAAATCTATGTATATATTTCTTCATAAAGTCACATATCTGTATATATATAAAATATTGATTATCATTCAGTTTAAATTTTAATTTTAATATGAGAATGTTTTCTTTACTAGAAAGTCTCGAACTACAGTAACGAAGATTCAGAATAAGGATGACTAGTTGAGATACAGATGAGGAAATTTTCTTCTTACAGAGGGTCATGAATTCTCTATTTCTTACAGGCAAGGATGACTGAAGGTTCAGATAACAGGCAAAATTGGATGACTGAAGGTTCAGATAACAGGCAAAATTGGAGATGAGACCGTGAACAGGAGCAGATTTGAGGGCTGTGTGGTCTACTATTGCTCCTGTGGAAAGTCATTAGGGTTAGTCACCACATTTATCGAACTAAATGATTGAGACATGGAGCAAAAACACGTTAATTTACTGAGATTGCTATAGGAAAGGCATAATTAAGTTGGAAATAATGCAAAGAAGATTGACAAGAATGTTGCCAGCACTCGAGGCCCAATTATAGGGAGAAGTTGGGCATGCTAAGGCTTTGTTCCTTGGAGTGTAGGAGACTGAGGAGTGATCTTAAAAGGGTATACAAAGACATGAGGGGAAAAGATAGGGTGTATACACACTTTTTTCCAGGAATGGGAAATTAAAAACTTGAGGGCAGAGGTTTAAGAAGAGAGGGAGAAAGATTTAAATGTGAGCTGAGGAGCAACTTTTCTCAAAGGATGGTGCATATATGGAACAAGCTGCTCAAGGAAGTCATTGAGGCACGTGCAATAATAACATTAAAAAAACACGGACAGGTGCATGCATAGGAAAGATTTAGAGGGATAAGGACAATAGGACAATGGGACATCTTGGTCAGTATGGACGTTTGGCCAAATAACCTGTTTCTGTCTATGTGACTGTAGAATTTGCAATATTTAAAAGGAAAATCTTTAATGGTTTGAATTTTAACCACAAATTCAAATAGGCGCATGAATTATTAAAGGTGTAATATCACGCAACTGAAGCACATTCAAATAATGTGTGAATAAGACAGTAACACTGTTTAGACTCACGTGAACAACCGTCATAGGGGGCTTTATACCAACAAGGAGCAGAGGTATATGCATGATTGATCATGCTCAGACCTCATATTTTCACTCCACTCCAGTATCCTGCACTCTTTTATCACCGTTGCCATCCTCTCCCCTCACTCTTGCTGCCCTTTCACTCTCTCCTTCAATAACCTGCTTCCTCACTCTCCATCAATACCATCCCTTCTCTCCTCTCTAACACTGGCCCCTCTCACCTCTCAGATACTGTTAATTCTATCCCTCCCATACAATGCCACATCCACACTGCCCTCCAAACCATCTCTCCTTATCCTCCATATAATCTGTTTCTTCTCCAACTCCATCAGCACTCCCTTCATGTATCACCCTCTTTCCCCTTCGAAAATCAATCCACTTTGCTTCACCCCAAAATCATCATCTGTCCCCTGACACCCTGTTTGCATTCTCCCTTCTGATGCCACATCCTCTCTGTCTTACTCTCTCCCCTCCAATGCCCAGTTCCCCCTCTCTCTCCTCCGCCCTGTCCTCTTTGTCTCTCCCCTTCGATGCCACATCCTCTCTCTCCCTCTCTCTCTACCCTCCAATGCCCAGTCCCCCCACTCTCTTTCGCTCTTCACCTGGTCCCCACTCTTTCTCTCTCCCCTCTGATGACTCTCCTCTCTCTCTCTCCACTCCAATGCATCAGAGAATGGAGGAATATGGATCACATCTATATCGGAGTGGAGAGATAGAGATCATACCCGTCTTAGGGAATGGTGGAATAAGAATCATATTCATATTACAGAACGGAGGGATATGGATCATATCAATATCTGTCATGAGAGTCAAGAGTGTCTACTTGTCATATGTACTGACAACAGAACAATGACATTCTTACATGTTGCATCTTAACAGGCCCATAAATGCGATAATACACAAATAATATGTAATAATCAACAATACAATAAATTAATAACCGTAATACTAGGTAATTTTTAGTGCGCAAACTGAAGTCCGAGGTGCATCCAAAGACTCAGCCCATAGAAGTTAATAATTTCTGAGGTTAGTTTAGCATAGTGTTCAAGAGCCTGCTGGTTGCTGGGAAGAAGCTGTTTTTGAACCAGGTGGTCATGGTTTTCAGACTGTATCTTCTTCCCGATTATAGTAGCAAAATGAGAGCGTGGCCAGAGTGGTGTGGGCCTTGGTAGTATTGGCTGCCTTTTTAAGGTAGCGCTTCCTGTAGGTCCCATCAAAGGTGGGGAGGTCAACTACTCACCTTGAATCTTGCTTTTTCGACAGCTATAAAATTCTCACGCCAGATTGAAACGCAATTCAGATGGTTACATTTACCTTACAGGGAAAATGTCGTTGTGTTTAGTGGATTTTGGGAGGATTTGCGTTGAGGTTAATGAAGATAAAGTCCCATGACAAATTTGATACTGATGGGTTTTCTGCATTCTCTGCTTTTATTTAGTTTTGTACTTTAAAATGTAATAAGTATATGACAACTCATGCAAAGGTGGAATAAATTTTTTTGGAAATGGTGCTAAAATTAAGTGTGAAAGTAATGATCGGTTAAGAAAATCTGCATTATTTTATAAATGTATGTTCAATGGAATAATTAAAGCCAGGTTCAGGTAAAATCACCATTAATCATCAGGCAGAGATTAGTTTGTTGCTTCATAAGGTATTGCTCACACCTTTTCATCAGCACATGAACTTAGCTTTGAAATGTGATACGTCTTAAAGATCCCACCCATGAGTTGTCTAGACTTGTACACGATGGTTACAAAATAAATAGATGACCCCAGGCTATAAAGCAAAATTTCATGGATGTTGAAAATTTGAAATGAAAAGAATAATTGCAGACACATGGTTTGAGGAAATGTTGGGCAATTTGGATCTGTTCCAGAGTATACTTTGAAGATAGCAGGATTAAATGCAGTTCTTTCATACTTCTCGCATTCACAGCAACTTTTGCAGCTGCATTAAACACTGGGCATTGATCAAAAGGACAGATGGTGGGGAGGAGCGAAGATTAGAAGCAGGAAACAGAAAAGTCGTGATACACTTGCATTGTCAAATGCGGCAATCTTTGAGACTAGGGCATAAAGGTTGAATTGGATTATCAGCATTATAACGGGACCAAAAAGTACTTTTGATACCTGGTGATGTGTTTTAATGTTTACGCAGTATTTTTGAAACATATTAGTCAGTATTCAATGAAGTCACATGGTCACAGGAAAAAGTTGGTGGGGATCTATTGAGTTGTGTAGGGATTGTGATGGTAAGGTTAGGAATGGATCAATGGGAGTTGATAGGATCAGATAGGAGGCATGAGGGTAACAAGGAAGGGGGTTGGGACATGAGGGGAAAAGGGATCAATGCAGTGGAGCATGCTGGTTGGACGAAAAACCATAAGAGGAGAAATTGGGAAATGAGAGAGGGAAGAGGGGATGGCAACGAAGGGGAAGAGGACAGAACCTCAAAAGGGGGGGGGGGAGAGAAGAGAGGGGGAGAGAGAGCCTGACATGATCCACATCCCTCTATTCCTACATGATCCATATCCCTCCATTCCTTAATATGATCCATATCCCTCCATTCCCTGATCTGTCTTTCTCCGTTCCCTGTTATGATCCATACACTTCCATTCCATGATAGTCTTTTAGACTTTAGAAATGCAGTGCGGAAACAGGCCCTTCAGCCTATCGAGTCCGTGCCGACCAGCGATCACCCTGTACACCAGCACTATCCTGCACACTAGGGACAATATACAAAGACAAATCAACCTACAGACCTGTACATCTTGGAGTGCGGGAGGAAACCGGAGCACCTGGAGAAAACCCACGTGATCAGAGGGAGAACGTACAACTCTCTATAGACAGCACCCATAATTAGGATCGAACCCGGGTCTCTGGCGCTGAGAGGCAATAACTCTACAGCTGCATCACTGTGCAGCCCATAAAGTCATATAGCATGGAAACTGGCCCTTCGACCCAACTTGCCCACACTAATCAACATGTCCCATCTACATGTCCCATCTACACATCCTACGTGCCTACATTGGCCCATATCCCTCTAATCCTGTCCTATCCATGTATCTATCTAAACGTTTCTTAAACGTTGCGATAATACCTGCCTTAACTACCTCTTCCGGCGGCTTGTTCCATAAACCCACCACCTTTTCTGTGAAAAGGTTACTCCTCAGGTTCCTATTAAATCTTCTTCCCCCCCCTCACGTTAATCCTGTGTCCTCTGGTTCTCAATTCCCCTACTCTGGGCAGGAGACATGGTGCTTCTAACTGATCTATTCCTCCCATGATTTTGTACACCCCTATAAGATCATCCCTCATCCTCCTGTGCTCCAAGGAGTAGAGTAACTAACGTGCTCGGTCTCCGCTCTCACCTGCTGCTGTTTCTTACAGTCAGCAGTGGCTTTGTCTGCTCCCCGTTCGACCGCCACTGCCTACTTCTCCTGTCGCTATCTCTAGTCAACCTCTTCCACCCTCTTGCAGCCGCCACCTCCTCCTCCTCCTCCATTCTCAGTGGTGCGGACAGGAGATTCTGTGGCGAAAAGGTGAGACTTGAGGATGGTGTGTTGCTTCCCTAGTGCCAGGGTCCAAGACGTCTCAGACTGACTACAGAACATCCTCGAGAGAGAGAAGGTGAGCAGCCGGAAGTAGTTGTGCATGTAGGCACAAATGACATGGGTAAGAGGAAGGAGATTCTGCAATGTGAGTATAGAGAACTAGGTAGGAAGCTGAAAAGCAGGACTTCTAGGGTGGTTATCTCTGGGTTGCTTCCAGTACCTCGTGCTAGTGTGGGTAGGAACAGGGAGATAAGGGATCTGAATGTGTGGCTGAGGAGTTGGTGCAGGGGGCAGGGATTTAGAATTCTAGATCACAGAAATCTCTTCTGGGGCAGGAGTAACCTGTACAAAAGGGACGGGTATCACCTTAATTCGAGGGGGACCGACATTCTGGCAGGCAGGTATGATAGTGCTACACGGTTGGGTTTAAACTAAACAGTGGGTTGGGGGGGTGGAGTCAACAGTGTGGAAGCGTATGCATGCAGTTAACATGAAAGAAAATGTAGGCAAGGTCGCGTTTAAACTAACAGGGCAGAGGGATGGGAACCAATGCAAGGAGACAGAGGGTCATAAAAGGAGGACAGAAGCAAAAGTTAGAAGGGATGTGAGAAAAACAAACCTGAAAGTTTATACCTTAATGTGAGTAGCATTCGTAATAAGGTGGATGATTTGAATGTGCATTAGTAGTTAAGGAATATGACAGTTGGAATTACAGAGACATGGCTCAAGGGTGACCAAGGCTGGGAGCTAAACATGCAGGGGTATTCGATATTCAGAAAGGATAGACAGAAACGAAGAAGTGGTGGGGTGGCATTGCTGGTTAAAGAGGAAATTAATGCAGTAGCAAGGAGAGACATTAGCTTGGATGCTGTAGAATCGGTATGGGTAGAACTGCAAAATAGCCAAGGGCAGAAAATAGCAGGAGGGAGGTTGGGGAAAGCATCAAGCAGGAAATTAGGGATGCGTATAGCAAAGGTACACCACATGGGTGACTTTAATCTACTTATAGATTGGGCCAACCAAATTGGTAGCAGCGCTGAGGAGGAGGATTTCCTGGAATGTATATGGGATGATTTTTTAAACGAATCTGTAGAGGAACTGACTAGAGGGCGGGCCAACCTAGACTGGGTATTGTGTAATGAGGAAGGATTAGTTAGCGATCTTGTTGTGCAGAGCCCATTGAGCAATGGTGGAATTCTGCATTTAGGATGGAGAGTGACATGGTTAATTCAGAGACTAGGGTCCTGAACGAAGAAAGGAGACTTTGAAGGTATGACTAGGATAGACTGGCAAATTATACTTAAAGGGTTGACGGTGGAGATGCAATGGCAAAGATTTAAAGACCGCATGGATGAACTCCAAAAATTGTTCATCCTTGTCTGGCGAAAAAATAAAACGGGGAAGGCGGGTCAGCAGCGGTTGATGAGGGAAATCAAGGATGGTGTTAAATCCGAGGTAGAGGCATATAAATTGGCCAAAGCAGCAAACCGTAGGACTGGGAGAAATTTAGGACTCAACAGAGCACAACGGGGTTAATTAAGAGGGGGAAAAAAGAGCATGAAAGAAACCTTGCGGGGAATATAAAAACGGACTCTAAAAGCTTCTTTAGATATGTCATAGAGTCATAGATTAATACAGTGTGGAAACAGGCCCTTCGGCCCAACTCGCCCACACCGGCCAACAATGTCCCAGCTACCCTGGTCCCACTTGCCTGCGCTTGGTCCATATTAAAAAGGAAAAGATTAGTGAAGACAAATGTATGTCCCTTACAATCAGAGACAGGTGAATTTATAATGGGAAACAAGGAAATGGCAGAACAGTTAAACGAGTGCTTTGTTTGTGTCTTCCTTAGTGAAGACAGAACCAATCTCTCAGAAATACGAGGGGACCGAGGATCTAGTGGGAGGGATGAACTGGAATCCACATTAGTCAGGAAATGGTGTTAGTTAAACTGTTGGGACTGAAGGCAGATAACTCCCCAGGGCGTGATGGTCTGCATCTCAGAGTACTCAAGGAGGTGGCCCTGAAAATCGTGGATGTATTGGTGATCATTTTCCAATGTTCTCTCAACTCTGGATCAGTTCCTATGGACTGGAGGGTAGCCAATGTAACTCCACTTTTTAAGAAAGGAGGGAGAGAAAAAACGGGGAATTATAGACCAGTTAGCCTACATCGGTAGTGGGGAAGATGCTTGAGTTGATTATTAAAAATGTTATAGCAGTACATTTGGAAAGCAGTGACAGGATCGGTCAAAGTCAGCATGGATTTATGAAGGGGAAATCATGCTTGACTAATCTTCTGGAATTTTTTGAGGATGTAACAAGTAGAATGGATACTGGAAAGCCAGTGGATGTGGTGTATCTGGACTTTCAAAAAGCCTTTGACAAGGTCCCACACAAGAGATTAGTGTGCAAAATTAGAGCACATGGTATTGGGGGTAAGGTATTGACATGGAGAGAACTGGTTGGTAGATAAGAAGCAAAGAGTAGGAATTAACGGGTCCTTTTCAGAATGGCAGGCAGTGACTAGTGAGGTGCCGCAAGGCTCGGTGCTGGGACTCGTTATTTACAATATATATTAACGATTTAGACGAGGGAATTAAATGTGATATCTCCAAGTTTACGGATGACACAAAGCTGGGTGGCAGTGTGAGCTGCGATGAGGATGCAGCGTGAATTGGATAGGTTGGGTGAGTGGGCAGATGCAGTATAATGTAGACAAAATGAGGTTATCCACTTTGGTGGCAAGAACAGGAAGGCAGATTATTATCTGAATGGTGTCAGATTATACGGTGGCGCTGTTACTGGCTGCCTCCGCCTTCAGTCTGTTATCTTTTTTATTTTTTGTTATGTTTAAAGTATGTTTTTTGGGTTTTTGTTGTTGTTTTATGTGGGGGGAAGAGGGTCCTTCAGTCACTTCCTGGAGAGGATGCGACTATTATTCGAGTCGCGTCCTCGCCCCCCCCAATAAACATATACAATTCTCTACCTACTGGATTGGCGCGGCCTTTCCTGCCGGGACCGACCAGAGCTCCAGCAGCGGCGGAGCAGCGCTGGATACATCGCGGAGCGGGCGATGCCTCACCTGGGATCGCCGTTTGGAGCTCGAGTGTTGGGCCTGCTGCATCGACATCGCGGAGCTGTGGTTCGCGGAGCTCCCAACGCGGGCGGCGCTGACCAACATCGCGGAGTCCTGTGACCCTTTGTCGGGGGTCACCAGCGTGAATCTCCGCCCAGCTCGGCCTGTGGACTTCGGGAGCTGTAGACTCCAGTGGGAGGTGGCCGATTTAGAGGTCAGGGCCGCTGAGGATGTTCTCCCGTTCGACGTCGGGGTTCCATCATTCCCGGCGACAGGACCTGAACGGGCCACCCGTAGCGGCAACTACGGGGTGCTCGGGAGGCCCCGACCACGGGTGAACATCTGGGAAGATCAGCGAGGAGGTTGACTGGACTTTGGTTCTTTCCCCCACTGTGGGGAACTTTGGTGCCGCTAAGGGGATGTTTGTGTCGTGGATTTCTGTGTTTTGTGCTTTTTTATTTGTATGATTGTAAGGAAAATAGCATTTCGTTGTCTCTTAATTGAGACAATGACAATAAATTAAATCCAATCCAATCCAATTTGGAAAAGGGGAGCTGCAACGAGACCTGGGTGTGCGTGCACATCAGTCACTGAAAGTAAGCATGCAGGTACAGCAGGCAGTGAAGAAAGCTAATGGCATGTTAGCCTTCATTGCGAGAGGATTTGCGTTTAGGAAAAAAGAGGTCCTACTGCAGTTGTACAGGGTCCTGGTGAGACCGCACCTGGAGTATTGTGTGCAATTTTGGTCTCCTAATTTGAGGAAGGACATTATTGCTGTTGAGGGAGTGCAGCGTAGGTTCACCAGGTTTGGCGGGACTGACATATGATGAAAGAATGGGTCGACTGGGCTTGTAGTCACTGGAATTTAGAAGGATGAGAGGGAATCATATAGAAACATATACAATTCTTAAAGGATTGGACAGGCTAGATGCAGGAAAAATGTTCCTGATGTTGGGTGAGTCCAGAACCAGGGGTAACAGTTTAAGAATAAGGGGTAGGCCATTTAGGACTGAGATGAGGAAAAATGTCTTCACCCAGAGTCATGAATCTGTGGAATTCTCTGCCACAAAAGAGTGGAGGCCAATTAACTGGACGTTTTCAAGAGAGAGTTAGATTTAATTCTTCGGGCTAAAGGAATCAAGGGATATGGGGAAAAAGCAGGAATTGGGTACTGATTTTAGATGATCAGCAATCATCATATTGAATGATAGTGCTGGCTCGAAGGGCCAAATGGCCTACTCCTGCACCTATTTTTCTGTTTCTCTCCCGGAGGCGTCGACATACACCTTGGAAGCGACAGCAGGTGAGAGGGGAGGGCGTCCCACGGTGACCGAGCACTTTAGTCTGTGGCGGCGGCCTGAATGAAGCACTATCGCCAGGAGCTACAATGTGAACCGCAACAACAGTCGTTTCACCAGACCGTACGGTGAATGAAGAGGGATCGTTGGACCACATTGCGTGTCGGGAGTGGGCTTGGAAGACAGGGCCCTAAACAGCCAGGGAGATGGTGGGAGCCTGGTATGTGTCAATAGGTAATTTCATTGACATACAGTTTACATCATATATTTGTTTTATTTAAGTTTCCAGCACTCCATGGTGCTTTAAAGACATGGAGGGGAGTCCTTAGTGGGCCAGGGATGTATTGTCGTTTCATTGGTCTAGAAAAACAGATCATCCAGAAAGGCTCTGGAACCGAGGGTGCTGGAAAATCGGTGTTCAACTTGAACTTACTTCCCTAAAGAATTCCAACAGATTTGTCAGGCAATGTCTTCCCTCCATCTCCAGTGATGTTGCCTGACCCGTGTTTATCTTCGGTTTAAACCAGCATCTGTTCTGATCTGTCAATTGACAGATGGGGTCAAGAAAAGAGCGTTCACGTCGCGGCTGTTTCCACCAATCTTTCCACCACTGCGCACAAGAGCAAGACGCCATTGTCTGCAGATGCCGAGAAGTGTGTTCAGCTCTGGCTGAACAATTTCTAATCTTGTGATGTGGTCTCGATAAGAATTTGACAGATGTCATTTTATTGATTAATTGAAAGATACACCATGGAAACAGGCCCTTCGGCCCACTGAGCCCAGCCGACCAACGATCACCCGTTCACATAAGTTCGACCCACTTTACTCATCCACATTCACAGAAGGCCAATTCCTACGGTTTGTGGGAAACCCCACGGGGAGAATGTCAATGTGCAAACTCCACACAGATAGCACCCGAGGTCAGGATCTGTGGGGTTTTCAGGCAGGTGCTCTACCCGCTGTGTCACCGTGCCGCCCAGTGTCTCGACCCGAAATGTCAGCTATTCCTTCTCTCCAGAGATCCTGCCTGTCCCGCTGAGTTACTCCAGCACTTTGTGTCCATCTTCGGTGTAAACCAGCATCTGCAGTTCCTTCTCACACGCAGTTCCTTGGCCGCTCGCCGTCTGACGGCGATGGTGATGGTGATGGCGACGCCGGCCCGCTCGGCAGCGGCATCTGTCACCCTGTCACCCTCCCTCCCTCCCTCCCGCTGCTGAGATCGCGGCCGCGCGCCAGTGGTCACACACACACACGCGCGCGCGTTTACCGATAACGGCTACCGGCGCAGTAGCGCTCCCTCGCTGCCCGCCGCGGAGACCTGCGCGCGCCGTCGGGCCACGTGACCCCCATCCCTCCTCCCTCATCCCCTCCCCCCCCCCCTTCTCCTCCCCTCCCCGGGCCGGGGCTGAGAAGCCGCGCCGAGAAATGGCCGCAGCCGCCGCTGCTCCCTCAGTCGCTACCGCCGCCGTGGCCGCCTCTCCTTCCCCCTGCGCCTCCGCCTCTCCGCCGCCGGGAGACGGCGTGGAGAGCGAGCAGCAAGCGGCGATCACGGCGGCCGCCCTGCTGCTGAACGGCGCGGTGGCGGTAACGGGCGGCAAGAACGGGCGCTCGGAAGGCAAGAGCGGTGGCGGAGGAGCAGGAGGCGGTCGTGCTCAGGCCGCGAAGCAGCAGCAGCAACGGCGGCCACGGCGGCGGGACGACGACGAGGAGGAGGACGAAGAGCGAGGCGACCTCGAGGAGGAGGACGAAGAGGAGGACGACGAGGAGGAGGAGGAAGAAGAGGAGGACGAGGAGGAAGGCAGCGACCCCAGCTGCACCGGGCAGCCGGCGTCCAAGGACGCTCACCGGCCCCCGGGCCCCCAGCAGCAGCAGCAGGCGGCCAAGAGCGGGGCCCTGGCCGGCGGGCAGCAGCAGCAGCAGCTGCAGCTGCAGCGAGGCCGGGACGAGGCTCCCGGCAACAGGCGGCAGAGTCTGGAGAACTCGTCGGACGGGGAGCCGCTCAGCCGCATGGACTCGGAGGACAGGTGAGATATCTGTGGGATCTGGGGTGGTGGGTGCCTTGGGTCTGGGACCCGTGGTAGTGGGTGGCCGGGGTATCTAGGACCTGGGATAGTGAGTACCCGGGGTGGTGGGTGCCTGTGGGACCTGGGGTGGTGGGTGCCCAGTGTGTAGGACCTGAGGTGGTGGGGACCGGAGGTGGTTGGGAACTGGGTGGTTGGGATAGTGCTGTATGGTATATGGTTATTACATCTTAAATTTGGCATGATACTGGCTATGAGAATTGTGAGCTGAATCTTGTAGCTGATTGAGCCATTTAGAGAAAGTTTCCATCTAATGTGCAAAGATATTCTTGAAATCACATATTTGCAGTGACCTTGGAGTATGGTGGGGGAACAACTTTGTTTAGGGTTAGATGGTGTACAACATGAATAATAAGTGTGTAGCTTTTACGTTTTCCCTTTTATAATGCTTAGTTCAGAGTTTGCCACATCCTTTGAAGTTGAAGCTGCAGGTTTGTGGGCATTTCTAGGGCATTGGGTGCCAGGCTCTATGGTGGTTGGGTGCCAGGGCTCTGTGCGGAGACGGGTGGTGGGTGCACAGGGCTGACTGGGACCGGGGCGCATGAGTCCCTGGACTGTGGGGATTTGGGGTGGTGGGCGCCCAGGGCTCTGTGGAGACTTGGGGTGATGATGCTGGGGATTCTTTGTGGTGGTTGGGTGCCCAGGCTTGGCAAGATCTGAGTGTGCAGAGAGGCCATCCACATTGGCCTGGGTAGATCTCCCTGTCAGATTCTGCTCTTGAAGAAGGGTACTGACCCTGCTCAAGATTACTGCATCTGTAAATCCTTGTATTTCCAACATGTCCTCTGCCCATTCCCTTCCCCAGATGCAGCTGAGTTGCTCCTGCTATTTGTTTTGTATTACTCTGAATGGGAGGAAATCTGTGTCTGTGGAGGGAATGGACAGATGACGTTATGGGTCGGAGCCCTTCGATTTTTGCTCTACTCCGAAAGTCCCCTTTTTTTCTTCTATCTACTGATGTCCACCTGTAGCATTTTGAAATAGATTTTAAGCTTGACTTTAGAATCTCTGCTTTACGTCAGTGAATTGTGTATTTGGCATTCGCGCTTTGAGATGTCATTTACACAACTTAAGAGATGACGCTTTCGATGTTAAATGGAAATTCCCTAGTTTATACAACCGCAACGTCTAATGCATTGATGATAGCGATTACTTTCAGCATCCAGTAAATGGAAGTGGTGGGGGAAGAGGTGGTGGATGCATTCATATGGATAATGGGACCCTAGACTTTTTAAAATGCTGGTGTGATTGGTGTGGAGTGCTTGTCTTATGGTTATCCTCTATGTGCTCATGAAGATCAATATTCTGCAAAGCAAGTGTAGTTCCAGGCATTGTTGGTGTCTGGAGTTAGACTTGGATCCTAAAATAGCATTTAGTGGACTTTTTGTCACTATTCAGTTTGGAGTTTTTCTGCTTTGCATTTTGAACATGAAACCAATTGTGTGTCAGTTTGACACAGATGATGGAACTTGTATCTGGCTCATGGTAATAGTTTAAATGCCAGTCTAGTACCTAGACATGTAATCTAATTTGACATCAGTATTGAGGGAGTGCTGTATTATTAGAACTGCTGTCTTTCAGATGGGACCCAGAACAGAGGCATAAAAGATACACTCTTTGGGACGGGATGGGGACTTCACCCTTTTTCGAATTAAGGATCCTCCCCCAGCTGGCAGTTAATAATTTTAACTGACCGCTTAATATCTATTTCATTCACTATTTAAGTAACCATGTTATAAAAGTAATGTGCAGATTGTGAAGTGTGATGAGATGTAATTAACATCAACTTTGTGGTTTGGGAGGAGATTGAGAGAAATGGGTCCGAAACAAAGCGTTCTGGGGATTTGATATGGTAGCAATTTACGTATTATCACCAATTTTGGGAACAAGAAGCAGATTATGCAAATAATAGTAAAAACTAATAGACAAGCTTGTATATGTTCATTCACAAAAAACATACCTAGATTTTGCACTCTAGACAAAAACGTTGTTTTGACATCTTGTGACGTAATTAGGGGTCTGATCACCAATGGTGATTATTGCAGGCAAAAAGGAACTATTTTTTCATTGTGAAGTTTAATCAAATTTAAAACTTTATAGCTTTCGGGTGGCACGGTGGCGCAGCGGTAGAGTTGCTGCTTTACAGTGCTTGCAGCGCCGGAGACCGGGGTTTGATCCTGACTACGGGTTCTGTCTGTACGGAGTTTGTACGTTCTCCCCATGACCGCGTGGGTTTTCTCTGAGATCTTCGGTTTCCTCCCACACTCCAAAGACGTACATGTTTGTAGGTTAATTGGCTTATTGTGAGTGTGTATAGGAGAGTGTTAATGTGCGGGGATCGCTGGTCGGCGTGGACTTGTTTCCATGCTGTATCTCTAAACTAAACCAAACTTTCTACATTTTGCTGATCTTGCATGAACAGTAATGTATGTTTGAATTTTAAAGGCTGTTTAATAGCAAAGAATTTTGGATCATAAATAACATTTTAATTTAAATGAAACCCGTTTTTATCTTGCACATTAAGTTGAGTATCTTTACACTCTGCATTTGTGGTGGGGGTGGCGGTGTGAAGTAACAATTTGCAATCATTTTTGGCATGTGTATAATGTAGTTGCCAGCTAATGACTTGGCTGCCAGTGCAAAAGTCTTTCATATTTGCAAAATTTTTGTACACTTTTGAGTGAGACTTATCTGTGTCACTGAAATGAATAATGGCAAGAAAAAACATTAATTTGTGGATAGTGCTACATAGTATAGTTATTACATCTTAATTTTAACATGATACTGGCTTTGAGAATTATGAACTGACTCGTGTGGTTGATTGGGACTTTTAGAGAAAGTTTCCGTCTAATGTCGAAAGATATTCTTTAAATCAGTGTTATACTTGCAGTGACCTGGGAGTATTGAGGGGGAAACAACTATGTGTAGGGTTAAATGGTGTAAAACATGAATTGTAGGTTTGTGGTGTTTTTATAATTGTCATTTAGTTTAGTTTAGAGATACAGCACGGAAACAGGCCCTTGGGCCCACCGGGTCCGCGGCGACCAGCGATCCCCGCACATTAACACTGTCCTACACCCTTGAGGGACAATTTTTACATTTACCAAGCCAATTAACCTACATACCCGTATGTCTTTGGAAACTGGGAGGAGACTGAAGATCTCGGAGAAAACGCATGCATGTCATGGGGAAAACGTACAAACTCCGTAGCACCCGTAGTCGGGATCGTACCCTGGTCTCTGGCGCTGCATTCGCTGTAAGGCAGCAACTTTACTGCCGCGCCACCGTGACTGCCTCATGTTGTGCTTTCTCCTTTTAAATACGTTGTCCAGTGTTTGCCACATACTTTGAAGTTGAAGGTACATATCTGTGGGCATATCTAGGTCGCCGTGCATCTTTCAGTCTTTATCATTTACATTGTCCATCATTAATCAGTTGTTACAAATATTCATGTCTACTTTTTGTGAAATATTTTCTGAAAATAGGTTACTATACTCTCATGCCACTTTGATCTTTGCAGTGCCTTCTTGCTTAGTTTTTCAGAGAGCAATGATCTTGAACATTGTGGTTCATGCTCATACAAGTTAGGACAGATAAGTATTAGAAAACCAGTCTGATTGTATTTGGTGTATTCAGAATTGGGGGAAGCCCACAAGAAAGCAAGTGATAAACCATGTGGTAGCATCAGCTCTGGATTCTTATTTTATGAAGGGTCAGGCCTTTCAGAAAAGTTTACTTAAATAAGAATAGATTTATGAATAAAATGGATACAAAAGATTCTGAGCCATTCTTTTATGCACATAGTTGGGGAAACTTTTTTGGTTGATGAGTTATACCATCATGTACTGTGCCTTTTTAATGTTATCTGTTGCAAATGCAGATTGAGAAATGAATTTGGACATATTGATTTAACAAGTGTACATATTTTAAAACAGCAACAGTGTAGACATACTTCATTTAATTGTGCTCTTTCAGAACAATCTGGTAATTTATTGGGACCAAGTTTCATATTTAGAAAAAATGCTAACTTAATGTATCAAAGAAAAGAGACTAGTTAAAACTCAACTGATCTGGAAATATTTTAGGGGTTGATTGTTTATGCTCTTGTATTTTTGAATTAACGTTTGTACCAGTGCAACTACTACTTTTCTCAGTGTTCTAAGACTAGGTATGACAAACAAAATTTAGTGTTGTATTTGAAGTTCGACAGTCACCATCCCATATTATCTAGAACCTTCAGTGCTGACTGTAACCACAGTTTAGTTTAATATGAAGCATTGATATAAATTATTCATTCGCTATATTAATCATGTAATTGTTACAAATAATTTCCCTTTGCAATTATTGTTAACCTTTTTAATGTTGTGGACTATTTCTCTTGAATGTGTCAAATGTTTCCTACGTCAATACAGTAATTTTGTTCCAGAATGCATTTTGTTCCCTTTAGAAATGATTATGAAAAATCCTTATTCAACAGAATTGGTGCAAACAAAAAGCTAGATGTTACAATGATCAGAGTAAACTTCATTGCTTTACCATCTAAGGGGGATGGTGGGGGAGGGAATGTATCGAAGAGTGAGTTTCAGAAACCACCTTAATATGTTTGCCTGGATTCAAATTCAAAGAATTCATCTGTTAAAAAATGGGAAACAACCCAACAATTCTGTAATAATTATAAGTTCAAATTTAATCTTGTCCCTGTTGCCATAAATTATATGAACGTTTAAGCAATAGAATTAAGAGGCAAAGACATAATTGAAAGATTACGTTTGCATTTTTTGTGTTCTGTATTTTTAATATAAGACAATAATTGGAATAGGAAGAGAGGATAGTGCAACAACTTTGAGAATAACATTTGTATAGAAGCCAAGATACGACAGAAAATGGATACTGCTTTTAAAATCTTGGCTCCTTATTTTGGGAAAGGTGGTTTCAAATAGTGTCTGAGCAACCGTTATGTAGGAAGGACATTCAGATGCTGGTTTACACCGAAGATACATACAAAATGCTGGAGTAACGCAGCGGGATAAGCAGCATCTCTGGAGAGAATGAATGGGTGACATTTCTGGTCTGAAGAAGGGTCTCAACCCGAAACGTCACATATTCCTTCTCTCCTGGGATGCTTCCTCTCCTGCTGAGTTCTTCCAGCATTTTGTGTCTATCTCTGTTATACTATTGTGTTTGTTAACTATCCAGAATACTGTCATTAACATACAAATACGTTTTTTAAACTCAACAATGCAAATGTTCATAACACCCAAGATACCCAGTTGGAATTCCAGTCCTTTTGTGATTACCATTTACAGCCTCTGCATAATGGCTTTCCATCAGGGACACATTGCTAGTAGTTTTTATGTACATAGCTTTTGAAAATTTGAATTAACACTCTTTATTTGGACCATTTAACCTGTCAATAATTTGGACCTGTCTGTTATACTCAAAATAATGAGTGGTTTAGTTCAAGTTCTTAATGCATCTTTTGAAATTACTTGGTTTAAAGCATATGATCACCAGCTTTCCTTGTACTTGTTGCTGTCTCCACAACATTTGTATCCTGGGAGCTGCTCATGCAGAAAAAGCCCAACCACTATTGAACCACAAGACCACTGACTTTGTTGCAAGAGATGTCAATGATTTTTAATAAACTAATAGATGTAATGCAGTGAAGTGGTTTATGGAACAAATATAAGATGTTTAAGGATCTTTGACCTCAAATGTTATCTCTGTTCTTTGTCACTTGATGAGAGAGAACTGGAATGTCTCCAGCAATTTTCATTTTAATTTCAGATTTATACATTTTGATTTTGCTTTCCCCTCCCTAGAGTATGCAGACTTTTAAGAGTATAACTTGATATCTGTTAATTCTGAATTATTGATGTTTTTAAAGTTTATTGTGGATAACAGGTGATTTAAATGGCAAGTTGAGGCTCGAGTTTCAAATCTGACACCTAGCTATTTAAAACAAAACTGGATAGCCGAAGGTCTAAAAACATCAGAATGTGTATGTGTCGCTTGGATATGGGCTTGAAAGAAACTTCATTGTTAGGGATGGCGGTATATGTGATTGTGATTTGTATCCCTCTTTCTTAGTCAATCACATTTCTGATTTTATCAGTTTTGTATTATGCTCTGTTGCTTGATTTTTTTTCTTTTTTCCTACTTTTTCATTTTTGGAGTCATTTACCCATGACTGTTTATTCTCAAAACAACTGAATTATTTTATAATTGTTGATAATAGAACATTTTGACTCCACAGGGCTGTGCAAATGAACCATAAGTTAGTACTTCAAAAATTGGCATGAAACCTGGCAGAATTTTAGTTGTCGCATTGTTCAAGTCTATTAGAAACTTGCATTTTGAAGATGGATGGGGATGATATAAGCATGGGTCATCCAGGAGGAATTCACCCATTGTATATAATATTATAAGATTCCTGTTTTCATCTGAAAGGTCCTTAATTGGCCCGTAGCCATATTTTGTTCATTCGGTACAGCTGGTACAGTTCCTAGCACAAAGTTTCATTATTCAGCCTCACTGTCATTTTGTTTTATAAGTTTTTGTCTTGATACCCTATTCTGTTATATCCATTGACTTGCTTTTTATTCATCCTGCCATCGTTAATGTTTTTTTTCCTTTGGAATACGGTCTTGAAGATTACAGTTCTAAAATAAGATGCTTTGGTTTTACTTTTAACATTTTTTATATATATATTTATCATAATACATACATACACATATACACACATACACACACACACACACAGAGTCACAGACACACACACAATATATATATAATGTGATCCCTTTTAAATTGGGATTGCTTTGACATATATATGAATAGTTTTCCAAGCCTAAAATTGCCATGGGTGGATCCAATAATGTGTTTAGTGGGATCTTTCAAAACTTGATGATCTTCTATGATATCAACGTTACAACATTATTCATTACAGGTTTAAGGTGCATGGCAATTCATCTGTCCATGACTAAGAAATTAGACAATAGTGAACAGAGCCCAGTCCATCAAGCAAAGCAGCTCCACCACCCAAACCACTGCACATTGACTTCATGCTGCCTCAGGAAAGCAGCCTATAAAATCAAGGACCGCTCGCACCCTGATCGTTCTCTTTTTCCGCTCTCCCATCAGGCAGGAGATACAAAAGCTTGTAATCGCGACCTACCAAATTCAAGAACAGCTTCTTCCCCATTGTTATTAGACTTTTGATTGGACCTCGTCTATGCTAAGGAAGAGTTCCTGATCTTTGAATTTACCTAGTTCTTGCACTTATTTGAACCTCACTTTCTCTGTAGCTGTAATAGTATAGTCTGCATTCTGATTTACCTGGGTAGCAAGCAAAACAAAGTTTATGACTATCTCGGTACACATGACAATAATAATAAAAATCCAATACCAATGCAGTTTTATGTTCTGTTTTTTTATGTCTTAAGGCTGCACAGAATGGCAGAACAAAAGTCCTTTTGCTGCACTGGTATTTGTTTGGGTCTGTTTTTAAGCTGTAGTTTTGTTTCTGGTCTTTAATTGAAGTAGGAAGTGGGTCACAGTCTGGGTTTTTTTTAGTGTGCAAGGGCTATGATTTGTCTGCCCATCGGACCATGCTTGTTTCTACAAAAAACCTTTTGAAAGTCGTATTCTTTCTTCGGTCCAAATGATTTGTTTAACATAACATGCCTCTAAGAGCATCTAGTGGTGCTCAACTGAATTGAGCACTTTTGTTTCTAAAGATTTGAAAACAGTGTCTAAAAATTTGGAGTGTCATGGTTTTAAATTACATTCTTTATAGTCTGTCATTCTAATGTTGGCTTGTAAAAAAAAATGGGCACAATGTTTGTTAGTCCGCATTTTAAAGTGTTGTAGCGGCAATTAGAAAATTCTTGTTTTTAAAGGATTTAATCCTATGTGTTCTTGAATAGTCAAGCTTGTGCATTCTACATTTACATGTGCGCTCAATATCCAAGAAATAAGTTTTATTCTTTGATTATCTTGCAACAGATTTAGCAAGTTTCAATTACCATGGTTGAGAAAAGCCCTATTACAATGTGTCCTTTCTTCATCCAGTCTGGGTTTTATTGGATGGTTAGCTTTTCAAAACAACTGGTCAGGAATAGAATGTAAAACATTTCTCGTGAATATTCACAAGTTGGAGAACATCAGTTAGTAAAAGAAAACGGGTTCTTATTTTTAAAATAATGGATGCATTGGAATAATATTTGGACAAGGAAAGAAAATGATGGCTCAAATTTGTTTAGTGCATTTAGTGCAAGGAGGTTTCTATGAGCAGCTGGTAATAAGTACGAGTTGCTAATTGTGCGATGGAAGCTTGGGGATTTGAAGGAGGATTACCATGTCATTTTGCTCGACAATATAATGCCAGGAGTGTTAGATCTTCAGTAAATCTCCAATTTGTAACGGCATAGATTTTTTTGGGGGAAAATTTGTTTGAAAAACATAAAATGGGTGGACTGTGTAAAGGATTCTGCAGTGTTTGTGTTCTATTACATGTTTAGCACTCTCCAACATTGGGACATTAAGTTTCAGTCCAACGCTGTGAAAAATGATATTTTTTGACAGTGCTGCTGTGTTTTGTGAAGGTATTTTAGACAAAGTCTTATTTTCCTGCTTGGGTAGTCTAGCAGGAGATTCCATAATATTACTTAAGGAGTAAGGTGTGCTGCTAATGGCCTGTCAAGCTTGTTTCTTGAACAACACAAAGTTTGTTAATGAGGGTAATAAAAACAATGTTTGAAATGCATATTTAGGCATCTTCTAATGCTAGGCCAGTTCTGAGGCATGAAAGATGGATAATTATTATTGAGTCATGTGGGCTGTGTGACAGTTCGCAATGTGAAATGTTAATCTACAAGCCTATTGCTTTAAATCTTTAATATGTTATATTTGGGCAAGTCATGTCATACATAAGTACATAAGCAAGTGCAAAAGATGAAAACGTGTAAAATATAGAGTTACGGTGACAGTGCAAAATTGGAAAAAGAGCAAAGGCTGCAGTGAAGTAGAGTTTGTATTTATCCTCAGCGTGTGGGAAGACCATTGAAAAGTCTGTTCTTGGAGAAGAAGCTGAACTTGAATCTGGGTGGTACATGCTTTCAAACTTGTATCTTCTGCCTAACAGAGGGAAGTAGTGATAAAGCTTTTCACTGTACCTCTGCACACGTGACAATCAACTAAACTGAGCTGAGAACGACCAGGATGGAGAAGCTCAGCAGGTCAGACAGCATCTGCAAGTACAGGCAGGGCCTGTAACCGCTGGAGTTTAGAAGAATGAGGGGGACTTCATTGAAACGTACCGAATAGTGGAAGGCTTGGTTAGTATGGATGTGGAGAGGATGTTTACACTCATGGGAGAATCTAGAAGTCACAACCAATGAATTAAAGGACGTTCCTTTGGGAAGGAGATGAGAAAGAATTTCTTAAGTCAGAGGATGGTGAATCGGTGGAATTCTTTGCCACAGAAGGCTGTGGAGGCCGTCAATGGATATTTTTAAAGCAGAGATAGATCGATTCTTGATTAGTACGGGTGTCGGGGGTTATGGGGAGAAGGCAGGAGAATGGGTTTACGAGGGAGAGATACATCAGCCATGATTGAATGGTGGAGTAGGCTTGATGGGCCGAATGGCCTAATTCTGTTCCTATTACTTATGACCTTATGACATAGAAACATAGAAAATAGGTGCAGGAGTAGGCCATTCGGCCCTTCGAGCCTGCACCGCAATTCAATATGATCATGGCTGATCATCCAACTCAGTATCCTGTACCCCCATACCCCCTGATCCCTTCAGCCACAAGGGCCACATCTAACTCCCTCTTAAATATAGCCAATGAACTGGCCTCAACTACCTTCTGTGGCAGAGAATTCCAGAGATTCACCACTCTCTGTGTGAAAAATGTTTTTCTCATCTCGGTCCTAAAAGATTTCCCCTTTATCCTTAAACTGTGACCCCTTGTCCTGGACTTCCCCAACATCGGGAACAATCTTCCTGCATCTAGCCTGTCCAACCCCTTAAGAGTTTTGTAAGTTTCTATAAGATCTTCTAAATTCTAGCGAGTACAAGCCGAGTCTATCTAGTCTTTCTTCATATGAAAGTCCTGACATCCCAGGAATCAGTCTGGTGAACCTTCTCTGTACTTCCTTCTATGGCAAGAATGTCTTTCCTCAGATATGGAGACCAAAACTGTACGCAATACTCCAGGTGTGGTCGTCAGACATGATTTACCTTTCGTAAATCCATGCTGACTTTGTCCAATGATTTCACCACTTTCCAAATGTGCTGCTATCCCATCTTTAATAACTGACTCAAGCAGTTTCCCCACTACCGATGTTAGACTAACTGGTCTGTAATTCCCCGTTTTCTCTCTCCCTCCCTTTTTAAAAAGTGGGGTTACATTAGCTACCCTCCAATCCTCAGAATCTAAGGAGTTTTGAAAAATTATCACTAGTGCATCCACTATTTCTGGGGCTACTTCCTTAAGTACTCTGAGATGCAGCCTATCTGGCCCTGGGGATTTATCGGCCTTTAATCCATTCAATTTACCTAACACCACTTCCTGGCTAACCTGGATTTCACTCAGTTCCTCCATCTCATTTGACCCGCGGTCCCCTGCTATTTCCGGCAGATTATTTATGTCTTCCTTAGTGAAGACAGAACCAAAGTAGTTATTAAAATGGTCTGCCATGTTCTTGTTCCCCATGATCAATTCACCTGTTTCTGACTGCAAGGAACCTACATTTATTTTAACTAATCTGGCTTTTTCTGGCTAATTTGTACGCATCATCTTTTGCTTTGATACTATCCCTGATCTCCCTTGTTATCCACGGATGCACTATCTTCCCTGATTTATTCTTTTGCCAAACTGGGATGAACAATTGTTGTAGTTCATCCATGCAGTCTTTAAATGCCTTCCATTGCATATCCACCGTCAATCCTTTAAGAATCAATTGGCAGTCAATCTTGGTCAATTCACGTCTCATATCCTCAAAGTTACCTTTCTTTAAGTTCAGAACCCTTGTTTCTGAATTAACAATGTCACTCCATCCTAATGAAGAACTCAGCCATATTATGGTCACTCTTGCCCAAGGGGCCACGCACAACAAGACTGCTAACTAAACCGCAATAACCAACCTGAACTCCCGGTGGCTCAGCACTTCAACTCCCCCTCCCATTCCGTATCTGACCTCTCTGTCCTGGGTCTCCTCCATGGCCACAGCGAGCAACACCGTAAATTGGAGGAAATGCACCTCATATTCCGCTTGGGCAGTCTACATCCTGGTGGCCTGAACGTTGAATTCTCCCAATTCTGCTAGCCCTGGCTGTCCCCTCCCCTTCATCAGCCATCTGGTTGTCTCCTCCCCTCCCCTAGCCCTCGGGCTCCTCCTCCGCCTTTTCCTTTTTTCCTTTCTTCTCCCCACCCCCTATCAGTCTGAAGAAGGGTTTCGGCCCGAAACGTTACCTATTTCCTTCGCTCCATGGATGCTGCTGCACCCGCTGAGTTTCTCCAGCATTTTTGTGTACCTTCGATTTTCCAGCATCTGCAGTTCCTTCTTTAACACTGCTAACTAAACCTTCCTCATTACTCAATACCCAGTCTAGAATAGCCTGCTCTCTCGTTGGTTCCTCTACATGTTGGTTTAGAAAACTATCCCGCATACATTCCAAGAAATCCTCTTCCTCAGCACCCCTGCCAATTTGATTCACCCAATCTATATGTAGATTGAAGTCACCCATTATAACTGTTTTACCTTTGTTGCACGCATTTCTAATTTCCTGTTTTATGCCATCCCCAACTCCACTACTACTGTTAGGTGGCCTATACACAACACCCACTAGCGCTTTCTGCCCCTTAGTGTTTCGCAGCTCTACCCATATCGATTCCACATCCTCCAAGCTAATGTCCTTCCTTTCTATTGCGTTAATCTCCTATCATGATCGTAATACATGATTTGTGGAGAGAATGGACAGATGACATTTTGGTTCTGGTCCCTTCTTCGAACTGATTGGGAAGGAGGTGGGGATAGAGCAAAGTCTGACAAGTGATTGGTGGATAGAGATGAGGAGGCTTAGATTGGCAGATGGGTGGACAAAGCTAGAGATGAAAAGGAGATAATGGGTGGCATATAAGGAAAGAAGAGTTCAATGTAAAGCCAACGGGAAGAAAATGGGGGAAAGAGGGGTGGATAAAAGGGAAATACAGGACTCTGCTTTGGGCCCTTCATAATGGTTGGGACAAAGACCCGTCATTTATTTATTTGACTCTGTACTCCACAATATGAGATTTGTAATAGAGAAAAAAATGAAATGTGGTTAAAGTGCACATTGTCAGAATTTATTAAAGGCCATTTTTATACATTTTGGTTTCACCATGTAGAAATTACAGCTGTGTAATTCCCTCCCCCCCCCCCCCCCCCCCCCCCATTTCAGGGCACCATCATGTTTGGGACACATGGCTTCACAGGCGTTTGTAATGTAAACTAGTCTTTCCTCCAATCTTTCCATCACCTTTGGAAACTTTTATTGCTGTCCAAAATTGTACCAATGAGAGTCAAAGAAGCCATTATGAGAGTGAGAAAATAGAATAAAAAGAATAAAACTTAGAGACATCAGCCAAACCGTAGGCTTACCAAAATCAACTGTTTGGAACATCATTAAGAAGAGAGAGCACTGGTGAGCTTACTAATTGCAAAGGGACTGGCAAGCCAAGGAAGACCTCCGCAGCTGATGACAGAAGAATTCTCTTTATAATATAGAAAAATCCCCAAACACCTGTCCGACACATCAGAAACACTCTTCAGGAGTCAGATGTGGGTTTATCGCTGACCACTGCCCGGAGAAGACTTCATGAACAGAAATACAGAGGCTGCACTGCAAGACTGTGTATAGACACATCCTATCTGCTCAAGTTCAGACAAATGCCTCAAAACTCATTGGCTGGCGGTTCATTGTACAGCAAGACAATGATCACAAACATACTGCTAAAGCAACAAAGGAGTTTTTCAAAGCTGAAAAATGGTAAATTCCTATGTGGTCAAGTCAATCACCCGATCTGAACCCAATTGAGCATGCCTTTTATATGCTGAAGAGAAAACTGAAGGGGACTAGCCCTCAAAACAAGCTTAAGCTAAAGATGGCTGCAATACAGGCCTGGCAGAGCATCACCAGAGAAGACACCCAGCAGCTGGTGATGTCCATGAATCGCAGACTTCAAGCAGTCATTACATGCAAAGGATATGCAACAAAATACTAAACATGACTACTTTCATTTATATGACATTGCTGTGTCCCAAACATTATGGTGCCCTGAAATGGGAGGGGGGAGGGGGGGGGGTGGACCTGTGTATAAACACTACTGTAATTTCTACGTGGTGAAATGGCATTTATTAAAATCTGACAAGGTGCACTTTACCACATGTGATTTTTTAAAAAATATTACAAATCTCAAATTGTGGAGTACAGAGGCAAATAAATAAATGATGCGTCTTCGTCCCAAACACGATGGAGGGCACCTCGGGTGTACAGAGGAGGGGAAAGGAGCAAGGTGGCTGGAAGGGAGTCTTGTGGGAAATGGGGGAGAAATGTGTACATCATGGTGAGCCAAGCACAGGGCAGAGAGGGGATGTATTACTTGAAATTAGAGAATTCAAGGTTCATACCATTAGGTTGAGGTGCTGTTACTCCAATGGCTCCAGCAATAATGGACGTCAAGGACAAAAAGGTTGGTATGAGAATGGGTAAGCGAGTTAAAATGGTTAGCAACCAGGAGATTCACCAGGCCAAGTCAGACGGTGCTTGTGTTTGGTGAAATGACTTGGTGAACCAAATCCAGTAGACAAGGTTTGACGAATAGGGACAGGTGTTGGGTCTCCTGCAGAGGGAAGTATTTGGGGAGCTGGGAAGGAAGGGTTGAGGAAACCAAAGAGTTGAGGGAGTGGTCTCTCCGGAAAAGGATGGAGATAGGAGGATGTGACTGGTGGTAGAATCACATTGGATGTGGGGAGAATATAATAGGAGTAATGCAGCATTGGTGTAACTGGGAGGTTGATGGGCAGTTTGTTTGTCAAAGACAGGTTTCATTGGTGTATGCCTGCATGACTCAATAAGTAGTTTGCTCAGTTCTCAGAAACCTGATTTCCTAGTATTGTTAACTAGTAATGAAACTCAAGGTAGAGACAATCTTTCAGAGCTAAACATCTTCTTGATCTATTTCATCATCAGAAGCTCATTTGTTTAAACTTTGCATGTTTTTCTTTTTAAATTCCATAGTTTCCCACAATTACCACCAAACAATCCTGGCACAGAAAATGTATGATTTTTAAGCAATAATAAATTAAAAATTGTTAATCATATAAAACATTCCATATTTTAACCATTTCGCTTAAACTTGATTGTAATGTATTCTTCTTGGCTTTAATGGAACAAGCTTCAATATAGTTTCTTCCATTTGACTAAGGCGATAACAGTAACAAGAAAAGAGCAAGCTCGGGAATGGAAAGAGTTTTCGACATGACAACAGTGAACAGAAGAGAAACTCTTTTCCCCTCTTCAGAGAAAATTATGGCGCACGATCAGCAAACACTGCTCATTTCCTTGCGAGGCACTCTGATCCAAAGAGAGTGCAATATTCCTGTTTTGTTCTCCTTTCGTTTTCATCAACTCTCCCCAGATTTCACCAATCACCTACACATTTGAGGGTTTTATATCAGCTGATGGAACTAACGACCCACGGGTCTTTAGGATGTGGGTGGAAAGCAGAATACTGAGGGGAAACCTGTGCAGTCACAGGGAAAAATTGCAAACTCCCCACATAATACACGTTCAGGATCGACATTGGTATCTGCAGTGGCGAAGTAGTGTCTCTCATAGCTGTGCCACTCTACCCTGTTTCTTTGTATGCAACCATTAAACTTGACACATATAAGCAAGATATAAAGCTACATATCAAATGTTTAAGTCCTCTATTACATTGTGCATGGTTAGAACTGTTCTACTGAAATGTTGAAACTTTTGAGAGTGCTGTTTCGAATAGTAATTTTAAGGACTATGGAAGAATACAAGTAGAAACATGTTAATTTTATTTGAGCTAGTTGCTATTTATAAATTATCAGATTTGAATATGCAAAAGAGTTTATGAATATTATTAAAGCAGTTCTTTTGAACCAACTGGTTTGATTAAAACAAGATTCTCGCTTAACTTTTTAAATGCAAATATCGAAAAACTATCTTTATGTTGCGGTCTGAATCTACAAGCTTTATTGAAGATTCTTTGGGGCAGCATAGGTTCCAGTAGTTCAATTTAATTTTAATTACGTGATCAAATTTGATTTGTATTTTTCTTAGTATCTAATCAAATGTTCTGCCTCAATGCTTTTATTAGTGACTATATATAATGGAAAAACATGAGAGGTACTGAAAGTTTGAATAACTGAGTTTTTTTGATGCCGTATATAGTTCTCATATTGTAGTGTAACAGTTCCAGAGGAAAAGGTCCAATGTCTGCAATGTAGTAGGTCTTCCTTGCTCATGGAAGGACCGTTCAGAAGCCTGATATCAGGAAAAGAAGCAGTCCTTGACTTTGGCGGTGCTTTCATGCTTCTGTATCATCTACCGACGGGAATGGGAAGAAGGAGGAATGTCAGGGGTGGGAATGGTCTTTTGATTATGTTGACATGGATGAGTTGGGACTAAGGGGCTTTTTCCACGTTGTATAAACTGTCCCTATTTGACTTTTCCAATTGTGACTATTTTCCTAAGTTTGTGACATTCTTTCAAGTACTCTTGTTGTGCAACTGTTTGCAAATTTGTGCACAATTTTAAGCATATTGCTGTTGAATTGGCATTTGTGATCAACTGCAGCTACTTTGAGCTTTATTTGTGATGTCACGCTGGAGTTCCAGTATGCTGGAGCATTTTCCCATTTGTTTTTTGTCTACTAGGGTAGTACACAATTGTGATCCATTTGTAGCGTCACCAGAAAAATAACAGTACAGCAAATGTGGAAATTTGTTTGTTTAGTTCATGTGTCTGCAAGATTACATAATACAGATCCACTGCCGATTTTCGGCACCTTTGATTCAAGAGTCTTGATGGATTATCTGTTTTACTGGACCAGCAGAGGTCACTGTCTCAGAGAGGAGTCGAATAGTACCGGAACAGTCCCACCCTTGCTGCCGGGAGACCGAGATACTGGCCCGCAAATACAGTCTAGGAAGTGGACAAAAAGAGCGGATCTGCCAGTTCTGACTGGGTTGCCGTTCCAGAGCCCCAGTCGCAAGGGGGCAAATTCAATCCACTGATTAGAAGTTCGGCCACGGAAGTCCAAATGAGACTGACTGCCTCACCTGGCCTAGGCACCACAATTTGGGGGGGACACCTGGGGAGAGATTTCGAGTGCACTCCTGTAATTTTGTCCGGATTTAAGGAGGTGCCAGACCATCAGTTGCTGGAAAATTGGTGGTGGACCCGTATCTGCTTCGAATGAGGGCAAGGTTTAGTCTCCCTGGTGTACTGAATGTTTTTTTTACAAAATATAATGTTGATATCTTTGGCAAATACTTCTGAACCAGTTTGCATGATGAAGGGAAGTTCGATGTATAAAGGGAGATAACCGTACATTTTTAAATTGTAAAGATTACTTTTGCTTCAACTTTATTTGGTTCATAAGCTGTGCAATTTTTGTTTATCCCTGGCTTGTCTATTGTGTGTTTTAGTTGGGAACTGTTCCTCAATAACTAGTGAATATTAAACCTTCACAACCAAGAAATTAAAACCTCGGAATAAATGAAGAAAAACCACATACTGTATATGGGAGATAATAAAGTTAGGGCCTTGCATATTCATTTGAAATATTCGAAAGCCTTTGAATATGGAATATAAGCATATCTGGATCAACGAGTAACTTGCCGTACCAGTGCCCATAGCAAAATATTTGAGATGTTTTTGTTCAGAGGATAATCCATCTTTCAGGGGGCAGCACCATACTTAAAAATTAAGACTATAAATGACAAATCTGAAATTTCTTAAACATCAACGCAATGCATTACCGTTCAAAATTGATTCATTTCATAGAACCTTTCATATATTTGCATTTATTACACCTTGTAGTTGCAGCAAACTATTGTAAAATATCAATATGCAGGCAGAGATTGTCTACTGTAATTTTGTGATTAAAGCATTGACAGAATAGACCTGAAGTTTGCAAAACAAACTTTTAGGAAGGATAATTAAAGCAGATTGATGGTTAGCATTTTGGGAAAACCTCTATAATTAGTTCATTCTCATCTTAGAGCCCTCTGTTCAAATGTTTGAAGTATCAAATGATGTAAACCCGAAAGTAAGCTGTGCAGTAGAAAATTGGAGCTCTTGAGATATTGGGTGTTGTATTGTCAGCAGTACAGTTAGTTTGCCGCACACTACTTGATCTGGCTGTCTGGCTCTTCAGGCAACTGAATCATCCTACCATAACCAGAGAGCAGTGCTGAAGTACTATCTACCACTTTGATGACCCTCGACTATCCTTGATCAGACTTGCTGGCTTTACCTAGCAATGTTACAAAATTTTGAGATTTTAAAAATAAAGTCTGCAATTTATCCCATCAGATAAAGCATAAAAAGAAGTTTAATTTGACACCTAATTCACTTTCATATCTTCAGTATTAAAGAAGTTATGGCCATTTTCATACTCGGAAATTAGCATCTTGTTCCCTATTGCTTTTCCATTGACTTAACACAAAAGCTGTGATCGAGGACAGTTAAAAGCCCATAACTTTCTTAAAAATTAAGATAACTGAAATAAATTTTTCAGTTATTATAGATTGAAGCATTCTGAAACAAATATGGAACAATCTTACTTAGAAGACATGAAAGTAAAGCATATAATTAGTTAGTTACCTAATTGTAGCTAATTACAAAATTCAATTACTAGATCTAAACATCTATCAATTTCTTAAGAATAGATTAACATTTTTAAATAGCCTAAGTGTCCAAATAACATTCACACAATAATTCACAATATAACACAATTTTTAAATCTCATTTTCATGAATTTACAGGCCAAATGGAAGGAATTGAATGTTTAATACCCTGTAAATTAATGGCCATTTAAATCATCTTGCGAGTGAGGATTTCTGGAACGCGATCTTTTGGAACGTTGATTTGCGGTGAATTTTAACCCCGTATTGGCATGAAAAATACTGCCGTTAATTCGGGGAATAAAATCACCGTGTCGCATGAAAAAATGTGAATTAAAGGCTTCTTAAGAAGCACTTTTATACATTTAAAGAAACCACTTTCGTTTACCTGTCCCGTGTGTGAAATCCGTCTCCGTTATCGGCGTTGACGCTTCAGGAGCTGCTTTTAAAATTACTCTAGCGCTGACATTGACGATTTAATAAAAATAAAAAATACACAAAACGCCACTAGGAACGATTCTTCAGCCAACGCTTGTACTCCAACAAAATATTAACCAGGACAAGGGAGGAGAAACCCGCGTTTTAACCCCGCCCCCCCTTAAAGGCGCCAAAATCGCGCACACGGCCAGTGGCAGAATTACAGCGCGACTGAAGGTAAGTTTTGTAACATACCTACTTTACCTTGCACTAAACGTTTATTCCCTTATCATATATCTATACACTGTAAATGGAGCGATTGTAATCGTGCCTTGTCTTTCCGCTGACTGGTCGGCACGCAACAAAACGCTTGAGAGGAATTTGACGAATGGATGAGGATGTAGAATCAATTGAGTGAATAAATAAATAAATGACTGGACAGAATTAGCTAGTCATATTCATACATTATCTATATGGACTTAGCAAGAACTTTGACGAAGGTTCTGTATGATAGGTTAGTCTGGAAGGTTAAATCACAAGGACTGACTCTACTTAGCTAGCTGAACTAGAGAGCAGAAGTAGGTACATGTAAGAAA
>CM075985.1:31376496-31403451 GCA_038087875.1 Malacoraja senta
AGAAATGTATTAAATAATAGTGGTCAATTTTATTGTTTAATATTAAACAAATCAAATTGGCAAAATTACTCTTGAGGGTGAGTTGAATCAATTTATTTTTGGTACAATAATGTTTGGTACAATTATAGAATTAACCTCATCCAGTTAATTACATGTTGTCAACTATAAGATTAGATTCATTAATAATTTTGTAGTAAAAGTTCCCCCAAGCAAAATCATTGCATCGTTTCATATTTGATTTAAATGGAAAAGCATTAGATAAACAGCAAATGTCTTTATGACTGTAAAGATAGGCAGGCAGTAGTCTTGGAAATTAGATTTAAAAACTAACATATGAGAGAGCAGACACTTGAGATTTCCCAAATGTGAAATGGACCACTCTATTAATGTGGTGATCTGCCTAAAGCTGACTAAGTCAAGGCTATCTTCAAGTTGAAAGAAAACTCATATTGTCAAGCTTGGTGTAAACCAGCAGATGGGGATAAAGATTTGACGGTAAATGTGCATAAAATGTGGATAGATCCGCATGAAATAAAAAGAGGAGTTAGGGCATACAAAGGAAAAGCTAAAATGCATGTGGATTCCTTAGAGAATGAGACTGGAAAAAATGATGAAATACAAAATGGTTGAAACTTGGAACAGGTTTTCTATTAATCTTCAGGTTTGAAGATATTTTTAAAACCATGTACTAATAAATAATTGTTCAGCCGGAAAAGGCAGGGTGGGTTGAAGTAATCTCAAACCATCATCAAGCAAACAGGATAAAGGATGACAATTTCCCTGCATCTTTTCAGTCTGTATTCAAAAGTTTTGTCAGTAGCAGAGAGTGTGGTACATTAGCAGTGATCCACTGGAGTTGATTAATCTGAGGGTGGGGGGGGGAGGCAGGAAGAGGAAAGGAAGAGGTGGAGCCAGTGGGCTGAGGGATAGCTGAGAAGGGGAGGAGAAAGTAAGAACTACCTAAATTTAGAGAAGTCAATGTTCATACCGCTGAGGTGCAAACTGCCCAAGCGAAATATGAGGTGCTGCTCCTCCAATTTACGGTGGTCCTGGAGGCCCAGGACAGAAAGGTCGGATTCGGAATGGGAGGGGGAGTTGAAGTGCTGAGCCTCCGGGAGATCAGGTTGGTTATTGCGAACCGAGCGGAGGTGTTCGGCGAAGCGATCGCCAAGCCTACGCTTGGTCTTTCCGATGTAGAGCAGCTGATATCCAGAGCAGCGGATGCAATAGATGAGGTTGGAGATGGTACAGGTGAACCTCTGCCGCACCTGGAAAGACTGCTTGGGTCCTTGAATGGAGTCAAGGGGGGAGGTAAAGCGACAAGTGTAGCATTTCCTGCGGTTGCAAGGGAAAGTGCCCGGAGAGGGGATGGTATGGGTGGGAAGGGACAAATTGACCGGGGAGTGACGGAGGGAGACGTCTCTGCGGAAAGCAGAAGGGGGAGGAGATGGGAAGATATGGCAAGTGGTGGGGTCACGTTGGAGATGGCGAAAATGACGGAGGATTACAACAAATAATCCTCCGTCATTTTCGCCACCTCCATAGCCAGAGTTCATTAATGTAGTGAGTACAATAGATAAAGGGGAAAATGGTAGATTTAGCGTTAATTAGATTTCCAAAAGCCAGTCAATAAGGTGCCATATTGAGGGTCATGGCACAAAGTAGCTTATGATATTTGGAGTAATATCTTGGTGTGTATCGACGATTGGTGAACAAAGGGAAAAAAATGTTGGAAAACATAGCTAGCTATGATTAGGACCACCATGATCTGTGATGGAACCTCAACTATTTTCAGTCTAACTTAATGGCTTGGATAAAGACACAATGTAGACATAGTTTCTGATGCTGCCAGGATTCTTGTCTGGGGGGATTTTGCATGTTGTATCTGTACCTGTTGGGCTCATTCCAGGTGCTTTGGGTTATTTCCATACCCAAAGACATACCAATAGGATGACTATTGTAAATTACCACTTTATACTACATGAGGAATAACCTACTTCATTGGAGGAATGGTAGCATAATGGTTAAGCTTAATGCTTTTCTTTTGACAGTACGGCATATCTCTTAAAGTAAAACATTTTGTTTTCCAACAATGTGACATGTATGTTTGTTAATCATGCTTAGTTAATGGATAGTGTGTGAATGAATTATAACAATGAGAAAAGGAATTGTGAAAACATTGGTTTACAAAAAAAGATACAAAATACTGGAGTAACTCGGCGAGTCAGGCAGTATTTATGGAGAAGGAGGACAGGTGACGTTTTGGATCAGGGACCTTTCTACTGGCTTCTAATAACTTAACTCCATGTCTAAACGCATAGTCTAAGTTACCTCAATGTTGGGAATATTGAAGGGAAAAATAGTTGATGTTGCTTGATTTTTAATTGACATGCACACCAACATATTCTTTTGTGTTCAAAACAAGCACTGGTTAAGCTACTTGACAGGTATCCAGAGATAATCTTTTTGTGATCATTAGGAAAATCTTAGGCAAAGTACCGGAATAAGTACAAAACTGGAATGGAAAGCTAATATTAAAAATGGATTATAAAATATAATGAATCTGCCGTGTTGTCATAAGCCATCTAATTTACGAATGGCCTTCAATAAAGGAAATCTGCCAATTTTGTAGTAACAAGTAAATGCAGATGCTAGTTAACAAATAAAAAAGACACAGTACTGGAGTAACTCAGGGGGTCAGGCAGCATCTCTTGAGAACATGGGTAGGTGATGTTTCGGGTTGAGAACCTTCTTCACTGGCTGGGTGTGGGGGGTGTTTGGAAAAGGGGAGTGGCAGGACAAAGCGTGGCTGGTAATAGGTTGACACAGTCAGATGGTTAGAACAAAAGCCAGTTATAAGAAAAATGGGTGTGATACGGGTTTTGAAGAGTTGTGGATTGTGAAGTATACGGTGTGGGCAGGGGGCCAATCTGGAGGGGAGAGATGGGTGTGAGTACAGGTAGCCAGAGATTACCTAAAATTGGAGAATTCAACGTTCATACCACTGGGTTAAAAGATACCCAAGCGGATAAGCGAGTTCGGTATTCCGAAAAATGCAAGGAATCATGGGATTTGTCAAAAATGCAAGGAATTGTGGGATTTGTCAAAGGTCAAATGCTATAAATAAAAATCAAACAAAGCGCTGTAGATTCAGTGAGTATAGTTTGGGTCCAACCCACAAGCGCTACCGAACCGCCACTTGAACTCCCCCCCCCCCCCTCACTCGAGTGTCCCATCCCTGCCCGGGGGGCAGCTGGAGACGTCCGGACCGACGGGATACTGGCCCCCAGGCCCAGCGTGGAGGAGCACCAACCCCAGCTCACCTCCGCCTCTCCCGCCGGGCAAACCGACCCAACCCCACTCCAGAGGAACCTGCTCACTGATGGGCCGCTACAGCGACAAGTGCCAGTTCGTCCACGGCAACAGGCCGCCACCCCAAGTACGCGCTGCACCTTGCACGCCACCGGCTTCTGCCCCTACGGTACCTGCTGCCACTTCATCCACAACCCTGAGGAGGAGCAAGGGCCCCGGCCTCACCTGCGCTCGAGCGCTCCGGCGCTCGACTGTGCTGCGCTGCGTGCGGCCTTCAGCCCCGACCTGGAGTTGGAGCTGGCCCGGACTCTGGGCAAAGGAGGGGGAGGAGGTTGCTGCTGCCGCTAGCACCAGCAGCTCCAGCGGGCGCCCGGCCTGCCCTGGTCAGCAGGAGCCCGGCCGCAGACTCTCTCTCCGACCAGGACGACTCCAGCAGCAGCGGCTCCGAGTTGCCCGTCTTCGAGCAGGGACGGCGGATGCCCATCTTCAGCAGGATCTCTGTGTCTGAGGGGGGGTGGAGGTGGAGGGCTGCCGGCCAACCCGGCGGGATAGGCAGAGCTGAGCTGGAGCCAGCGGCTGCAAGTCCAGGGCCGCCCCGCCAGCCCAGACAGGGACGGGACACCGGGGAGGGGACGGGGACAGCCCAACAGCAACTCAACAGCACCCACAGCGACGGAGAGCCGACCCCGACTACGGCCGAAACACAAGACTGCACACAATGCAGCACCACCGTTGGGATCTGTTTTATAGCTGGTGACCTATGACCTGGGCATGCGCAGTTGGAATACCGAACTCGCTTATGAGGTGCTGTTCATCCAGTTTGCATGTGGCTTTGCTCTGGCAAAGGAGGAGGCCCAGGACAGAACAGTCAGCGATGGAATGGGAAGGGGAGTTAAAATGGTTATGGGGCAATCCCACTGTAAGAGCTAATTCAAGAGCTCTCCCGAGTTTAAAGAAAATCAAACTCGTGGTAAGCACGTAGAGGGTACGTCTGAGTTCGGGACGTCTCTTAGCGGCTCGTAACGCTAGCGGCAGGTACTCGGGAAACGCGGTAAGCTCGTGAAGACTCGTGAAGATTTTTCAACATGTTGAAAAATGTCCACGAGAGCCCCGCGTACCTACGAGCGGCTATTACCGTAATTCCCCGAGTTCGAATCGGGAAACTCGGGAGAACTCTTGAATTATCTCGTATTCCTTAAGCTACTGTGAGGTCTTGTTCGTCTTGGGGGACTGAATGCAATTGTTTAGCAAAATGGTTACCGAGTCTATCCTTGTTCCCGCCAATGTACAGGAGGCCATGTTGGGATCGCTTTGTGCAGTAGGTGAGGGTTCAAGGAGGTGAATGCTCAATGACTATTGTGGGACCATAGCAGTGAGGTGCTATATGGACAGGTATTACATCACCTGTGGTTGTAGGGGGAAGTACCTGGAGACAGGACGGTTTGGAAGGAATGGTGAATCATGGAGTTGCGAAGGGAGGAGTCTCTACAGATGATGAAAAGGGATGGCAATGGGAAGATGTGACCAATGCCGTTGCAGGTGATGGAAGATACTGCCTGACCTGCTAACTTACTCCAGCATTTAGTGTCCATCAATCTGCCAATCTTCCTTGTTTGGTCAATAGCACATACGTGTACCTTGTCAACAGATTTTTTTAAAATCTAGCTGACCTCTGAAATGACCATTCATTTTGGGAATAGTTTAGAATATCAACTGGACACGTATATACGTTTATAGTCCCACCACCTTCAACATTTGGAATTGTTTTGTCACTCGACTACAGCTCTTGGCTGCACTTTCAAAACCACAAATTCCTTTCTGTCCACTTTAACCTTTTTAAAGTTATGGATGTGTGTAATCAGATGACCCTTTTTTACTGGAGGTAAGAGGCCCAGATGTTCAGTGTCCTCTCACATATCTTCTCATTTCTTGTATCATTCTTGCTGATCTTTGCATTCATATTCTCCACTGCTTTCCTTTTAATAATGTAAATGCATGCTGAATTTTGCATATAATATCTAAGCACATTGGCATAATTGCTGCTTCATTTACCTTAATGATGAGGCAAATCATTTTTTCATCATCCCATACCTCATTGTAACTCAACTGTCCTTAATTATATTAGATTTCCTTATTTTTCTTTGTGCCGTATCTGCCTATTAATTTGATAAAAAAGTAAACTGCAGATGCAAGAGACGGCAAATTCTGGAATCAGAAGTCACAGACAATCTGCTGGAGGAACTTGGCGGGTCTGGCTATGTTTATACTGGCCATCTTCCCTCTCCACTGAATCCTGATGGAAAGTTTCAACTCAAAACATCGCCGATTCTTTTCACCCCAGAGATGCAGGTGAACTCGCAATGTTCCTCCATCATATTGTGCGCTGCAACAAATTACAACTTGGTTAGACTTTGTCTTGTTTGCATCCAGATTACTATTTGACTGGACTGCATTTTCCTTTGTTCTACTTCTCTTTAACCTATTAGAACTCCACAAAAATGCATATTGAGAGGAGATTGCATTTTTTAATTTTTTTTATTTGATGTGAATTCTGCTAGCAATTCTCAAAGGAATGTGGGTTCGCATTTATTCACCTTCTGTGCTCGCTTGATTGGCAGCATTTCCCATTATTGGAATTGTTAAGTGTACTTGGCACTCAATTACAAGAATTTTACTTAGTGGCTTTTTAAATAGTCAGTTGATTTGCAAGTACAGTAATCTGCTGAAAGGAAGCATGAAGAAATGTAATTTCCATAGAGCATGCGCATTAGCTGGCACCTGGAGGAGATCTCCAATTCATGTTCAAGATTCTAATCAGTATGTGTATTACTCATAGTATTTATTACTTCCATTTTGGTTTTAATTAAGTTTGAATTAAAATTATAGGAACCCGATATTTGTTACAAGAAAAATTGTGGTTTCTTGGAGACAAACTTTCCATCTGTGTATGTTTCTGATGGGAATGTAGAAACTGGAGCTCACTTAGAGTAACCTTGTGCTCAATAGTGTAATGAGTTGGGGTAAATTTCGGATTTTAAATGCCAAAGAGCTACTACGAAACTAAAAGTGAATTAAGGTATTGAATCAATTTTTGTGCTGTCATCTCCGTTTTTTGAATTTAATCTTTTTATTTGAATTTCACGGCAATTTACATACATACAATAATAACAGACAGTAATAATCAAGGCATAATTGTACAACAGTATGTAAGCGATCCTCAAAACCCTTACCCTTACCCACCTTCAACCCACCCAAGTCAGGTCGGAGCCAAACGGGGACAAACAACACTCACATACGTACACATCCACACACAAATGGTAGAATATACGAAACAAAATGTGCTATATAAAAATAGAAGAAAAAAATATATATATAACCTAAGTTTTTCAAGTTTCAGATTGTAAAGCACCTCCTTAATCCAACGGGCGTGTGTCGGGGGACAGATGAGCCTCCAACTAAGCAAGATCAGTCTCCGGGCTAACAAGGTTGTAAAAGCTAGGACCCGTTTCACCGCAACAGAGAGGTTGGTATTGGGAGGGGTACTGAAAATGGCTGACATTGGATTTGGAAGAATAGTCTGGTCATAAGCTCTGCTTATCAATTCAAAAGCACTTCTCCAAAAGGCTGCTAGCTTAGGGCAAGACCAAAACATGTGGCTATGGTTGGCAGGAGATTGACTACATCTGTTACAGGTGTCATTGACAGCTGGGTACATTCTAGCTAATCTTGCATTTGTATAGTGGACTTTGTAAAGGACTTTGCATTGGATTAGGCCATGACGAGCGCATATGGAAGAAGAGTGGATCAAATCCAAGGCAGAGTCCCATTGCTGGTCTGTTAATTGCGTATTCAGCTCTCCCTCCCACGCAGCTTTTAATGAGGTATGAGGTTTCAATAAAACCGACCCTAGCAAATTATACAAAATAGAGATGCATTTCTTCCGATTGGGGTCTAAAGCTAAGATGATATCAGTCATCTCCGTTTTTTAAGCTCAGTTTTTGTATGGCTACATTTTTTTTTTAATGGTAGAAAAAAATCGGCTGCATTTGAAGGTGCATTCGTTACTGGTAACACCATTGCACAAAACGCCTTCCTGAATTGATTTTTGTTTGAATAAATGTAATTTGTTCTGTTTGTAAGATGAGGAGGAAAAAGCAATAGCTACGAATTGCGTGATAGTACGATTAAATCAGGCGTAAGTTTGAAAAATAAAATGCACTTACAGAGTCAATGTGAAGTTCAGAATGGATATAAAATTGCAATCAATGTTCAAGTGAATATTGAGGCAAGTTTAAAATCAGCAGTTTGTGTTCCTTTTCATTGCAGAGCTATCAGATTATGTGCCAAGATACAAAATATTCCCAACCTTTTTGCCAGGAGCATTTTTCACTTTTGAGACGCTGCTACCCAAGGCATTGTTTATCGGCGTGGGAACGATCTGGGCTTGAAAGATCAGTGTTTCAGATTCTGATAAAACAAAATTAATGGAAAGGGAATGGCACTCCCATTCCCTTAGTTCGCTGCAATGCTTCATCCTGCCTCTCCCATTTTCCAGCTTTCTTCTCCCTACAAACATTCTGAAGAAGGGACTTGACCTATCCATGTTCTCCAAACATGCTGTCTGACCTGCAGTTTTCTATTTTTCATGTATGGACATGCAGCAGCACCCCCCGCCCCCCCGCAACTGTGTTTTGAGGGGACGGGACGCAACTGTGTTTTGAGGGGACGGGACCCAACAGGTCCCCCTTGGTTTAGTATTATACTAAAACTCTTTTCTTTGTTCTCAACATTCTAAATTTCTGTGCATATGCAGGGTTATGTTGGCTTTCGTTTAATCTCCTTAATTTGTATCTTCTTCCAAAACGCTTGGCTACAGCCTTCCCATTTTCACACATGCTACTCCCATTTTTCCCTCAACGGATAAACATCTTCCCGTCGCATTCCAACCTATATTTCCGAAGTTTTTAAAAGTTTTAATTGTTTATTAAAAAAAATTAACTGCTTTTCAGTGAGAGACTCTTGCAGTACTTTCCCCATTGATGATGTCACAGTGCCATCTCACAGACGTCCAATTACAATGGATCTCATTTACATATGACATCACAATGGGACGGGTGGGAGATAGCAGCTTCACATGTTTCCACGAATGCAATCAACTTGGCGTGCACAATCAAATAAGATCAAATAGCACAAGTTGCCCTCCCCTCCCTCTCTACCCCCTCACTCTCTACCCCCTCCCCCTCGCTCTCTACCCCCTCCCCTGCACTCTCTACCCCCTCCCCTGCACTCTCTACCCCCTCCCTTTCTTCCCCCCTCCCTTTCTTCCCCCCTCCCTTTCTTCCCCCCTCCCTTTCTTCCCCCCTCCCTTTCTTCCCCCCTCCCTTTCTTCCCCCCTCCCTTTCTTCCCCCCTCCCTTTCTTCCCCCCTCCCTTTCTTCCCCCCTCCCTTTCTTCCCCCCTCCCTCTCTGCCCCCCCTCCCTCTCTGCCCCCCCTCCCCTCTTTGCTCCCCCCTCCCTTTCTGCCCCTCTCTAACTCTCTACCCCCCCCCCCCCCGCCCTCTCTAGGGAGTGGTGAGTATTGGGACCTATGGGTGAGTGGTGGAGTATTGCGTTCGGGGACCAGCCCTCCCCTGTGACGCCATTCTCCCCGCCACCCCTCAATCCCTACCCCTCCCTCTACGCTCCTTCTCCACCCCGTCATCCTCTCCCTCCCTACCTCCTCCTCCTCCCCCTCCCTCTCTACCCTCCTCCCTCTCTACCCCTCTCCCTCTCTAACCATGCCTGTACAGTTGGGGGCTATGCGTGAGTGGATAGGGCAGGATGGGGGAAAAGGAGCAAATGAATTAGTGTGCGTGTGTGACGTCGCAGGCCCCCCCCCCCCACCCGCTACCGCACATTGAGGGGACGGGACCCACTTGGTCTAGTGAAAGAATAAAATCAGAATATGTTGGCAATGGATGGAGGCCGTATCTATTGAGAAAGAAACAATGAATTCATCAAAAGTAGTCAGTTAACTTTCCAGAGACTAAATGTACTCTATGCAACATTGATTCCTGGAGATTAACCAAAGAAATTGATAGATTATAACATGCTGTTCATATTAACTGGTTAGTATTGCAGATTCTTTTTTTGCATTGACATGCTCCTAAGTCTAAGTTTCCTTTTTTCAGCAACAGTTGCACACGCACACCCACCCCACGCCACCCACACAGCCATCCACACAGCCAGCCACACAGAGAGCCACACACACCCACACAGAGAGCCACACACACACCCACACCCACAGAGACACCCAGAGACACAGACCCACAGAGACACAGACCCAGACCTATAAGTGGGGGGTGGGGGGGGTGGTGGAGGAGGGGGAGGGGGAGGAGAGGGAGGGAAAAATGGGGGAGGTGAAGAGGCGGGTAGAGGAAGGTGAGGAGGGGGAGTGGGATGGGGGGTTGAGGAGTGGGGGAGCAGGGTGATAGAGTGAGAGGAGGGGGTTAGGAAGGGAAAAGTGGGGGAATGGGATAGGGGAGGTGAGGAGTGGGGGAGCAAGGGTGATAGAGGGAGAGGAGGGGGTAGGGAGGGGAGGGGTTATGGAGGGAGGGAGTGACTGAGGGTAGGGGAAAGGAGAAGGAGGGAGGGTGAAGAGGAGGGGGAGTGCTGGGGGATGAGAAGGATACGGGAGGACAAGGTATAGCGAGGTAATCCTGGGAAGAAGAGGGAGGAGGGGGTGAGGGGAGCAAGCAGAGGAGGGTTGGTGGAGGGAGGATAATGGAGGAGGGGAATAGGGAACCGAAGAGGGACAGTGAGATGCTTTCACATTGATCTTATATTTTACAGGTTATTGCCATTTTGAACTTTAAAAATGTCACAGTCGCGCTCCTACTTGTCGGCCGTGCCTGCGCAGTTGGGGGAGGGTTGCCGTGACTCATGTCACAACGGGGATCTCTGGCGTCACAACGGGAACCCGTCAGCCACGCCTGCGCAGTTGCGGGCTATGGGTCAGTAGTGGAATATTGCCTTGGGGGATCGGGCCCAACGGGTCCGCACGTGGTCTGGTCATTCATAGATATTCTTAAGAAATAGTAGTTTGCTGGAAATTTTAAGCCTGCAATGCATCGATTTGAGGGGAAAATGGATATTTCTTGACAAATCAATTATCATTTCTCCTGGACACCTTCGCTGTCGCTCAGTGCACATGGCAATGGTAAACCAATACCCGAATCATTTGACTATTGACTCTCCTTGTCTGTAATTTTAAGGATCTGCCAAAATAGTCTTCAATTAGACAGTCACAATTTTAAGTTTGCCTTAATTTCTTATTCTACTTAACAGCATTTAAGTTGTTCCTTCAATTTTTTGGGGGGGAATATTTCAATTGCACAAGTTTCAGTGCCACTTTGTATTGATTCACAAGTTTGATTTTACAGTCGAGGCGTCATGGAATGGAACCTATTTGTTCTCAGGATTTTGAGTGATTCAATCCCTCTTATGGTTACTCCGCGAAGTTTGCTGTCCCAGGCATTGGGGCAAGATTTCCAGAAACTCGCGTTGGCTGTTCAGTTTGGCTCGGTGCAGTCATATCAAGAATGGGAAATAAATACAGTATTTTGGATTGTAGATATGATTACCTTGCAGTCTATTAAAAATACTGCTTTCTCTTCAAAGTATCAGCAGCACCTTAATGGATATGGACAGTACTATCTCCAGTGGACGCTCTACTCCAGCGCTGATAAATGGGCATGGAAGCACTACTTCAGGAAAGAATATCACTTACAACTGCTGTTGGGACCAATGCCAGGCCAGTTTCTGCTCCAGTCCAGATTTGGCAGATCACATCCGTTCAATTCATGTGGATGGGCAACGTGGAGGGGTCTGTTTTTTTTCTCCTTATTCCTATGCATTTGGATAGCTAAGAATCAAGATAAAATGTAATTATTCTATAATAAGGTTTAGTGGTGCTTGCTTGAAATCTTATTTTACAAATTGGTTATTTGCCACCTATGTTCTTTTGTATAAATTGCTTGATTCTAGTTTGGATGTAGTTTTAGAAGAACTTGTGTTACTGATAATGGGTTCCTCTTAAATTTGATGTTTTGAATTTGCTGCCAATGAGTTCTGTGCCAAACCATGTTGGGGCTGCAGGCATTAAGCAAAATGTTTTGCTATGTGTACTTTATTTCCCCTCCCCTTGCCCTTTTCTCACTGCAAACACATGTATTTTAAGGCACCTTGTGTTATGGAGCTAGTGGGTAGCATGCTCTGAGTGATATGTAATATCCCTAGAAAAATACCAGATCATTAATCAAATTGAAAGATTGAACCAAATCTTTTGCATGATTCCATGTGACCTTTGTTAAATTGTCTGTATCAGTTCACTCCTGTTAAAATCTGTCTTGCAGATATGTCATTGATGGTTCACTTGGTTTTTGGATGCCTGAGTATGATTTGATTTGTTTTATATCCATTCTTCCTGTAGGGAAATTTACTTTTTTGATCCCTCCTTTCCATTATGCTTTCTAAATGCAGTTACTGCATGGGAAATATCAGATTTCCTATTTAATTGTGATTAGTAAGAGTAAAGTTGATTATCTGCTACATGGTATGCTGTTGAATCCTCAATGAACAGAGATTGAAACAATACTTTACTGTTTTTGATCAAAACTGGAGTGGATTTAATAACTGAGGACATTTGAAGAAGGGTCTCGACCCGAAACATCACCCATTTCTTCTCTCCAGAGATACTACCTGACCCGCTGAGTTACTCCAGCATTTTGTGTCCACTTTCGATTTAAGTGCGGTGGCGCGGATTACTGCAGCCTGTCTGTCTTTTTTTATTTTTGTCTAGTTAAATGTAGTTGTTTGTGTTTTTTAATACTGTTTTTAACTGTGTATATGTGGGGGGGGGGGGGGGGGAACTTTAAAAAATTTCTTCCCTGCACGGGAGACCCGACCTTTTCCCTGTCGGGTCTCCGTTGTCGTTGGGGCCTAGCTCCGTGGAGCGGCCTCCGACCGGGACGACCTGGGGGCTCCAGTCGCGGAGCCTGCGGAGCTGCGGACTTACCATCGTGGGACTGGCCGGCCTCGGAGCGTGAGGAGCGGTGGTGGCTCGCTGCTGCTGCCCGACTCCGGAGCTCCAGCTGCAGACCTGTGGAGTATGATATCAGGAGCTCGCGGGTCCGGGTGAGAGACCGCTTTCCTGAGCTCCCGCAACGCAACTTCTCCCGCCCGTGTAGCGGGGTTGGAACGACCCCGGAGCAGGGCTGTAAATCGCCCGGCGTGGCTTTAATGGCCGCAGGACATTCCAGCGCCCGCCGGGGGCTCCAACTTTGTGACTTTTGGGCTCGGAGCGGGGCCGTACACCGCCCGGCGCGGCCTCAACGGCCGTGGGACTTAACATTGCCCGCCTGGGGCTTCATCATCGGGAGGAAAATGGTGCAGGGGAGAGAAAAGGCTTTGCCTTCCATCACAGTGAGGAGGAGATTCACTGTGATGGATGTTTTTCTGTAAATTGAATTGTTTATGTGTCGTGTAGGAATTGTTTTGTTTGTATGGAGGTGGAAACGGAGTTTCGTTTGAGCCTCTTTGAGGTTCAAATGACAAGAAATTAAATCTCTAATCTCTATCTCTTAAACCAGTATCTGCAGTTCTTTCCCACACATTGGATTTGATAACCGTTCTTTAAATATTTAGAATTGGTTGAAAATTGGTGATGCTGAATCTTTTTAATAATCAAGTGATTCATAATCTAAATTAACTATGAAGTTGATGTCCAATGTTGCATGCTATTGAACCCTTAGTTTAAATTGTTATAGTTGTAATTTGATATTTTTATGCATGATTGATAACAATTACCAGTTATCTGAAGAAGGGTTTCGGCCCGAAACGTTACCTATTTCCTTCGCTCCATAGATGCTGCTGCACCCGCTGAGTTTCTCCAGCATTTTTGTGTACCTTCGATTTTCCAGCATCTGCAGTTCCTTCTTTAACAAATACCAGTACTTGCTGTTTTATTTCAAGCTAGTTTCTGCAGTATGCCCATCTTGCTATATTTCTTTTAACCTATTCTTGAAATGTTTGGTTTCTCAATTTTCTCGACTTTCTGTCTCTCAGTGGAGCTATCTAATGTTCTGTGATTTGGTCATTCAAATCCAATATTTTAGCGATTAGTATTTTTTTTTAAATCTATTAATTTGAAATGACCACTTTCCTGCAATACTCCCAATGTATGCCTGCACTGGGCTAAGGTGCTTGAGTGCACAACCAAGCAAATAGTTTGTCTACATGACTTACTTCATGACTTGCTTCTTTAGAGAGTCAGATGGTGAGTCATTCACCACAGGGCACCCACCCTGTATCCTTTTGTTGGTATTGTATTTAAAGGTTACTTGGTTTTTTGGTCCGTAGGATTGTTGCAGATAATAGTATCATGATTCTTCTGGAAGGATGTTTGCATTGTAGCTACAAACAGTGTACATTGCTGTAGGCAAAGTGAAAAAGTAGCTGTGCCACTTGTGACTCACTGGTTTGAATCATCTGGCAGTTGTTATAACTGCTTTCTCTTAAGAAAGGCTTACTAAAGAGTTGTAGAGCTATACAGCACAGAAACAAGCTCTTCGGCCCAACTGATCCATACCCATCCAAACTAGTTTTGTTTGCCTGTGTTTGGCCCATAACCATCTAAACCTTTCCAACCCATTTACCTGTCCAAATGTGATTGCATCTGCTTGAACCACTTGCTCTGGCAGCACATTCCATACATGTACCACCCTCTGTGTGGAAAAGGTTGTCCCTCTGGCACTTAGAAATAAGGAAAAGACAAAGTGCTAGAGTAACTCAGCAAGTAAGACAGCCTCGCTCCCTGACCGTTCCCCGCTCACCATAAACCTATGAACTCTAGTTCTTGATTCCTCTAGATTGTGTATTCACCCTATCTCTACCCTCATAATTTTATACACCTCCATAAGATCAACCCTCAACGTCTTGCGTATCAAGGAATGGAGACCCAGCCTACTCGACTTCTCCCTATAACTCAGTCCCTTGAGTCCTGGGAACATTGTTGTAAATCTTTTCTACACTCCTTCCAGTTTAGTGGCATCTTTCCTATAGCAGTGATCAAAGCTAAACACAATACTTCCAAGGGTGGCCTGACCCACATCGTATACAACTGTGGCACAACAGCCAATTACCTGCCATGCTTTGTTCTTGTCTACTGCATTCTCTACAGAATAACCTCTTTCTTGTAAAGACCAGAACTGCATGCACTATTCCAAATATGGTCCAACCAGTGTTAAGTAAGATTGTAACATAATGGCCCAAATTTTATATTCTGTGCCCTGCTCTGTGAAGTTAAAGCATGCTATATGCTGCCTTCGTCTACCAGAGCTGTCAATGTTAGGTAACTGTGGAGCAGAACCCCAAGATTCATCAATATTTCTTACACCCTATTTACTGTACGTCCTATTTCTGTTTAACTTGTCAAAATGTATCATCTGCAAACGTTACTCCCAACTTTCTACTTGATCTGCTGTAGCCATAGACAACTTTCCACAACATCACCAACAATTGTGACATAACTCGGTGAAGGACCATTTTACACCCTTCCATTCTCTCGTCTGCCTCTCTGATCGGGCAGAAAATGCCCATTCCACCAAATTTGGGAACAGCTGCTTCCTTACTGTTATCAGGCGACTGAACGGTCTTTTAAACCAGGATGTGATCCTGATAATCCAACCGAGCATGTTGCGGCTTTTGCGCATTTAGAAAATCTGCACTTTCTCTAGCTGTAATGCTATAATGCTGTAGAACTATTCTGCACGCTGGTACTTTTCACTTTGTGCTACCTGTGCTATTTGTGTGTAGCTTGATTGTACATGTGCATATTATTATTTTACAGGATAGTGTGCAAATTAATGAAGATGAGGAATTTCTATAGCCAGAGGGTGATGAATCTGTGGAATCCATTGCCAAAGTCATCGAATATTTTTAAAGTAGAGATTGATAAGTTCCTGATTGGTTAGAGTGTCAAAGGTTATGAAGAGAAGGCAGAAGAATGGGTTGAGAGGGAAAAATAGATCGACATGATCAAATGGCGGGCAGACTCAATGGGCGGAATGGCCTAATTCTGCTTGCATGCCTCATGAACGTAGTTTTTCATCTGATCTTGGTAAATGTTACAAAAATAAACTAATATCAATAATCATACCTCCTACATTCACGTCCAAGTTGGTAGCATGAATCGCAAACCACAAGGGTCCCAGCGCTGATTTCTGTGATGCACTATTGGTCGCAGACTGCCAATCACAAAAGCATCTTTCTGTCACCACCCTCTGCCTCTAAATAGCAACACAATTTTGGATCCAAGTAGCCAGATTGCCTTTTATCCCACATGCTTTAACTTTTTGACCAGCATACAATGTGGAACCTTGTCAAAATGTCTAAGTCCATATCGACAACAACAAACGTGGACATTTTACTGGATGCATTCTGAATGATACCCAGGTATGCTAACTGCATGCCAATTTTAAGTTTAGCAGAAACTTAAATGACTATTAGCTCCACCATCATTTTCCCCAATTTACCCACAAGGAAACTAAAACCTGAGACAGGAATCACAAAACAAAACCTCTGTAAAGATATTATTATAGCAAATGTACAACGTGGTAATATTGGAGCTTATTTACTACATATTTGTGCATCAATTCCAATCTTTATTACCATATGCAAAATAAAGCAAATTAATATAAATGGAAATTTGCCATTATTGATCATATTGACATCTATTTACTATTCAGTTTTGCTTATGTACCGTATTTCCCGGCAATGAAGACGCTATTTTTTACCTAAAAATAAGGCACGAAAATTGGAGGCCAAAGGTTAAGTTGTTAGCAAAGAAAGATAGACTTGGCTATTTCTCAGTACAGCAACATCAAGAACGATAGCCAAGTCTATCCCTCATTGCTGGTAGCTGATGGGAAGCGGCTGTAAAAGGACAGCGCCGCTGGGGGGGAGGGAGTCTGGCCCGGGTCAGCATGGGCAGGAGCGTTGAGAAGAAGGGGTTCGGGGATCATGCCTGCAACTCACCGCTGCCGTAGGGAAGTAGCTCGGGTGGCTGCGAGCGGCCACCACCTCAGCGCCTTCTGCCGGCCTGCTCACCTCTGGCAATCCTCTCCGTCTGAACACCTCTTTCCTGCCACTCGCCGGCCTTGCTTATGTCAGCTGCATCCCGCAATCCTTAAATTCTGACTCTCGCCCGAAGCAGGACATGACACTGCATGGCATTCACTACCCAGTCCATGTCTTTCAAGAGCAAAGATCATAGAGCGGAGCGGGTCAGCAGGCGATGGATAACAGGACAGTGGGCGGTGGAGCTTACTCCTGTGTCAGCGCGAGTAACTTCAATTGGTCCCTTGAACTAGTGTTGTCATTCAATAAGATCACAACTGATTGAACTTGTCCCGGTGTGCTTCCATTTTCCCCACCATCTCTCCACATGCCATCACCCTCCACCCCTCACCCATTCAGTCATTTAGAATGGAGGAGATCTGGAAGCCTTGGTCAATTTGAATTGGCACCCTCTTTATTTTTATTTATTGTTGAGCACGAGAAATTCTATGTCCCGACAGCCTTTTTTTCAAAATTTAGCAACTCAAAATGGGGGTGCGTCTTCATTGCCAGGAAATACGGTAATTTGTCTGGTCCATGTCCTTTTTACTTGCTCTCAAGATGTTCAATATTACACACATTATTCTGTGGGTTTCTTAAACGTGATGTAGTTATCTAAGGGCAGCAGTGGAATTACGTTTTCCACAATATTTCTCCCACTTCAGTATAATTTCAATAACATTAGTCCATATTGGGGGTTTTTTCTGATGTGGGAATAATTGTGATATTCTAGGATGAAAAGTTTTTAAATGTGCATTGTGCAATGTTCTTCCCAGAAGGAAATAAAATATATAAAGCAGAAGCCTACCATTTTTCTGTTTAATGTTTTAAAAACACCACTTTGCTTAATTGTTTGCAATATTTTCAATACAAAGCTGAGTAGATTGTTTAATGTTAAATGCCATGAGAATTGTAGATGTGTACTTATCGTAATTGCATTTCCCAATTGTATGATTAGAGTGCTTTTCAACAATTAATAAATTTTAGTTTGTTTCTAAGGGAACATTTAGCTATGTAGTACAGCATAAAGTAATGTTGAAATTGACCCATCTGGTTAAAATAATGTTAATTTAAGTATATTTATAATGTGGGTTTTAGTTTGGATTTTTCCCTGCCTGAAAGGTTTTACTTGTTCCCCAAGTGTGCAAGCATTTGCAGTAGTAGCAATGATTTTGGTTGAGGGAACAAAGAATAATATTTTAACCCTTGTTGATGACATACATGTGGTGGGATTATGAAGAGGGTACAGAGGCTTCAAGGTGATTGGCATTGATCGAGCGTCCAGCCAATGCTGGGAAAAAGACTGCAACTCTATGCCGTTATGATTTTAGAAGCCCCTTTAAGGTCAAACGTTCTTCCTGGAACAAGGGATAGGAAGTAATCTAATTAGTCATTTTGTTTTGAATACTGACATGCTGTATTGTTTCTCATAAAAATTAGAAGTGGCTAATAATAAAGGATTGGTTGCTATATCTGTTCACATTGTTCAACAGTGAGCCATTATTTCAAATGCATTGTGTTCCATTGTGAAACTCTTGGCTCTAGGTCGCAAGCAGGGCATTTTGGAAAGCCTTGTTGACTCTTCATAACTTGCAGAGTAGCTAGATTACTACTGCTTGCCAAAAATACTCCAGTATTACATGGTAGCATTTTGTTTGAAATCCAATTGCTCTTATTGCCAATTCTTAAAACACAAAATCGAATAGCCTTATATTTTTTCTCAACATTTCGCAAATTGCCTAAATATTACCAATAAATTAATGGACATTTAATTTCAGTTCAGGATGGAAAGCCTTTCATTCCAATTGATTTGCATTTCTAGTAACCAACTCATTTATCTTCCAATTACAGCATCCAGCTGGTTCTTGAGCAGTGCAGTATTCTAACATTTGTTCTTTCTAGAAATCTAATCAGTGAAGCTTTGCAGGGTGAATTGTTATCTATAATTCAGCCATTCCAAAATGTACTTTCTAAACGCAAGCCAAGAGTCATAAACATGGAAACACGCACTTTGGCCTAACTTATCCACGCCGATCAACATGCACAATCTAATGAGATTACTCATCTGTCTGCGTTTGGCACATATTCTTCTTAACCTATCCTATCCATGTACCTGTCAAAATGTCTTTTAAACATTATGATAATACTTGCTTCAACTACCTCCTCTGTTAGCTCATTGCATACACACTCCACCATTCGTGTAAAAAAAAGTTGCTCCTTGAGCTCCTATTAAATCTCTCTTCTCTCACCCCCCCCACTACCACCGCACTTTAAAAAAAAAATTGTTGTTGCCCTTCCTGCTTGTTGCACATGTAGGAGATCCTAGGAAGTAATTTACCCAGGAATTCATATATTCCTTTCAACAGGAATATCATCTTTGACTTTAGTTAGTATGTGTGTCAATGTTATTGGACTTCCTTTTGTCACTATTCCTGATAGAAACCTAATTTTGACTGAAATATTGTTTGCTTCTTGAGTCTGCAACTCCTTTGTTTCTCATCCATTGACAATCAGTTCAAGTATAAGTTTATTTTTATGTGCATGTATACGTTGAGGTACAGGTCTAATAACAAATCATGCAGTAGTATTAAATCACATAGAGAAACACACAGAAAAAATTAAAGAAACCAGGAACTGCAGATGCCGTTTCCAATAAAAAGAGACAGTGCTGGAGTAACTCAGCAGGTCAGTATCTCTGGAAAACATGGATAGGTGGTGTTTCTGGTCAGGACCCTTCAGACGGGGGGGGGGGGGGTAGGGTTTTTGTTTGTTAGGCAACTGGTTGGACAAAGGCCCTAGGTGTAAAGACAACAGGTGAGGTAAGGATAGAAGTGTGAATTGTGAAGCCAGAGGAAGGAATATATGTGGAAGGGGAAGGAAAAAATTGGTATGCATCCCAGTTGGGAAGATTAAACATTAACGTGCAATTCTAAAATAAATCAGTCTCTGCAAATGAACAAAACATTGGTGCAACAACATAATTTGGAAATATTACATCCATTGTAGTGCATGAGATGGGCTGTGTTCTGTTCTTCAGTTGGGTTTAGAATTGTGTAGGTGGGTTCATGAACAACTAACAGCAGTAAAGTAGTGATATTGTATTTCAGGCTCCTATACACCCTACCTGATGGTAACAAGGGGAAGAGGGCATGGCCTGGATGGTGGGGATCCTTGATAATAGATGTTGCCTTGAGGCTATGTCTCATGTTGACGTGTTTGATGGATGGAAGGGCTGTACCAATGATGGACTGAGCTGAGTACACTACTTTCTGAAGCTCCTTGTGTTCCTTGGCAAGTTTGTGGAAATGGCATCCAGCCCACTGACCCAATTTATTTGTTTTTGTTTTTATATCCGTCAAGCACCATTTAATGTATAGTGATTACCTTAAACTGACATATACTAACATTTGATCATCTTTGGTGTGCATCCAAAAGGTGCGTAATATTTTTGCAAGAATCAATTGGAGCCTCGGAAAATGGAGTGTTCTTTATCACCGGATGGCGCCAGCAATGGCTGCCTCGCCATCAGTCTGTCCCTTCCTTCTTTGTGTTTTAATAGTATGTGTCAAATGTATGTTTTTAGTGTTCTTTAGCTTGTTTTATGTGTGGGGGGGCGGTGGGATGGGGGGAAACTTTTTCTAAACTTTTACCTCGACGGAAATGCGTTTTTGTTCTGTATCGTATCTCCGTCCGCACTGCGGCCTAACATCGAGGAGTTGGCCTTTGCTGGAGACCGATTTTTGAGAGCTCTGCCGCTGGGAGCCTTTGGGACTTCAACATCGCGGAGCCCGCGATCCCTTTGCCAGGGATCGACCTTGAAGCTCCAACTGTGGGTGCTTGCGGACTTAACATCACGGAGCTGGCGGTCTCTGGTCTGAGACCGACTTCAGGAACTCTAAGCTGCAGGAGCTTCGATCGCCCCAACGTGGGAGCTTTGATCGTTCCGACGCGGGGGCTTCGATCCCCCTGATGGATGGTTCGACTGCCCTGATCGCGGGAGAATAAACAGGAAGAAGATTGGACTTTTTTGCCTTCCATCACAGTGAGGAATGTGGGGAATCCGCTGAGGTGGGTTTATGTAAACTTTTATGTAGTTGTGTGTCTAGTTGCTTTTTTTTCTCGTATGGCTGTACGGTAATTCGCATATCACTGTACCTTAATTGGTACATGTGACAATAAAGGACCTTTGAATGTTAATCTGAAGTAACCGGATCTGATGTGATTGATTTTGCTTTGATGTACAGCCTGCCTACAATTTGAGAAGGAACCATGTGAAATCCCTTTAGTGTTCAGTATGTGAAATGTTTTGGCTTAAGTACAAGGCCAGTCATTTGATTATGATTAATGTACAAGATGTCATAGATGTACAGTATGACGTATTGGAAATCAGGCAAGGATTTAATATTATTGAGGGTTCAATGCCCGTTGGGACCAATGTAGAGTAAATTATATTTTAACGCACAGTGGGGTGCCGTGACAATAGAGGAAAGATGTCTCCTGATTGAGAATTGACATCCTTGTTCATTTCATCATTATACTAAAGCAGCAGCGTGTTCCTTGAATTTTTACTTTTGAATAATGTTTCAATTATTGTAAATTTATTTTTCAGGTGTTTGTTTGCCTGTGGAAAGGGTGCAAAGTGTACAACACGCCATCTACTAGTCAAAGCTGGCTACAGAGGCATATGCTCACGCATAGTGGAGATAAGCCATTTAAGGTAATATGAAAACTTAGGCAGATTTTAACCCAACCTTAATGTAGATCACCATTGTTTCATTTTCTCAGAATAAACCACAAATCCTGCCTCTTTTAAAAACAAAAAAAATGTGAGCAGACATGGGTTCAAATGCACTTTCCGATTTAATATATAATAATAATAATAATAATATACGGTTGTTTTTTTTGGCTATCCAACCAAAATGTTTCAAGATATGATCTAATAACACTGTCAGCTTGCATGGTATACATGTGCATTATTTGGATTGTTATTGGTATATTAATGAAGTCCTGTCAATTACGACCAATTTTAAACATTCTTAAACTACCATCATGGTTGGAGAACATTGATTAAAATGGATTAAAAAAAAACGTAACTGGTCTTATGATTCACAAAGGTGCTATAATGTCAGAGCTTGAAAATATGTTGTAGACAACTAACCTAAGTTTTAAAATCTGAAACATATTGGCCATCTTGTACCTACACATGACAAATGTTGATATTCCAAAGGTGCAAGACTAAATGTGGTTAGGATCTCAGTTGTTTACTTTTATGGTCAGGGGTTTCACTACAGCCAAACTGGTTTCTTGAGCAACATCTTGCCACTGTAAGATAAACAGCCGATTTCAAGATTGTTGGTTTATGCTGTACATCGATACTTGCTACTTGAAGGTTAGATTCTTGTGGATTACCAACACTTGCAACTGAGCAGCTCGCATTTAAACATTTAAAGCAAAAACATTTAAACCCTGAAATGGTGCTTCAAGGACAGTGGGATCCATCGTATTTGATTGCAATTTTATCCATTGTGTTGCTGCTTTCCAATTGTGAAGGTAGTGGTTGAACAAATTTATACCTCCTTGTAAACTTACAGGACTCCCATAACCTTGATCAAACATACTTACGTAAACCATTTAATAAAGCCGAATAATGAATAGCTGCTTGAAAGCTGTTCAGAGAGAAGGGAGCAGAGAAAAAAACCTAAAATAGATAGTAGTAGCTGAAATTGATCAGGTAGGCAGAAGAGACTGCATTGGATTTCCTTAGATCATTTTACAATTGAATCACCAAAACTAATACTATCGTCCGCCTTTTCCCATAGTACTTGGGACGATTAATATTTTCTGCTCCACTATTTTCTAACTTTGCTTTTGATCACCTGATGCTTTTCTAAATAAATAATCTATTTTACCCGTGAGGTCAATGGTTTTTATTGAAGCTGATTGCAGATTTTGTCTAGTGCTTGCATAACTGTGGTTGTATAACATGCATTTAATTTAAATAATGTATCCTATTCTTCTGGATCATCTTGCCAGCAGGAATACATTTATCATATCTGTACTATGATTCCTCAAAGAATATGCTCTCAAAAGAATGTTAATTTGACCATGCGAATTGTCCTTGGATGATGACCATTTACATCGTAGCATTCCTGTAAACTGAGCAGTGCATCTCAATATATCTATGGTTTCCCTTGAATATATTTAGCAGAAACATTAAAGTTTGCACACATTAAAACTAAATTGTATCTCAATTTATACCCACTCTGCTCATCTCAATACTGATGCGCTGCCGCAAGGATGCATTTTCAGTCCCTTGCTATATTCTCGATACACTCTCAATTATGCAGCCAAATTCTGCTCCAACATACATAGAGGTTTGCAGATGACACCCCTGTAATGGGTTGGATCTTGCACAATGTCTAGATGTAGTACAGGAAGGAGATGGAGAGATTAGCAACGTGGTGTCAAGACAACAATTCTCTCGCTCTCTCACTCGCTATCGATGTCAGCAAAAGGTCTACATACATCTCGGTGGTGCTGAAATGGAGATGGTTGAGAGCTTTAAGTTTCTCGGTGTATATATCACTAACAATTTGTCCTGGATGAACCACATTGAAGCCATGAAAGCGCACTTAATGCCTCTGCTGTAGTTCAGCATCTCCAACTACTCTTAATAACTTGTACCGATGCACAGTAAAAAGCATCCTATTGGAATGCATCACAGCTTGCTCTGGTAGCTGCTCAATGCCACAAGAAATAGCAGAGTTGTGGCGGCATCCCAGTCCACCATCACGCAAACCAGTCTTCCCCACCTACTCCACCTGCACTTCATGCTATGTTGGGAAAGCATCCAACATAATGAAGGTAGACAAAAATGCTGGAGAAACTCAGCGGGTGAGGCAGTGTCTATGGAGCGAAGGAAATAGGCGACGTTTCGGGTCAATGATGGATCATTCTCTCTTCTTGCCTGTCTGGTTGGCCAGACAATACAAAAGCTTGAAAGAACCTACTATAAGATACGGTGATTTGATGACTGAACAGACCTCTCCTAAGCTAAGGGTATAGTCCCGATCTTCCAGTCCCAACCTTGCTGCAGCCCTTGCACTTTTGTTCCTGCACTTTATCTATAGATTTTAGTTTTAGAGGTACAGCCTCTTCGACCCACTGACTCTGCGCCAACCAGCGATCACCTGTTCACGCTAGTTCTATCCTACTTATACTGGATAATTTTATAGACGCCAATTAACCTACAAATCTGCACATCTTTTGAATGTGGGAGGTAACTGGAGATGTGAATTGGCATCAAGTGTTTAATAAACAGTTTATTCACATCAGATAGTTTATCTGAAGTGATTTTTTTGAAGTATGGTTGAGTGGAATTTAAAGCTTCAATTATTCTCCAGTTAATCATAACAATTGCATTTGTTCAACATTCAGAATTTTCCATAAATTTACGGTGATTTTCATTTTGCCGTAATCATTTTTTGCTCTTTTTTTCAGTGTGTTGTTGGTGGATGCACTGCGAGTTTTGCATCTCAAGGCGGCCTTGCTCGTCATGTTCCCACTCACTTCAGCCAACAAAACACTGCAAAGGTTACTAGTCAGCCGAAAGTCAAGGAGGAATCCCCTTCAAAAGCAGTAATGAATAAACGAAGGAGACTAAAAAATAAGCGACGGCGTTCACTACGTAAGTTTTTTAAACCTGTGAGTAACCACTTTTCGGTGTTCATCATAAGCCATGTTTTTCAACTTTTTCATTATTATTCCTTGGGTGCCATAAAAGTTTGGACATCTGGAAAGGTACATGGATAGGAAAGGTTTAGAGGAATATGGGTTAAACACGAGCAAGTTAAACTAGCTTAGATGGGACATCTTGGTGGGCATGACAGAATTGGGATGACGGGTCTGTTTCCGTGCGGCATGAGTCTATGACAATGCTTTATTGCTGCATTATTGTTTTCAGTAGTTGATGCCCTGCTGATCAGGTGGTTGTAGCTGAACGGCGTAATACAGGGAAACCTCTTTATTGTACTTCTAATTCTTCCTGAATTAAACATGGAAGTTCCTTATGGTTGCATGTCATGGGCAATGTAATTTTAGGCTGTATTTTGGATATAATATTGCCTGTGATTTTGGAGGTGGCTGGTGTAGGAAATATTAATGTGGAGAATGAATTGTGGTTGAGAGCATGTTGAACAAAATATATATGTCCGTGCCTATTCGTGGTCTGATTTGTCTACCCCATTCATTCCAATTTCAAAAAACGGTTTATGGTTGTCCTTCATGAAAGAGCATTTACTGCAACCTACTCTGGCTTACATGTGGTTTAAGACTAATTTCGTATAGTTCATATTTGAGGTGACTGAGCAAGCCATAAAGTTTAGCACTGTTTCAAGTCTCTTGAGTAACTTATTTTCTTGTGGAATGGTGCAGAACTAATGTAGCTCAATCTGAGGGCTCTGACAAATGCAGTTTTATCTTTGCTCAACGGGAATGCTTTACTCGGGCATGTAGCCAAGTGGAGATTTTCTTGTTATGGAAATATAAGTAGTTCATGTAAAATAATGCTTCACTTGACTGTCACCTCTCGTTAGGCTTATTCTCACCAAGCTCCACTTGATCGAAGAAGCAGACTTGGATGATTTAAGACTATTCCTCCTCAAAAGGAGATGAACATCTGTTATTGAAAGTAATTCAAATTTAGACGAAAAAGGATAAAATGCCAGAGTAACTGGACAGATCAGGCAGCTTCTCTGGGGAACATGGATAGGCGACGTTTCGGAACTCTTTTTCAAACTGATTGTAGTAGGTGGGGAAAAAGCCTGGCTTGTGAGAGGTGGATGCAAGTGTGGGGGGATTTAATTGGCAGATTGTTGGAAAAGACCAGGAATGAAATGAAAAAAAAAAGGACTCTGAAATAATGAGGAGTGTGAAATGTCAAGTCAGAGGAAGGGGTATAGGTAGAAAGAGACAATGGAGGGAAAGAGTATTGGATGCATATTGAGGTGGGGCACAGGGATGGAGTGGGGGGGGGGGGGTGTTGATTAGTTAGTTACCTAAAATTGGGGAACTCAATGTTGCTAGCATTGCGTTGTAAAATGCCCAAGAGGAATATGAGGTGTTGTTCACCCAGTTTGCCTGTGGCCTCTCTGGCATTGGAGGAGGCTCGGGGCAGAAAGGCAGAAATGTTGATGACCTCTTCATAAAACTGCGTAAGGAATGAGAGAAGCAAGCTTCAATATGATCAATATTTAATGCATTCAGGAACCTAATGCACACTAAGATGAATGTCAAGGCCTTGCAAGATGCAAAGAACATTTACCAGAATGGTACTAAATACGTTTCTGCTGAATGAAGAGACCAGTAAACTTGATATTCTCCTTAAAAGAGTGGCAGTTATGAGGAACATTTTAGAGGTATTCAAGGTAGTTTTGATAGAATATACACTGGTAATTGTTTCCATTGATATTCCATTATATTTTTGGCAATTGAGAAAAAGGAGACCATTTTTTAACATAGTGAATTGTTAACGAGAATGCATTACTTGATGGTGAAGCAGAATTAACTGAAATTTCCAAATTGAAATTGAATGAATATTAAATGAAATAACTATCATTCGAGAGAGAGAGAGAGAGAGAGAGAGAGAGAGTGAATATGTGAGGTTAATTAAATAGCCTTTTGAATAGCAGCAATGATGGGCTAAATTTCTGTCTATCTTGACTAAAATTAAAGTGAGTATTTCTGGAGATGAAAAGGTGATGCTTGGCTGTGATGTGGAAAGCCAAGTTGGTTTCCAGAAACCACAGCCAGGTTGGTTATAATTTCCATATCAGGGTTTGCATGAACTTGCTGTTGAATTGGGTGCCTATGAGAGTTGCAAGTTTTTTTTTTTAACAGCAGTATCTAATAATCCAGCCAGCTCATTAAACATCCAATACTGCTAAATTTTCAATTACTAATTGTTAAATTACTGCTAAATGTTAAATTACAAGCAAAAACAGTGGACCCCCCCCCCCCCCCCCAAGTTATTTTTTAATGCTGGAGTCTTGATCATCCAATTCTAGCAGCTAAAGAAAGTAAAAGTTGGTATTTTCAAATCATCGTCTCTTCCTAAATGCCATTATTCTTAGCCAGGGTAAATATCCTCCCCTGCATTTAGCTGATAAGAATTTTATGTTTTAATGAGAACCTGCATACTTCTAAAATCTGGAAAATATAGTGGAAATCTACTTGATTTCTGCCCATATCGTAACCCTGCCATCCCTGGAACTCGTCTAGCGCATCTTCGCTGCACTATTATGACAAGTTGATCCTTGTGTAAGATCACCAAATCTATACACAGTACTACCTGGCGTGGTTTCATTAGTGCCCTATTTGGTCACGATAAAATCTCTTCGCTTATGTATTTCGATCCATGTGTAATAAAGGCTGATATATCACGCTGCACTTGCATGTTGCCCTTTATCTTATGTACAAATGCGCCTATGTT
>CM075985.1:31403651-31511414 GCA_038087875.1 Malacoraja senta
AGGTCCTTAGGATTTATATTTCCACGTATATTTTTAAAATATTATATTAGGTTCCACTTCCTCAGCTTTGTGAGATCCTTGTGAGATTTCTTGTGATTTCAGGTTTATTTCCTTATTCCCAATTTTTAATTCTCATGTCTTATCAGCCTTTTTCTTAAACTTTGGTTCTAAACATCACTGAATGATGAAACCTGTTTTGGATGTATCACTGTACCTTAATTGGTACACGTGACCAAATACCCATTGAACCTTTGAGCTTCAGTTGCATGCTGAAACCTGGTACCAGTGGTTCAGTAATATGAAACTTCAAAGCCGATAAACATGTGTAGGAAAGAACTGCAGATGCTGGTTTAAATCTGGACAAAAAAATGCTGGAATAACTGAACAGGACAGGCAGCATCTCTGTAGAGAAGGAATGGGTGATGTTTTGGATCGAGCTGGTCTTGACCCGAAACGTCACCCATTCCTTCTCTCCAGGAAGAAGGGTCTTGACCCGAAACATCACCCATTCCTTCTCACCAGAGATGCTGCCTGTCCCGCCGAGTTACTCCAGCATTTTGTGTCATACAAAGCCGATAAACACAGTGGATCTGCTGGATCTGAATCTTAAATCTCAAATTATTATAATACATGTAGTTAATCAGGAGAAAAGATTTTAAAAGATGCACACGGTAGGTAAGGCAACAGTTTACATATTTGACCAGTGTGCTTCCTGTACATGGAATCATGTGAAATAGACTAGACTAAGTGGGACCCGTTGGGTTCCTGTCACACGAGAGGCCTGGTCCCCCAACACAACCCGTTCTCCAACGCAATATTCCATCACTCACGCCTATCTCCCTCCCATCCAATCCACCCCTCCCTGTCCCCCTCTCCCTCTACCCCCCCTCAATCCCACCTTGCCCAACACCCCAGACCCCTTCTACCCCCAACTCCCTACCCCCCCCTGCATTCCACCACCCCTCTACCTCACTCCCTCCCTACCTCATCCCTCTCCCTCCCTCATCCCTCCCTCACCCTCATCCCTCCCTCACCCTCATCCCTCCCTCACCCTCATCCCTCCCTCACCCTTCTCCCTCCCTCACCCTTCTCCCTCCCTCACCCCTTCTCCCTCCCTCATCCCTCTCCCTCCCTCATCCTCTCCCTCCCTCATCCCTCTCCCTCCCTCATCCCTCTCCCTCCCTCATCCCTCTCCCTCCCTCATCCCTCTCCCTCCCTCATCCCTCTCCCTCCCTCATCCCTCTCTCCCTCATCCCTCTCCCTCCCTCATCCCTCTCTCCCCCTCCCTCTCTCCCCCTCCCTCCCTCTTTCCTCTCTCCCCCTCCCTCCCTCTTTCCTCTCTCCCCCTCCCTCCCTCTTCCTTCTCTCCCCTCCCTCATCCCTCTCTCCCCCTCCATCATCCCTCTCTCCCCCTCTCTCTCTCCCCTCTCCCTCCCTCATCCCCCTCTCCCCCTGAACCCTCTCTCCCCCTCCCTCCCATCCCTCTGTCCCCCCCCCTCCTCCGTCTTTTCTTCCCCCTGTGCTATGAGTTGGGCTGCGGCGTTCCCTCTCTCCGTGTAACGCTGCGGTGTGTTAGTGCAGCTCCCGTTGTCCGCGCCCGTGGGGAGGTGGCGCTGCCCGTCCCGGGACCCACGGTGTCCCTTGCCAGCGGGTAGACAGCGGAGCTCGGCGTTGCTTTCACCCCCCCCTTCCCAAACATCTCCGTCTACCACCCCATCTCCCTCCTCCCCATTTCCCTCATCCTCCTCCCCATTTCCCTCATTCCCTGTCCCAGCACCTACCCAGATCGTAGAGCAACACCAGGCCTGGAACTTGGCCTGGTTCTTGTACTCGTCCCACCCTGGCTGTGGGCGGCAGAAGCACTCGGGGACCTGGGCCTCGACGGAGCCGGGCTCGCTGGGGTGGGGTAGGGTGGGGGCGGCTGAGCCAGAGCTGCCCGCAGAGCAGGAAGCGGAGGCTGTGCTGCCTGATGGCGGCGGCCAGGCGGCCCCCGAGGCGCTGGTACCTTGACCAGGCCCCAGGCGTGTGCACGACTCCAGCCGTCAGCTCGGCCGCCGCCTGGGCTCCAGTCCAGGCCCCGACTTCGTCTCCGGGCTCGTCCTTGGTCACTGTCCCGGCGACGCCCCTTCCGGAGTGACAGAAGAGGAGACCAATCTGCGTGGCGGCGACTGAGACCAATCTGCGCATGCGCGGTTTTTACGATTTTTAAACCTCGATGACGTTTACAATATACCATCGATCGAAACGAAACTTGTTGCACTCTCAGCACAGGAGAATGGTGAGTATGGGGGTGAAAAATCGTAGCACTATTGCGTACCCTTTGCGCAAATAGAGAAACCCCGCAAACCGGAAGAGCACAAGATCAGAGTTTTAGTTATGTACTAGACCAAGTGGGACCCGTTGGATCCCGTCCCCTCAATTTGCGGTTGCGGGGGTGGGTGGCCTGCGGCATCACACACACGCTAACCCCCCCCCCTTGATATTTTAATATTATTAATTTGCTACTTTTACCCCATCCCCCGCCCTATCCACTCACGCATAGCCCCCAACTCGCAGGCGTGGCTGGAGAGGGAGGGGGGGTAGAGAGGCAGGGGGCAGAGGCAGAGAGCGGCAGCAACCTCCCCACCATGCGCCGACACGAGGACCCCGAGCGGGCGGGCGGGTGAGCGTCGACCAAAGGACCGCGTTGGGCCGCTGCAGTCTTCAGCTATGATCTTTGGTCTTTAGTCCAGGGCCCGACTTCATCTCCGGCTGCGTCTTTTGTATAACGGGGGGGTGGGGGGGGGGAAGAGTGAGGGTTGGGATGGTGACGTCACTCACAGTGTGAGGAAGAAGGCACGCAGGCCCATTGTGACGTCATCAGCGAAAGACAGTCGTTTTTAAATTCAGTTTTGTCAGATTTTTGAACATTTTCATTAATGATTTGATAAATAAAGCATGACATTTTCTGATAAGGCTATTTTGGACTCCAGGGGGAAAATGTCTACCGGAATATGTCTGATTTTTGAACATTTTCATTAATGATTTGATAAATAAAGCATGACATTTTCTGATACGGTTTTTTTGGACTCCAGGGGGGAAATGTCTACCGGAATATGCACATTTTTTTACTGTTACCGCGTCGTTTTTTTGTGAAGATTGTGATTATACACACACACACAAATAAATACACATCCAAGATCAGAGTTTTGTAAGTATAGAGATAGATTCTGGCTGATATTTCACTGTTTGTGTGCCCATGGAGATTTTGGAGATAGATTGTTTGCCGTTTCTTGCTCAGATGAACCTACCTAATTTTGGACTTTCATCTGACTGTCATAAGTCGTAACTGTGCAAATAATAAATTGGTTCTCCCATCCGCAACTGAACATAATTGAAATTAAGATTATGGAAAGGCTTGAGGAAAAATGATTGATAACCATATCAATGAAGTTATTCAGCTCTATTTAGTGTGGTTTTATTGTAGTGCCCACTACAATTTTGGATTTAATCCTACATTAAGTAGGTTATATATTGAGATGAGCTCAAAATCAAATCTGTTGCTGACCCGCAGAGTTTCTCCAGTTTTTTGTGTCTATCTTCGGTTTAAACGAGCATCGGCAGTTCCTTCCGACACAAGCACTATTTAGTTTAGTTTAATAGAGACACAGCATGGAAACAAACAATTTGGCCTCCCGAGTCCACGCTGACTCATTGATCACCCACTCACAGTACTTTGATGTTGTCCCACTTTCTCATCTACTTCCTACACACTAGTGTAGGCAATTAATCTACACAGTCTCATGTCTTTGGGATGTTGGCAGAAACAGGAGCACCCAGAGGAATCCCACGCAGTCACAGGGAGAACATACAAACCATGCCTGAAGTCTGGATCGAACCCAGGTCTCCAGCGCTATGAGGCAGCAGCTCCACCAGCTCTGCTACCCATGCCTTTGTTATTTTTAATTTTACAGTGACTATTGTATGAACACTCTGATATGGTGAGGATTGGATGACAAATTGGACTCCTATGTTGTTATGGGGTGAGATGAACTCCTGAAATTGATTGCTTTGAATGGATCAAGTTGCTTTCTAAATTTACCAGTTTAGCGCTGTCACGAGATAAGGATATGCTGATGCTGGAATCTTAGGAGCTAGCTCTAACGAGCTAGTTATTGACTTCAGGTATCAAGGTGAAGTACACGCCTGGATCAGTGTCAATGATGCCGAAGTAATGGTAGACGAGAGCTTCACAGTATTAGACTTAACCATCAACAATTTATCCTGGACCAATCTCATTGAAACTATGGCCATGAAAGCACATCAATGCTTCTACTTCATCAGACAGTTATCAGACTACTGAATGGCCCACCCATACTTGGGGTGCAGTTCCAATCTTCCAACCTATCTCATTTGCAGTCCTTACACTTTTTTTAAATCTGCACTTTCTCTGCATCTGTACGCTACAAGGCTGTAACATTATATTCTGTACTCTGGCTATTTTTCTCTTCCCATCATTGGATGTACTTGTGTATGGGTTGATTGCACATGTGTATTGCATGATTTGACTGGATAGCACAGTTTTTCACTATCTCGGAACATGTGACACTAATAAACCAATAGATCCAAAAATTAGACAAAATGCTGGAGTAACTCAGTGGGCCAGGCAGCATCTCTGGAGAAAATGGTTAGGTGACATTTCAGATTGGGACCCTTTTTCCTAGTTCCAAGTATAGGTTACTTGAAGGTTGACATGCATTATTTGGTGTATCTTGCTACGACCCAAGATTTCTACATATTTTGCTTGTTTGGTTATGAAGCCATTTTTAATTCCTGGAGACTTGAATATAATCTATAATCTATGTTCAAATTAAATCCTAAATTATTTTGTAATAACATTTGCAAATGGGTATTCAACAATTGGTCCTCTATCCTCTGTTATGACATGGCCATCTTTCAAAAGGAAAGCAAGCTGCACTAATCAGCATAGTTGGTAGAGAGATGCATTGCAGGCTTTGTAACATGAGTTTCTGCATGTTACGTGGTTGTGAGAAGATCAGGTATATTTTGGTTGAGATAAAATGTTTGTATTTGTCAGTAGCTAGCTGTGAATTTGGGTTGCTGGAGCCAAGGAGGAAAATACATTTTGAGTTTTGGTACCTTTTTCTCAGGGTGGAAATGTCAAAGACCAGAGGGCATAGCTTTAAGGGTAAGAGGAGCAGTTGAAAGGAGATGTGCGGGGAAAGTTGTTCACACAAAGAATAGTGTTTGCCTGCACCGCATTGCCAGGGGTGGTGGTGGTGGAAGCGGATGTGATAGTTGTTGCATTTAAGATACTTTTAGATCAGCACGTAGTTATATAGGAAATGGAGGGATATCGATTATGTGCCTGCAGAGGAGATTGATTTAACTTAGCATCATGTTCAGCACGAACATTGTGGGCTGAAGGAGCTGTTCCAGAAGATTGAATTTTTCTGAGGGCTGCTGTTATGGAAGGAACAGCATATGAATTCTTAATTAAATGGCATACAAATGCATTCTTGAACCTGTAAATGGCATTGGTATACTAATTTTGCACACTCCCATTTCATCCACTTTCAGCTGGTGTACTATGTTATGACTTCTGTATGTTTCAGTATGGTAAATCATTTGTTCAACTTATCTAAGATGCTGAGCTGTCACTTGGGCTAGAATTCCTCAGTATTGACCAATTTTGCAATGTTAATTGTTTCACATGTTCGGCACAAATTAACTGTATTTCACCATAATCCTAACTGGAGTTCCTGTTTAAAATTACAGTATGCGCTTTGATGACCTGCCCTTCTGTCATTTTGTTTTTACAGCAAGACCACATGACTTTTTTGATGCTCAGACAATGGATGCCATAAGACATCGTGCCATCTGCTTTAATCTGTCGACCCATATTGAAAGTCATGGAAATGGCCATAGTGTCGTGTTCCATAGCACAGTAAGTACAGTTTTAACAGTGAATTGTTCTTCCAATTATGGAGCAGTTCCTTCACTAATAAAATGTCTTGCTCCCAATTGATCTTCCAATTGCTGTAACTTCAACTATAAATAGAAATGACCTCAATGTTTGAAGGAGATTAGACAACACTTTGACTTTGTCATCCTGACAATGCTGTTCTTTGTCCAGAATGAGACAGCCATGTCAGTAACATCGTGTTTGCACTGGTCATATGGAGTGCGAAAGGTGGAGTAATCTGCATAAAATTAATGATGAGGAAGCAGACAACACATGAAAACCTTTTGAGCAACCTTGTTTGTGCCTTTCGGTGTTATTTGTGACATCATCTGCTCTTTAGAATTCTTGCATCTACAGTCTACCATCTTACAACTAAATTTCAGCAGTAACCATATGTTAATATTCTTCCAAAGCTTCCCATAATGTCCAAGGATACCCTTGGTTAGGCCCTGAAGATTAATCTGCCTCTTCAAGTCTGCAGATACTATTTGTGTAGTATCAGAACATCACTGTTCCCTTATGTAGGAAGGACTGCAGACAATGGTTTATAACGAAGATAGACACAAACTGCTGGAGTAACTCAGTGGGTCAGGCAGCATCTCTGGAGAAAAGAAATAGGTGACGTTTTGGGTCGGAACCCTTCTTCAGACTAAAAGATAGAGGGGCGGCAACAATGTATTTGTTTTAGTGACTGGTCCATTTTACATATGTTTAGTTAACAGCTGCTCAGTTGGTTGTGTGGGTGGTTTATGATCTAGTGGGTGGTTTATGATCTAGACTTGTCTTTGGGTGTGGTAGAAACGGAATGGAGCTGAGTAAGCATTTGAGAAGGGAACAGTCCAGGGGAATGGGATTGATTTTCTGAAGCTGATACAGACTTGGAGAATTGATATTCTGAAGCTGATACAGACGGCTGATGTTCAAATCTTGAACAAAACACAGTGCTGGATGAATTCTATGGGTCAGGCAGCTTCAGTGGAGGGAATGGATAAATTACATTTTGGATCATGATCCTTCAGACCTTTGTCTGAAAAAGAGTGCTGTTTCATTGAGTTATTGCAGCAATATTTTTTTCTGATATGTCTGCCTCCACATTTGTAATATTTATAATTTTTAGGGTCTTGCTGTTTAGACCAAGCAATTTAGATTCTCTTTGCTTTATTTGTTTTATGTTAGAGGTTGTACACATTTAAATGCCGATATTGTACCCCAGACACTCGTTCATTCATATTTTAAATTTAATTTATCTAAAGATTCCTCTTGTATTGGTGTTAATGTGAGGCAGGTTTTGAATAGTACTTCAGATGCATGAGTCAATGTATTTGAAGGTGCCGTTTGCATGGTTTAGCTAAGTCTTTGCAACCCTCAAAACTTAAAATGTGCACGTTCACCTTTAAAATAGCAAGACTGATGGTGATTTAATGATGCAATTAAGTCTGTGATTACAAGGAGAAGATCCATTAGAGATTTTGGTCTGCATTGAGAGGAAAAAACTGTTTCAAAGGAAGGGCTGTAAGAGCTGGAGCATTATCTTGAATGGATTTTTACCTTGAATTTTGGGGGAACTTCTTTTTGATTTAATAAGGGCAAATATTTTAAATTATTACAGATGTTTTAACCTAAAGAATTAAGTACTGATACAATGTCTGTGACATTCTGTTGGAATATTAAGACCTTTTCCAGTGTGCATCTTTGTTTTGGGAACTGAGTTTTTACAAGCATTTGATTTAAATATTTGGCTTTAATTAGTCATAATAGAATTTGTTGCTACCTTATCACTAACTTTTCCCGTGACATAACAGGAGCTTCTTTCTGTTATAGTCAAAACCTATAGTCCTACATTATTCATTGGCAGAGATGGATATAATATAGACACAGCTCGACCAGTCATTGCTTAAGTTTTTTTTTTAAACACAAAGTGCTGGAGTAACTCAGCAGGCCAGGCAGCATATGGGAGAACATGGAATGACGTTTCAGGACCCTGAAAGTTTGTTTGATTGTTTATTAGCCATGAACCAATTATAAACCCGTGCTAAAGTTATACACCAATCCAATGTCCTAATTGTTGGTGACTTCTTGTATAGCACCAGGTAATTCATATTCAGTATTTAGAGTGGCAGTGTTCTTTGCAGCAATATCATCACACATTTCTAACACTTTCTGTGCATGAGGTTGAATTTTTTAAAAATATTTTTCAATTCCTACATCTTAAATCAAGAATTACAAAATGGATTGAAACTGCCCCTGTTTGAATGGAAATTTGTCAAGAGGAATTATTGAGACTCGAATTGACACACTTGCAAGATGTTAATTTTGTTACATCAGCATGACACGGCAGTTCTCCAAGGCATATGAGTAACATGCTATTCCCTCGTCTTGTGAGACTTGTTTCAAGATAGACACATGGATATGTAGGGAATGGATTGATATGGAACACATGCAAGCAGAGATTAGTTTAACCTGATATTGTGTTCAGCACTGACAATGCGGGCCGAAGGGCCTGTTCCTGTCCTAAACAGTTTATTTGTGCTATATATCATTTCCAAACCTGGGGCCATTTTGCAGCTTTAATAGCTTTTCTCTGCAGTTTTAAAATGAGTCATTCTTTTGACCTTCAATTTCGTTTAGTATCTGAGGAAAATTAACCGGGTGCCATCTAGTGGTGATGCGAATAAGGCTCTTTCCTTTGTGGATGAATCAACATTCTGGAGAAAAGCCAGGAAATAAATAACACTTAATTTGTGTGTTGTGCAGATGAGTGGTTTAACAGAAGGAGGTGTCTTGTTTTTTTTGTAAAGCATGTAATAACATCACTCTTCAATTTAATTTCCATCATAAATTATAATGAAGTTTTAGACTTATTTTCCAAAGGGCTGGTTGACATCTGTTGCTTTTTTCCCCACATTCCTTTAAGACCAAGTACAAAATGGCGTATAATCATCTGTCTTTTCGAGAACAGGTGCAGAGAATGTAAAATGTGACTGCTGCAGTTAAGAGATTGAAAGTGTTGGAACAACTTGGAAATTATTGAACTGGGTGTCTGATACCCTATTTCACCTAACATCACTTAAATGTTGGGTGCCCCGGGTGGCATAGCTATCCCTCTTTAGTCCAAATTTGAAGTGCGCAATTCTGATCAACACGTATATGCAAGAATTAGTGCTGTCACTGTTCATGTTTTGATTGAGCAATCATTTTCTACAGCGTTCAGGAACTCTTGTATCCATTCTGAGTTTGGCTAATGGTTGATTCATGATATTGTGAACTTTAAAATCTGTGACCTAGATTATCAATTGACATGACTGGTCCTACGCAGTATCCTGATGTGTGCAATGCTCTGTTAATAGTGAAAAGACTCAATACACAATTTTGGTTATTTTTGAAGTAGGTAAGGAGGAAATGCTACACTTTTAGATAAAAGCAATAAGGTTTCCTTAATATTCTATGTTGATTGGCAATACACCGTTCATTACTCTAGCAAATATTTTCTTGCCTTAATAGTAAACAAAAAATTGCAATATTTGGTTCTGTTCATTTGTCCACAAGAGGGCAACCTAATCTCAATCTTTAAACAGATTTGTTTAAAAATATTCTCCTGTGGTAGCACTTTTTTTGACTTTCTCAATAAAAGTACTTCAAGATTATGTGTGAAGAATTTGGATATCGAATTGAATTAAAAATCGCAGATGCTGGAAATCTTCTTGAACTACAACCTGAAATGTTACGATTGTTTCTCTTGTGGGCCCTAGTGAGACCGGACGTGGAGTATTGTGTATAGTTTTGGTCCCCTAATTTGAGGAAGGACATTCTTGCTATTGAGGGAGTGCAGCGTAGGTTTACAAGGTTAATTCCCAGGATGGCGGGACTGTCATATGCTGAGAGAATGGAGCGGCTGGGCTTGTACACTCTGGAGTTTAGAAGGATGAGAGGGGATCTTATTGAAACATATAAGATTGTTAAGGGTTTGGACATGTCAGAGGCAGGAAACATGTTCCCAACGTTGGGAGAGTCCAGAACCAGGGGCCACAGTTTAAGAATAAGGGGAAGCCATTTAGAACGGAGACAAGGAAACACTTTTTCTCACAGAGAGTTGTGAGTCTGTGGAATTCTCTGCCTCAGTGGGCAGTGGAGGCAGGTTCTCTGGATACTTTCGAAAGAGCTAGATAGGGCGCTTAAAGATAGTGGAGTCGGGGGATGTGGGGAGAAGGCAGGAACGGGGTACTGATTGGGGATGATCAGCAATGATCACATTGAATGGCTGAATGTGGCTCGAAGGGCCGAATGGCCTACTCCTGCATCTATTGTCTATTGTCTTCCACAAAAGACTGGCCTGTCCTGCTTTGTGTTTCCAGCATTTTCTGAACAGCCAAGGTCACTTGCTTGATCAGGAGCAGTTGTAATTCACAATGTATATGAATGAATATATCCAACAATTGTCCCAAGTTTACAGTAAGACGATGGAGAAAAGCTAATCGGGAGTAGACCAGCCGAGAGGTAATCAAGGCAAAGATGAGGGGGTTCTATAGCAACGTACCTGAAGAGGAATGAGATAGAAATATAAGCATTTGAGCTGGTGGCATAATGTTATCTGGAGTTCATCTTGAAGTTGAGCAGAGCCAAGATTATGTCTGGTTTTAGTTTTAATGGAGTTGATTTTGTCATAAGAGAATTTATTATATGCATGATTTCATTAATTTAATTTTGTGGCATAAACTTGCACTGTATCTAGGTCACTGTTTGTGTTGCCCAGCCACTCTCAATTAAACAAGGGTGGGCAAGGAAGGCCGCAGCCAGCAACATTTTAGTGGTGTGTGCCTCAGGAAGCGTTGCCAGGGTTCTAATATGTAACACCCTGATAGGCGAGGCCATGGATAAGAAGTGCTGTATAGTTATTAAATGCTTATCAAACATAAACAAATCAAAATTACCACAATTGAGTAAATGAAATATTAATGTTTTTAATTTTATAATATTAGTATTAAAACATAAGTAGCAGTTAGACATCTCTTTCTGAGCCTCTGCCAGCCGTGAATGACATGGAATGCCCATGATAGCACTTCAGGTAGCAATGTTACAAAATTTTGAGATTTTAAAAATAAAGTCTGCAATTTATCCCATCAGATAAAGCATACAAAGAAGTTTAATTTGACACTTAATTCACTTTCATATCTTCAGTATTAAAAAAGTTATGGCCATTATCATACTCAGAAATTAGCATCTAGTTCCCTATTGCTTTTCCATTGACTTAACACAAAAGCTGTGATCGAGGACAGTTAAAAGCCCATAACTTTCTTAAAAATTATGGTAACTGAAAGAAATGTTCAGGTATTATAGATTGAGGCATTCTGAAACAAATATGAAACAATCTTACTTCGAAGACATGAAAGTAAAGCATATAATTAGTTAGTTACCTAATTGTAGCTAATTACAAAATTCAATTACTAGATCTAAACATCTATCAATTTCTTAAGAATAGATTAACATTTTTAAATAGCCTAAGTGTCCAAATAACATTCACACGATAATTCACAATATAACATGATTTTTAAATCTAATTTTCATGAATTTACAGGCCAAATGGAAGGAATTGAATGTTTAATACCTGTAAATTAATGGGGATTTAATTCATCTTGCGAGTGAGGATTACTGGAACGCGATCTTTTGGAACGTTGATTTGCGGTGAATTTAACCCCGTATTGGCATGAAAAATACTGCCGTTAATTCGGGGAATAAAATCACCGTGTCGCATGACAAAATGTGAATTAAAGGCTTCTTAAGAACCACTTTTATACATTTAAAGAAAGCACTTTCGTTTACCTGTCCATTGTGTGAAATCCGTCCCCGTTATCGGCGTTGACGCTTCAGGAGCTGCTTTTAAAATGACTGTAGCGCTGACATTGACGATTTAATAAAAATAAAAAAATCTCAAAACGCCGGTAGGAACGATTTTGTCAGCCAAGGTTTGTACTCCAACAAAATATTTCCAGGACAAGGGAGAAACCCGCGTTTTAACCCCGCCCTCTCCTTAAAGGCGCCAAAATCGCGCACACGGCCCGTGGCAGAATTACAGCGCGACTGAAGGTAAGTTTTGTAACATACCTACTTCAGGTGCCATCCGCTGAGCGTTACATGGAGTCCAGTGACGATGTGGAGTGACAGGAGGTGATGCTCAAGTCCACACCCTGGACACAGTGGGCATGGCTGAACACCAATTGTTCCTTTCTAAGCCTATGCAGGCCTGTTCTGAATCTTGGTGTAGTGATTACTGCTTCAAGAAACTGCAGATTTGGTTGTTGTTTTTAAAAAGAGAATGCAAGAGCGACTCAGCGGGTCGGGCAACATCTATTCAGAACATGGATAGGTGCCATTTCAGATCGTGTTGGTGTGAGCACTGGGTGATTGAGATAGATATTCTTTGGGTATATTAGGTCTCAAATATTTTTGTATTTTTGAGTTAAATTTCACAGTTGACAAGTCTGAGTTGTATCAGTACTAAAGTATTTGTGTTTGAAATGGAGAAATGCATCAGTGTCAGACGCCCAAGTTCAATCCTAACCTCGGGTGTCGTCTGTATTGAGTTTGCACGTTCTCCCTCTGACCCCAACATTTTCCTCCGGATGCTCTGATTTCCTCTCGTGTGCCATAAGGATGCGAGTTTGTAAGTTAATTGGCCTCTGTAAATTGGTCGTGACCTGTTGGGAGTGGATGTGAAAGTGGGATAACATAGAACTAGTATGAATGGATCAGTACGAGGGTCAGCGTGGACTCGGAGCGCCAAAGGGCCTTTTTCCGTGCTGTATCTCTAAACATGCTAACTGGATTCTTTATTTTGGGAAGCATTCATTGGGAAAAGTGCAAGTGCCATTTAAATCCTGTGCTAGATCCGTGTTTATTGCTAGTGTTATTGTAAAATTTCCTTGGATTTTCTTGGACAAATGTTTCATCTTTTTTCCAGGTAATAGCACGGAGGAAAGAAGATTCTGGAAAAGTCAAAGTGCTGCTTCACTGGACACCCGAAGACATGTAAGTCATTGAAACTAAGTACAGTGTTGTCTTCAAATTGAAAATTGTATTCATATTTAAATATCACCATTTTATGCAAGCTTTCCGTGATGCTTCTTACTGCATCTGAAGACAAGAGAAAGTGGTGCGTTGTGGGATACACCTACAACTCGGTTTCACGGAGCAGGGGCATTGAACAGTTAAATGGTGGAGGTTTGAATTTCTTTGCCCACAGGAATCATTCCTGAATGATGCGTTGCCTTCATAGTACCTGGGGACAAGAATAGATATGTGTAGCCAAATTGGCTTTGGCTAGATGGTTACAGGGTGGACGTTGTGGGCTGAAGGGTCCTATCCTGTGCCGCAGAACTCTTGATTCTGAATGCACGGATGTTTCTGGCTGACAGGGGCTGAGAGTTTTCCAAGTTCTTGGTAATATTGATTAATGAAACTTTTACAGCTGCAAGGAGGGATGAAACACGAGAAAGATCAACAGATGAGGCCATGTGGATTGAAGTCCCAAACAAGCAGAGCCAGTCATGGATTAGTTTCTGAGAAGTGAAAACCTAAGCAATAACGTAATGCTAAGATCCTAATGTTAACTAGAGCAGTAAAAAGGGTATAGATTGAATAGATGTCTTGAAGTGCACTCAAGAAAACACTTTCAATCTGTAGTTTTTTTTAATTTAGTTTAGGGATACAGTGTGTAAACAGGCCTTTTGGCCCACAGAGTCTGAGCCGACCAGCGATCCCCTCACACTAAGGACAACTTTACATTTTATACCAACCCAATTAACCTACAAACCTGTACATTTTTGGAAGGTGGGAGGAAACCGTTCTCAGAGACAGCCCACTCATGTCATGGGGAAAACGGACAAACTCCGTATAGACAAATACCCATAGTCAGGATTGAACCCGGGTCTCTGGCGTTGAAAGGCAGTAGCTCTACCGCCGCGCCACTGTGCCTCCCTCCTGTAAATAGCAACTTCAATGAGAAGGAATAACACTCGGTGCAAATAACTCTGGGGAAAGTGGCAGCAGGGATGTATTTTGGAGGCAGCAATCATTATTTGTTTTTGTCTAAAAAAGTTTCTCGACCTGAAACATCGTCTATTCCTTTTCTCCAGGGATGCTGCCTGACCCACTGAGTTACTCCCGCACTTTGTGTCTATCTTCGGCGTATACCAGCATCTGCATAGTTATGAAAAAGGACAAAACTAGCAATTTTAACCTGGAGTAATGCCACTTTTACCAGGCTGAGTAGATTTAGCAACGGTAGAATGGAAGTAGTTGCTCAAAGCATAGTCGGTACGTTAACTTAGGGTGGCATTCCTGAATAAGATGGTGAGAGTTCTGCATGGCGTAACTAATTTTCCAAGAAAAATAATTGAGGAAGTTTGAAGTATACATTCCTATGCATGTCGAGAAACCGGAAAAGAATAAGGCAAAAAGATCCTTACTAACACGCACAGGACTGCAGAAAATCCCAACAAGTACAATACTCGCACGTGTCGTTGGATAAAATTAAGGAAAAGCCTGTGATATTTCCCAACTACAAGGAAAAGATAACACAAAAACTCCTAATCAAATTGAAAATGTTGAAGGCAGAAGTTGTGCACTGTTCTCTAAATTTGTTGCATCTGTCTTCAAAGCGGACAATAATGACTTTGAAGTTAAGGAAGACAAAGCAAAATTCTGAAAATGATGTTAACCTAAGAAGTTCAGTGTCTTTTAAAAATAATGACATAGCCTGGTCTGGCTCAAACGTAAATCCCGGAGGGAAATGGTGCCAACTCTGAATATCATTTTCCAACCCACTTTGTCTGCAGCTGAAAGGTGGTGAATGTGAAATCATACCCTTTTTGAAAAAGAGATTGAGGTTACTGCAATGCGCATGTTATTGGGGTGTGGTTAGAGAGGAAATCCTTGCCATTTGACCATCTAGAAATGTACAGCAAACAAAGGGCAGTGAGTGTAGATTTGTTTGAACAATTAAATGTGAATTTGAGGTAACAGATGATTGAGGAAACTTGAAGAGATTATAGCATAATGTTAACTACAATCTACATAACAAGGTGTTCCACAAAATCTTAGATAATGGGTGGATAAAGCAGTAAAAAAAGTTGTACGATCTGAGGGAAATTAGTTCCAGGAAGTAAAATCTTGTGGCTTTATAGTATTATTGACTGGAAGCTGTTTGCAATGAAATTCACTGGAGCGTGGTATTGAATTCCTTGTTTAGTTTTCATCTGAGACTGATATGTAGAAAGCATGATTAAGATTGTTGATAATGAAAAGAACTGACCATTTAACTTTGAGGAAGGAAATAGTAGATTTCAGGAAGAGATCAGTTGACTATTGAAACTTGAGCTTAGCTTTAATCAAGTCTACAAATTTAAGAGACTTGCAGTGAACAGGAAGGAATTCCCTGTGAGGGAGACCAATTTTAAACAGTGGAGAAAATCTTTTCCATCAAAAAGAGTACCAAGAGTCTGCCTAAAATGGTGGTGGAGGCAGGAACACACCATTTAAAAAAAAGGTGACGATCTGAGTCGTATGTACAAAATTGGGCTGAGAAATAGGATAATCTAAAGAACTCAATATTTGGCAGGTGTTGACACTGGGATGAATGGCTGCCTCCTGTATCACAAAGCTCTGCATTGAAGTCCTGGTACTATGAAAACATTTAACCATTTGTTTTATTCCAAACAATCTTGTGATTGGGAGTTTCCTTCAAACAAGGAGCATGTGGATGTGCAGAGTTGATATTAAAATCGCTATTTCTAATCGGGTCCTGATTATTACAATAAGGCTATCAATAAAAAGTGAACTTGCATATTGTTCAATACATTTTAAGAAGTAGAATTTGAGTGAAAGTTAGCATTTGTCCCCAATTCACCTTTAGGAGATAATGTAGATGGTAACCCTGGTCTTTTGAACTTGCTTAATGCTAATTGATTCGTCTGTAAAGAGTGATTTTGAAATTGTCAAGAGTCAAGAGTGTTTTATTGTCATATATCCCAAATAGGACAATGAAATTCTTACTTGCTGCAGCACAACAGAATATGTAAACACAGTACATAACAGGAGAAAAAAAGTTCAGTGTGTATATATACACATGCACACATTTTCATCAATAAACAAATATAGTGCAATAAAAATAATAATTAGTTTTTTGTAGTTCAGACCTTATTTGTTGTCATGTTTAATAGCCTGAAGGCTATTAATTGCAGTTAAAATGTTGATATTTGCCCTGCCAAAAAAATCAAACTACTAATTTAGTCTGAAGGTTGCTTCCTGGAAATGGTCAAGTAGAGTAGCATCAATGGAGAGGTAAAATTATCAAATCGCTGACTTTTCATCAAAACCAGAAAGTTTTGCAGATAAGTTTTGAAATGCAGCAAAAGGAACAAAGGCAGGATTGGATGAAGAAGAAGAACAAGGATAGGGGAGACGGGTATGGATGGTGCAAGACAAACGATTCGATGAGTTCAAAATCAAAGTCACAGTGGAGATGTTGTAAATGGTGATAGAAGCTTTCTCTAAAATGGAACTCAACATAGAATCCAGAAGGTTGTAATGTGTTGGTTGAAAGATTGGGTGCTTTTCCAAGAGCTTGAATAATACTGGATCAGTAAAGGAGGCTGAGGATAGAGGTTAGTTTGAAACTGGAACAGAGAATTTCATTCCAATGTTCCGTTTCCATTCTGTCCTTGCCTTCCCCAACCCCCTTCATTTTTCAAAAAGTTTGGCACAAGCTCAAGAAACAGCACGTGATTTTGGGCACATTACAGACTTCCCATTGTTCAAGTTCAGATTCTCCTCCCATTTCCCTATTCTCTCGGGATCTTTGTTTCTATACATGCCATTGCCATCCCCTTTCCTTTTGCACCATTGTCCTGCTTGTCATTTAATCTCTCCCACGTACTACTCCTATTGTTGATCTTCAATTCTCCCCCTTGCCCCTTTCTTTGCACTTCAAATTGTGTGCATCTGCTTTTTCCAGTTTTGGTGAAAGGTCATTGACCTGAAATGTTAACTCTGTTCTCTCTCCACAGATGCGCCTGACCTGTTGAGTATTTCTATCATCTGCACTATTTTACTTTCGTATTGTTTTTTTCTGTAAGATGCTAACAAATACATTTGGAACTTAGAAGATAAAATACAGAATTCTAGACACCTTAAGGTAATTTAGTGTATCGACAACGCTGTTCTCGCCAGTTGCATCACAGATATTCGCCCAGAATTATTCCTTGTGGTTTTTTTGTCTGCGTAATTGTCAGCACTGACATCAAAAGGCTATTGCTTTAGCACTTTAATAAAAGAGCATATTGTTTTGGGTGCCTACAAGGAATTTTCTGGAAAACTAAGGTTACTTTTTCTTTATGCTTCCTTCAGATGATATGAAAGCCACCCAGTTTGCGGATGTTCTGCCAGTCCCTTGAAAGAAATGTAAAAGAAAAACACTTATCTTGGCAGCATGCATGTATTTAGTAATTGGTTGTGGAAGTAATTATAAAACAACTGATTAGCGGAAATGAATCTGGTAAATATGCAAAAAGAAACTGCTAAACGTCATCATGCAGTCATTTAAATGATTTCAAATGACAGCTTTGAGAAAAAAAGATTTCTGCATTCCATTCAACATTTTATGTTTTCCTGGATCAGGAAACGAAAGGACTGAAGTTTGCATGTTTCTGCTTGTATTTGAGGCAAATCTACGAGGTATTGTTTGTTGTCGTTCTGCATTTTGACAGGAGGAATCAAGTCATGCACTACCTGATTTGTAGTGCAAATCAGGCCTTGTATGTCTGAACGCAGTAAAAACATGAACATATGGAATGCATATCTCAAATTGGCAAAGGTAGTGATGCCAATGTTTTCTTAAAGTTTGACTTTCTTTCCTGTGTTCTAGAAGTGGAAAAACTCAAGTTGCGATACATTTATTAATCCAAGGATACATTGTGCATGGAATACAATTAAATAGTTTGACTTCGTTTTATAAAAAGGACGTAAGTTGCAAAGAAATTAAGTGAGAAAAACAAGGAACTGCAGGTGCTCGTTTCCAAACAAAGACTCTGCTTGAGTAACTCATCAGGTCTGGCAGCATGACATAGTTTAGTTACGTTTCGGGCTGGGACCCTTCAATTATGTCTTCGGTCTGAAGAAGGCTCCTGACCCGAAACATCACCTATCTACATTCTCCAGAGATACGGCATGACCTGCTGTTAGAGTTCAGCACTTTGTGTGCAAAAAAAAAAAAGAGTTTATACCAGAGCACATATTAGACTAACTGTGAATTGTTTGACTGCTGCAGAGATCTGAGAAATCAAAAGGAAGCAGCTGGAAATACTGAGCAGGTCAGACAGCACATGTGGAAAGGAACAGTCTTCACCCAGATATTCAATCATTTGCTGATTTTAAATGAGTTTTCCTGCATCTGCAGTTCGAGTCATACTCGTGCAGCATGGAAGCAAGCCCTTCGGCCCAATTCATCCATGCTGACCAAGATGCCCCATCTATGCCAGTACCATTTTGCCTGCGATTGGCCAATATCCTAAAACTTTCCTATCCACGCACCTGTCTGAGTGTCTTTTAAATGCTGTCGTAGTACTTGTCTGAAGTACCACCTCTGGCAGCTCAATCTGTATGAGTGAAAAGTTGCCCCTCGGGTACCTATCTTGCCCTTAATTAAAACCAATGCTCTCTGGTTTATGATTCCATTTCCTGGATAAAATACTTGTGCATTCATCCTATCCTCTTGATTTTATACACCACTGTAAGACCACCCCCTCTGCCTCCTGCGCTCCAAGAAATAAAGTGGTTTGGTCTTTTTCGGAAGACTGACGAATGTACTGAATGTAGAACTTATTTTTTGCAATTAAAAGCAATTGCTGACGATAAACACGATGTACCAATAAATTATGTAAGCAATTCAGAAATAATGTATTTGGCCAAAATATTAAGACATAGGTGTTAACATAGCTGGCATAGGTGTGTTTAAGGAGAAACTATACAAATACATGAGAGAGTGTGACTGTTTTCAGGATTTGTTGGATCAAATACAAGATGACTCATTTGAGGAATCACCAGCATGAACCTGATGAGTTGGACGGCACATTTAGTGGTATTTCAAATTCAACAAGTTTCGTGACCCTGATGGTACAAGACACCAATACCTTTGCATGAGGGTAAAAGCAGAAAAGATATTACAATACAGTTCCAGAGTACAATTTATTTAGGTGCTAAAAGTTTGACCCAGAGAGTGAGATTGCTCAGCGGAGACCAGGGATGGGAAATTTTTAAGGATATTAATCCTCCGTCCTTCATTGGGAAAAACTGGAGTAACTCAGCATATCAGGCAGCAATTTTAGCAGTCTGAAGAAGAGTCCCCAACTGAAACATCACTTATCGGTGTTCTCCAGAGATGCTGCCTCGTCCGCTGAGTTACTCCAGCACTTTGCACCTACTCTTTAAAGGCTCATGTTTAAATATTTTTTGCTGACTCATTAAATAATCTGTTTTTATTTGCGAGAACTATATTTCATTGAAATGCAGTGAAAGAACAACTTGAGCAGACCATGTTTGTATGCAGTAAACCGTTATTAAAGCATCTTTCCTAATTCCTTTAACTAGTTAATATTCAGTTAAAACATTTGTAGAATACCAAAGTTCTCAACAATCATCAGATAACAGTCACTTGTTTACTTCTGCTTCATTGCAATATTGAATCTTTATTTCAAATTGCTGAAAATCACTTAATCTTCAACAAGTGCTATTACTTAAAACCTTTCTTAAATATTTTTTCTGAAATGTGTTTGCTTAGTTAATTATTCCTAATCAGTGAATGCGAAGGGAATGTATAAATCAGTTTATTCTCCAGCATTCATAGTTAACCCGTCCAAGTTTGAGAATGCCCAGTTCAATCTTGAAACCACTTCTTTTGACTCCTGAATGACGCTAATTTCCAACTGGTCAGTGAAAGTTACCAAAAAGATAAAGATGAAGGAATGTTTTTGGACTTTCTGGATTGGTGGTTTGTTAGAGCAACTCAAATCAATTTGTCTTGCTTTTACCTTATAATTTTCTATCCTCTGGAACGCAGTCTGTCTGAATTCTCCAGTTACATTAGAAGCCCAGAATGGTTTTTAGCCCAAGCAAAAACCTGTGTTGAACTGTCTTGCCTTTGTGCTAGTGATCAGTGTTAACATCCTTGTCCAGTATCACCAAGTCAGTTTCCATTAGACTTTTACTACAATAATTTTATTCCCATCTTATTTTGTTGTCAACAAATTTGTTCTCAACTCTTTGTCTCCCCTCCCCCAGTTGACTTTTTCACAAAAACTTGTTTTGCCTCAGTCTTTTTCATCAACCCTATTCATCCAGTGCAACCTACATGCGGTTGTGAACTGAGGCGGTATTCTTTTTGATTCTGATTATCGAAATATCAAGTTTTATAACCTTCCACAATTAGATACCACATTGATGCTGTAAACCTTTCCTTGGCACTGAATCTTCAGGGAGCCTTGTAATTAACATCTGTAACCCTCTCCACCCACCTCGGCCATGTTGACTTTAATAAAGTCCATTTCATAGCCAAGATTTCTGTCACCTATTCTCAAGCTCCCATTATGTCTGCTGCCTTCCTACCTCTTTATAAATCTAAATCCATTGTACTGTGTTCATCGTAACCATGTTTTGTTTTTGCAATGCCCAAACAATGATTGCATTTTTAATCTCTCCGATATGGATTTTTGTTGCTCTTGAATGGAACGAGGTTCTCCGTTGCCAATTCCTACCCTGCTGTCAACTTCGCATGGTCCACCTTGGATTGTTCCTTTAAGTGCTCTACCAGCACCTCAGGATAGCAATCAATATCCATTACATGCGCACTGTGTTCCTCGGCAACCGTGAATGTGCCATGTTACTTGAGAAGTCTATCTTATTCTCTCAGTTTCTCTTATCTTCCCATGTATCTGCTGTAATGACAACGCATTCCATGCCAGAAGTTTCAAAATGACTTTCCTTTCATGAAAGAAAAAAGTCTGAAGAAGGGCCTTGACCCGAAATGCCACCCATTCCTTCTCTCCAGAAATGCTGCCTATCCCGCTGAGTTACTCCAGCATTTTGTGTCTACCTTCGATTTAAACCAGTATCTGCAGTTCTTTCCTACATATTCCTTTCATAAAAGTTTTCTATATTCACAATGGGTTACATATGGGTAGGATCAACAAACTCATCTGGAAGGCTGGCTCCGTCCTGGGGGCAGAGTTGGATTCATGGGAGGTGGTCTTAGAGGGGAGGTGGTCTTAGAGGGGAGGACCTCAAACTGCGGAACATCCTAGAAATACAACTCACCACACTGGCCAATCTGAGGAGTACCTTCAGCAACAGACTGGTTCCACCAAGATGCAGGACAGAACGCCACAGGAGATCCTTCGTCCCTGTGGCTATCAAACTTTACTACTACTCCCCATTCTGCCGTGGGGTAGACTTGAGACCGACTTCCCCCCGACCCCAATCTTTGCACATCCCCCGCATCTTTCCCCTCGTCACTTCAATTTCATGTTTCATGTATTTGGTGTATTTTGTGTTTTTATGACTTGGCAGATTAATTTCCCTGCTGGGATAAATAAAGTTCTATTGTATCTTTACAGGGTTGTGACCTGCACCGGTTTACTTTTTTTCCACTTTTGGTCCTTCACCCTTTCCTGCCCAAAGCAAGAATAGAGTTGGTCTTCCAGCAACCCGGCATCAACATTTGGAGATCAACTATAATTTCTGCCAGCTTTTACATACTACCAACACCAGGCATATCTTCCCTTCTTTCAGCTTTCCAAAGGATCAGGAGACCAATGCCTCCTTGGGTGTGTCATCCATCTCAAATACCCATTTCCCTTCTCGCAGAATCCTCCAATGTAACTGTGGGCAGTGCAGCATCTGCTCTTTTATCACCGTTCAGTGACCTAAGCATTCCTTATAGAAGAAGCAGTAATTCAGTTGTACAATTTACAACTTTGTGTACTGTAATCAACACTAAGCTCTTCATTGGAGAAACAAATTGAAGGGGTAACTGCTTTATAGATTGCCACCAAACATTTCACATGGGTAACCTTGAATTTTGTTGTCCATTATATTAATTTTCTATTCCGCTTCCACTGACCATTATAACTTTGGCCTCTTATGATGTTCCAACGAAGACTACAAACAGCAGCTCAGTTATATTGCAACATACGCGTGGAGATGCAAGGAACTGCAGATGCGGGGATCTTGTGCAAAACACATTTCTGGAGGAATTCAGTGGGTTGGGCAGCATTTTGGGTCGGGACCCTCCGAACTGATTGTAGTGGGGGTGGGACAGGGACAGCCTAGCATTTGAAAGGTGGGTACGGGTGAAGTGGTTTGATTGCCAAATGTGTTGTACAAGTGACAGGATAGAAATCAAAGATTAGAGAGAGACAAGGATGTCAGATAAGGAGAGATGAATGAAATGTAAAGCCAGAAGGAAGTGTACAGGTGAAAATGTGGCCGAGAAAATAGGAATGAACTGGTGTGGGGGTGTGGTGGAGAGTGGGGGAGGGCATTGCTTAAAATTGTTGAATTCAATGGTGATATTGTTGGGCTCAATAAAAGGTGCTGTTCCTCCAGTTTGTGTGTGCTCACTCTGTCAATGGAGGAGTGCCAAGCCTGAGGTCGGTGTAAAAATGGGAAGGAGGGTCAAAATGGTTAGTCACTCCAGGACTTTGTGTTACAAAACTCACAGTTGTACATTTGAATTCAACAATTTCAGGCAATTGGATGTTTGTATCCAGTTCTGCGATATTTTCAAGTTGCAACCTTCTCATTTGCTTTTACCTGCAAACGCTACCTCGCCACCTGAGTGTTGGAGCACTTTATTTCAGGTTTCCAGTTTCCCTCTGCAGTTGTTTTTGTAGTTATTGGAAGTCACACGAGTCTGTAGATGCTGGAATATAGACCAAAAAGCTGGTGGAGGAATTCGGCTGACCAAGTAGCCCCTGTGGAGGCGAAGGATAGGTCACCCTGCCACAGCACTCATTTTTTTGTGGTTGAAACCTATGGTTAAATTTGGTCAGTAAATGTAATGTTTTCCCTCTTTCAGGATTCTGTTTTTTTCCTACTCTTAACACAATCAGCTGGCACTTCAACGGCTGATCGGTTGCTTCAAAACCTATTCGTACTGTCTAATATTCGTATATTCAATCTAGCTCCTCGCTAAAGAATTGGGTGGGTATATGATTGGCTGAGTGTTAAGATTTTTTTAAATCATTTGTTATTAAGCAAAACAAAATAGCCAATGTATAAAATCTGAAGCAAAAGCTGAAACGTTTGAAATACTCAGCAGGTCAGGCAATTTCTGTGGAGAGAGAGAAGCAGCACATGTACCTGCGGTGCACTGAAGGTAAAGTGTTTGTTTGTTTGGCCCTTTGAGGTCTGGACTTGCGTGGACAGATCACAAGCGAAGGAACAGGAGGGATGCAAGTTCTCAAAATAATTAGTGAAATGTGTGTTTTGGGTTGAGTTCATTTGCCCTCAGAACTGGCATCTGCTAATACAAGTGAATTATTTGACCATGCATTGGGGCAATGCGAAATTGTTTTGTGGTAATTGTTTGTTCTCTTTTACAGTTTGCCTGATGTATGGGTGAATGAAAATGACAGATCACAACTGAGGACAAAAACAGTTCATTTGTCAAAACTACCACAGGATGCTGCTTTACTCCTTGATCCAAACATTTATCGGTACGTTTGAAGTGTATTTCTAATGTCTTTTAATCAGTTGTATTGTGTATAGTAAACTACGCACAATTTGAGTTATGGCACTAATCATGTCTTGCCAGAGGGGAATACGTTCAGATAAACATCCCTATTTTCCTTTTAAAATTACTGTGGACTTTAAAATTCACCTGGCTCTCCTAATGTGCAGTTTGCTTTAAAACATCTTCTGAAACCATCTGTAATCTACATGCCTGGGTAAAATCTGAGCACTTTATCCTTTGAGAATTCATTTATTCACCTCATGGGTACATTGGCAAATTTATTTTCCATTTTCATAAAGTGCATATAGGAGATGTGGAAAACCTATAGTGGAATTGACAAAAATCAAACTGACATCAAATTGATAGGCTGACATGAATTTCCTGTTTCTAAAATTGAGGACTTTATTCCTGATATCGTAGGATATGCCACTTCTGAGCAGCATTTTTTGATGCACCTTTATATTTTAACTGTTTAGATTTTTTGCAAGGTTTTGAGATTGCATGTGGACACAGTGGAGGAGACTAGAAATACTAGAAGTATTTGAAGGGAACAAGGGCTTGGCGGGCCAGATGTTCTGACTCGTGTGTTTCGTACCAGGAGTTAATCCCAAAAAATAAAGTGTCAGCCACTCAGGACAGAGATGAGAAAACATCTATAGTGAATCTTTCAAATTCTTCATGTGGGAGTGGTCACGGGGCTGAGAAACTAAACAATTTCAAGACTGAGCATGATAGACTTTAATGGCTCAATGTTTATGCAATGAATGCAGGAAAGTGAAGCTGAGATAAAATATCATCTGCAATGTTATTGAATGGTGGAGTGGGTCATTATGTTCTTGAGATTAATTCTGTTGTACCGTGATAGATTAGACTGATTCTTGCTTGGGTCATGGCCTTTTGAGGGGGGGGGGGGGGGGGCAAGATGGATCATCCATTTGATGTTCCTGGTTGCAGATATTTACATGCCTTAGATCAGCATGCAACTGCTTCTCGTCAGTAAGGGAGCTTTCATCTGGCATCCAACCCACCCCATGTTGCTAATAATAAACCAGCGTTGTCGTTCTGGTCCACTGGTGGTGGAAGTGCCTATTTCCATGTATTGCATTTCATCCACTGTGTTTCACTCTAACGGCTCCACACTTTTAGCATTATGACAGCAATTCTTACATTACTGGATTAATATCCGAAAACCTAAATGCTTGACACAGTTGACTTGAATTTAAAGTAATTATGCCTGGAATGATAAAGTAATGTCAGGAATGATGAACATTAAACTGTTAAATTGTCCTCCATGGAAGTAATTCTGCCATCCTATGTGCAACCGACATGTAACTCTAAATCTAGCGCCGTGACTTAACTGCCCACAAGGCTACTCAATTTGTAGACATGTGGAACTGCAGATGCTGGAATCTCAAGCAAAACACAGTGCAGGTGGAATTCAGCGGGTCAGGCAACTCCCGTGAAGGTAATGGATTGGTGACATTTCAGGTCGGGACCCTTCAGAGAAAAGCTCTCGACCCGAAACATCGCCAGTCCGTTTTCTCCAAAGATGCTGTCTGACCTGCTGAGTTCCTCCAGAACTTTGTTTTTATTCAATCTGGAGAGCAATTAATGATGGCTAATAAATGTCAGCTTGCAAGTGATGTTCACATCAGTGACTAAATAAATAACAGCTGTTAATGAAATTCTGATCTAAAGAACTCAATGAACTTGGATTCAGCCAACGAATTACTCCCATTGAGCATAATGTTAGGGTGGTACTCCAAGCATGAATGATGGTTTCAATATGAGTATGGTGCTTTATCTTCAGAAAAATGCTGCAGCATCATCTTTGTAATGTGAGCAGTTTTATTTACAACTGGTGGGTTGGTGAGTGTGGGTATCATCCGTTTTACATCCACTCTGTATCCTTCCAAAATTGGCCAGTTATAAGTGATGCCAGTGTCAGAGATTACAGTTCCCTATTTGGCATGCATTTTGTACACTTGTTGAAAATGGATACTGAATCAGCCCAAGGAATGGAGGTATACCCCTTTTGTGGATTTAAGTTTCGGCCCCATTACTGTTGCTGCTACTCCCTAATCTATAGAAGGAAATAAAAAATAGTTGGGCTCAAGGTGCACCACCTCAATGCTGTTTTGACAGCCGCAATAACCATATGCGGCTGTGTGGATTTAATTCTTTGCTTCATGCCAAAACCCTTATGTGAAGTTGAAAGGGCAAAGTCTAAAGGAGATGAGAGGCAATTTTTTTATTTTAGAGTTGTGGATGCCTGGAATGTGCTGCAGGGGGGATGTGCTGGAGGCAGACACGATAGTGGCGTTTAAGAGGCTTTTGTATGGATGCAAGGATATAGAGAGAATAGACGGATGTGGATTGCATGTGGGCAAAGGAGATGAGTTGGACTTGGCATCATGTTCAGCGCCGACATTGTGGGCCGAAGAGTCTATGCTGTAATGTGCTATGTTTAGCAAATCCTGAATAATCATCCGGTGTGGACCAGTAGCTATTCTGACTTTGCCCTGGAACATCCTGATAGCCAGTTGGCAATTTATTGCTGCCAAGGACTTTGCAGCTGCATTTAAATAGTTAAAATAGCCACAGACATCTTGAAAAGATAAAAGTTAATTTAAAATAATTAAAGACACAAAGTGCTGTGGTAACTTTGTGGGTCAGGAAGCATCTCTGGTGAACATGAATAGGTAATGTTTTGGGTCAGGACCCTTCAGACTAAAGGACGACCTCAAACCAAAACATCACCTGTTCATGTTTTCCAAAGGTGCTGTCTGGTCTACTAAGTTACTCCAGTACTTTGAGTTTTTTTGTAAACCAGCCTCTAACAGGTGCTAACAAATCTGAAGACTTGAGGGTGTAGCTTTAAAGGGAGAGGGGAAAAATTTAAAGAAACTCTGCGGGATAATTTTAAGAGGGTGGTGGGTGCCTGGCACGTGTTGCCAAGGGTGGTGGTGGAATCAGATACAATAGTGGTATTTAAGAAGCCTTTTGATAGGTACATAGAAATGCAGGAATGTGGATCATAGAGGATCAGGCAGAGGAGATTAGATTATCTTGGCATCATGTTCAGCACAGATATTGTAGGCCAAAGGTCCTGTTCTTGTGCTTTACTTTTTTTTTTGTGTCCTATGCAAGTCCCTATTTTCCAATGCTGACAATCATTGATTTTCTATTCTATTCTATTCAAATCAATTAAGCTAATTATCACAATTTTAATTTTGTTAAGTCTTAAAACAGTGGAAGCATGCTTTCTTTCCATCCTTCCCATAATCTCCTATTTTTTTTAACACGTTTCTTGTAACAGCTTGTATTGCTAAAATGCAAAAATGAGTACTCGCCTATTTTGTTCTATTCTGCTAAATGCGGCTCTCTCTCCAAAGACTGGTATTCATTTAATATAATGCAAAGATCCATCAAATTCCATCAATGACTCAATCTTCCTATTGATTTTAAATCACTGATCAAGCAAACTTAAAGACAAACACCCTGGGCACCTCAACATACCAGGCATTAAATTATTATTGTGTATGAAGCAAGTTCTTCAAACCGAGCATGTCACTTAATCAGTGTCGACATTAACTTTACATTGCTGATTGTATTTTAATCATAGTTTCTGTGGTTAATTCCGAAGTTCAGAAGGAATGGAAATATTGCACTTAAAATCCTGCATTTGTGATTAATGGAAAATGCTTTTGAATTTTCTTAAAACTTGGTCAATAATTGCCTAAATCTGATTTTTTTTTTAATGATATAAAGGTGATATCTTTAGATAACTGTATTCTTGAGACATATGAAGTGATGTACATTGCCATCATGTTAAGAGCCTGACTTTTCAATCGGTCACATATAGCATGTGGTCTTAACACTGCAAACCAAATAGTACAATTTTGTGCTGCAGCAGTGTATTGTACTTCTGAATAATTTGGCTTTGAGCTGTTTTTACTTGTACTGACAGACCGACTGGCTTCCTACAACATTATGAACATGGCTCCATGGTTGACACATGACAACTAAACTTCACATAAGTCTAGAAGAAGCAGCACAGGTAGGGCTAAAATAAAACTCAATCTGCATTCTACTAGAATTGTTGCACGTGTACCTGAAAGACAGGTCATATTTTTACAGAGAGGTTTTATTAAAATTTTAAAGTAATATTTTACATTAATTCTTTGTCTCAAAAAGAAACTTAATACAACCTTCAGTATATTGTAATATGTATCTTTTGATTGTATTCTCCATTTGACCTCTGTCTCCTCCAAACTACGGATAAATTGTATAGGAAGGTGATTTTTCAAGTTTCAAAAATATTAACAATGATTTTCAAAATGTTTATACCCAAGCCTCATCAGCGTTGAAATTTTGACTTGCACTTGTGGTTTCATATAATCAAAACTCGTGGCAGCAAAATAGACAAACTCGCGTTATTTTGTGTTTATTACTATAGTGTACCACAGTACATATAGTAATAAGGGACAGAAATTCAAGGAAGCGAATGTTCAAATTATATAAGCTGATGCAGGGACCAACTTAAAAAAAACTAGAGGCTCAAAATGAGCCTGTCAATGCAGATGTCCAGATTTGAAATCATTAGCTGCATTCTTAACTATTCGTAACAAAATCACCAGAACAACGTTAATACTTTCAGAATATGTTAAAAAATCTTTTATCAAGCCATCTATCTTCGACTTGTTCTGTAGTAAACCCTTTTCCCTCCTATAAAAATTCTGACTTACCAAAGAGAAACAATACACTCAATGCACCGTGAAGTCAGTGATGGTATTCTTTTTCCGAATTCAGCTCCTTCTCATCTTTCGTCATTGCCAACTTTCCTTTCCTGTGCTCGCTCCTTTTTGGAGGTCCAAAGCTTTGAGCATCAACTTGTATAGAAATCTAAAATGTAATAGTTAGGTGCAAAAAGTCAACTACGAAGATGGGTCTCGACCCGAAACGTCACCCATTCCTTCTATCCAGAGATGCTGCCTGTCCCGCTGAGTTACTCCAGCTTTTGTGTCGAAGTCAGCTACAAGGTTGATCAAATTGAATATTTATCAGAGGTCTAAAATATTAAGGAAAATATATTTTGCTACGCCTATGCAAGAGGTTAGATAATACATTGGAAGGAATATGTGGATAGTGTGCAATATGTTCAAAATACTGTCGGCTCTAAAATAAGAACAAAAGGCTGATGGGAGTCCTCAGCAAGGCAGGCAGCACCTCGGAAGAGAAACGGTTAACATTTTCAGATTGATGACGTTCAGAATCAGTGAAAGCTCATCGACCTGAAATATTAGCTTCACAAAAACTGCTTGACAATGCGAGTACCTTTGCACTTTATTGTTTTTCACCAGAATCATTTATAAGTGGATGGGTCATAAGGAGAACATTATAAGACTAAAAGCTTTTATTCCTTGAAATGTTGATTTTTGGCGGTTTGCCTACTGGAGGAAGAGAAGATTTTATCAAGGATGTAGTCGGAGCCAGAACAAATGTTCTCAAAAACCAAGAGATGTTTTCTCATTTGCATTAAATCTGACCTGATTGGAGTTTTTGCCGGGCAAGTGTCTATTACTGCATGGAGCAAAGCAGGTAGATGGAGTTAAGATTGATCATGATCTCATTGTGGCAAAATAAGCACAATGATCGTATTACTAACCAGTAGTACATCTCTTGAGGCAGCTATGTAGATCGGAGCTAGGGGTGGTGGTTCAGCTGCGTACTGCCACAGAAGTACCATCTGAAAAAGTAAACTGGGAGCTTCTGCTTCTTGCTTCATAATGATGAAACATCAAGTTGGATTCATTATGGATTCCAAGGTCCCATATTTTAAGGATAGAAACCTTTTGGGGAGATGTTCAAGTTGTCGTCGCCCCCCTCCCCATTCGTCTGCACCAAGTTTGAATTTGACCAAGGTTAGCAAAAACAGCAAGTCATGGCCAGACAATTGTGACCCTTTACCCAACAAAGATTTAATAAGATCCTGATGGTCAACTTTTTCACACAGGCTGGTGGGTGTAGGGGACAAACTACCAGAGGAGGCAGTTGACGCATTTAACACATTTGTAGAAGTACATGGACAGCAAAGATTTGGTGGTAATTGGGCCAAAGATGGGCAAATGGGACTAGCTTAGATGATTCATCTTGGTTGGCATGGACAAGTAGGCTAAAGGGCCTTCTCTGTGGTGCATGATGGCACTGAATGCAAGCAGTCTTTTATCATCCATATTCCTGGTGTATCTTTTTGTCAATTTGTGGCTATTGATTCTGACTGGTGATGAGTTAGGAGTTGCATGCACACTTCTGTGTAGGAAAGTGTGGCAGCTCAGTCACTTTTGGTGCTTCCTGGGATTTTTGTTTGGGGGGGGTGGAAAGGGATAGAAAATATAAGAATTTAAAATCCTTCATTTATTTTGCTGAATTACTTTGCAATTTTTAAAATCTCAGTTCATGCGGTAAGATTTGTGGACGCTACAACCGGATGAGCAAAATCCAGAATGTAAATTGTTATATTGACTTGTTAGTCATGCACCATGGAGCAGGCCCTTTAGCCTAATCATCTATGCCAACTAAGATGTCCCATCTAAGCTAGCCCCATTCTCCCACTTTTGGCCCATATCCCTCTAAATCTTTGCTGTCCATGCACTTCCACAAATGTGTTAAATGCTGCAACTGCCTCCTCTGGTATTTCTCTACACCCACTAAAGGTTGACCATCTGGTACTTATTAGATCTTTTCCCTCTCACTTTAAACCTATGCCCACTTCTTGATTCCCCTACTCTGGGGGGGGGGGGGGGGGGGGATAAATACTCTGTGCATACTCGGTTCGCATTAACCCACAACACCCCCACTCGGTTCGCATTAACCTATCTGGATGTCAGCTGCTCTACATCGGTGAGACCTAGCGTAGGCTTGGCGATCGCTTTGCCCAACTCCTCCGCTCGGTTTGCATTAACCTACCTGATCTCCCGGTGGCTCAGCACTTCAACTCCCCCTCCCATTCCGAATCCGACCTTTCTGTCCTGGGCTTCCTCCATGGCCAGAGTGAGGACCACTGTAAATTGGAGGAGCAGCACCTCATATTTTGCTTGGGCAGTTTGCACCCCAGCGGTATGAACATTGACCTCTAATTTCAGATAGTCCCTGCTTTCTCCTCCCCTTCTCAGCTCTCCCTCAGCCCACTGTCTCCGCCTCTTCCTTTCTTCTTCCCGCCCCCCCCCCCACCCTCACATCAGTCTGAAGAAGGGTCTCGACCCGAAACGTTGCCTATTTCTTTTGCTCCATAGATGCTGCCTCACCTGCTGAGTTTCTCCAGCATTTTTGTCTACCTTCGATTTTCCAGCATCTGCAGTTCCTTCTTAAACACTGTGCATTCACCCTATCTATTTCCCTCTACCCTGGGTAAAAAAATCACAGACCTCATGCTACAGCAATCCAGCCAAATCCGCTACCTTACTCGTCCGCTTTCTGGTATCAATATCTTAATGTTTCAACTCTTTATTTAAAAAAATAATCAATGATCAACTACTCTGGCACAGCAGTCTATTATAAAGAAATTAGTATGCATCAGTAAAAAGGTGTGAGAATGGAGACAGTTTATCTCAGTTTATCTAACAGTTAGCTTTTAAGTTTAGGTCTATTATGTGTATCAGTGTACAGTGAAAAGCTTTGTTTTACATAGTATTCAATCATGTCAGATAATACTGTACATAAATACAAAAATGTCACTGACCGGTTAAGTAATTGATACTATGATACTGAAGTGGGTGATATCATAGATAGTGAAACCGGTTGTCAAAAATTACACCAGCCACTTGATCAGCTGGGCAAGTGGGCTGAGGAATAGCTAATGGAGTTCAATGCAGATTGGAGCCGAGTTGATGAATTTTGGGAAGTGAAACCAGGGCAGTATCTTTACAGTGAATGGTAGGGTCCTGGGAGTGTTGTAGAGCAGAGGGGTCTAGAAGTACAGGTATATAGGTCCCTGAAAGTAGTGTCACGCGTAGATAGTGTGATAAAGAAGGCTTTCGGTACATTGGCTTACATCTAGACTCAGGGTATTGAGTCTAGAAATTAGGACATTATTATGTTATAATTGTGCAAGAAGTTGGTGTGGCCACGTTTGGAGAACTGTGTTCAGTTTTGGTCATCTTACTATATTAAGCTGGAAAGAGTGCAGAGAAGATCTACGAGTGTGCTGCGGTAACCTGGGAGGGCTGAGCTATAGGGAGAAATTGTGCAGGCTAGGAGCTTATACCTTGGAGCGCAAGAGGCTGAGGGGTGATCTTATAGACGTGTATAAAATCATGAGGAGGAAAGAGAGGGTGAATGTATAGTCTTTTACTCAGGGTGGGGTAATCACAAAAACAGAGGATATAGGTTTAAGGAGAGGGGCAAGATTTAATAGGAACCTGAGGAGCAACATTTTCACTGAGGGTTATGGGTATATGGAACAAGCTTCTGGAGAAGGTAGTTGAGGCAGCTACTAGAAAGTCATCTAAAAGATGCTTGGATGGATGCATAGATAGGAACGGTTTAGATCGAAGATAAACACAAAATGCTGGAGTAACTCAGCGGGACAGGCAGCATCTCTGGAGATAAGGAATGGGTGATGTTTCGCGTTGAGACCCTTCTTCAGACTGATCACACAAGGTTTAGAGGGATATACGTCAAACACTGGGAAATGGGACTAGCTTAGACGGGGCATCTTGGATGGCATGGATGACTTGGACGGAAGTGTCTGTTTCTGACTATAATTGAAATCCATTAAAAGCTACATAAGTTATTTTCTCATTGTAATTGATTTTAGAAACGTGGCTGTTTTTGCTACTTAAAACAATTTTATGTTCTTTTTCTCCATCCACTCCCACAGGACAATGCCACAGAAGAGGCTGAAAAGGAGGTAAGGTCTGATCCAGGAACCAAAATGGTGTCAAATTCAGCCACCGAGACTGGGATAGAATATTGCACATGAGAACCAGTTATTCCCCACCCAGTCTCAGCTGATTCTTGTACTAAAAGCAGACTTTGGGAGAACGGATCTGCAGCTTCAGTTGGGTTCGCACCCCTCCTTTTCGATGGTACAATGGAAAAACTCTACAGGGAATACTTGGCATCTAACGGGAGAAAGTGCAATGAGGAACTTTCTCCTGAGATTTGTTTGCCCGCTGCTTCAGGCTGTGCCCCTTCCCAATCTCAAATCAGGATTTCAAATTTTACAAGAGTTTTCAAACAAAAAAATAATCTGGCTAACTTCTGATTGAAGTGCAGCCAACTTTGTTTTCCTCTTGATTATTACTTGTGCAGTAATGCCTCAATTTAACTGGACGCATTGTATTGTTTTTTTAATCTGTCTTTTAAACAACTTGGTAGTGAAAGGTCTTGACTTTAAGATCTGTGAACTCTTAAATATAAATTCAATCTTTTAAATGAAACTGATCTCATCATTGTAAATGGATTACTTTCTACTGCCAATTTAGGATGCCAATCTTTTGGGAGAATAAAGGCTAGAAAGTTTTAATTCAATGCACCAAAGCTTGCTGCATAGAAGATCTTAGATTCGGAATTAACCCATTGTTTGCATCGGTGTTAATCTTCATGCTTATGTGTACACATGAAAAGAGCCTGTATTTTTACTTGTACGAAAATGAGAATTTCTAGAATATTCTGTAACATCCTAGACCTAGTTTCAGAAGGCATAAAGTTGCATATAGTTAATAGTAAATTGCCTGTAAATATTTCTGCAGATTTGTAATATATTTTTATACTTTAAAATGTACTGTAGATTTTAATTTTGGTTTATCTTTTAGGAGCATGGAAATGAATTTTGAAATGTATATATTATGGTAGAACAAATGTTGAAGGATAATGTGATTCATTTGAGCTGGCAGAAAACCTGTTAACAAACTCTCCCTGACTCCCTGAAAAATAGCACCTTTCCTAATTATAAAAGGACATTTGCAGTTTGCTGCAACTGCCTAAAACTACTGCTAGTGTCTTAAAGTTTTGTGCAGGATATAATCAGCATGACTTGGATTGTGTCTTTAAACTGTACAGAAGGCTAGTTTTTCATTGGCAGCCTTTCTTTAAAAAAGGCCTTCATTAAAGTAACCTTGTTTCATACAGTTGTAAGCCCTTCACACAATGTATCTTTTCCCGAGCACTTCATCTGTATCCACTGCTTTGTTCTGCGTCTAAATCAAAGCCACTGCTTTATCAGTTATTTTTTTTAATATAATAAAGTACCAACTGGAAGGTTTTGTATTTCCTGTCTTCTTTAGTTTGCGTTATTGTATAGAATAAAAATTGTTTGAATTAAATCGTTAATTATTGAGAGCTGGTCGAAGCAGTTCATCCACTGAAGGAGAAGGCACTCAAAAGGAAGCCACTTCAAGTTCCTAGACGTAAATATTACCAATGATTTTTCGTGGATCAACCACATTGAAGTGACAGCCATGAAAGTGCATCAACCCCTCTACTTCCTCAGGTGTACTGAGGATATTTCGGTATGTCTTAACCAACCTCAAGAAATGGAATGTCGGAAGCGCACTGTCAGGCTGCATCACAGCTTGGTTTGAGAACAGCTTTGCTCTGCCCTTGCAGAGAGTTGTAGATGTATAGCCCAGTCTCACACAGACCGGATTCCCACCACTGAGTTCATCTACACTTCACACTGCCTCAGGAAGACGGTCAAGGATCTTTCCCAGTCTGGTCATTCATCTCCTTACTCCCCTAGGGCAGAAGGTACAGAAACTCTTCGGACTCAGAAACAGCTTCTTCCCATGCTTGTTACCAGTCTTTATAATGATTCTTCCATAAGCCCTAATTCTCCATCCTAGCACACAGCGGCATTGGATGTCTATTCTGGAACTGTTGTGCTACAATGCTGAGAAACTATTTCTGCACTCTATCTCATCGCACTACCTATTGTCCTTGAGTTTGGCTTGATTCTATTCATGTATGGTTTGATTTGTAGCATGCAAACAAAAGCTTTTTGTAATACCTCAGTACATGTGACAGTAATAAACCTAATCCACAAGTGATGTCGATGCTGGAATCTGGAACAAAAACATATCACCTCATATCGTGATGCATCCTGTCTTTCCTTCTCCACTCCCTTCATACCGACATACACGGCAACTTGCATGCCCTCCATTTTGACAAAGTCCACTTCCCTGGCTCCCACCCTCTCATCTTAACTTTGGGCATTCAAGCTTTATGTACCTCCAACCCCGCCCCCCCCCCCCCCCCCCTCCCAACTGGGAAGGTTTTTATAGCGCTCCATTTCTTTCTGCAGCAAAGATGCAACTAGTTTCCCTCCGCAAATACTTATCTTCCTGACAGAACTTGTTCGTAATTTGGAAAAACGTAGCTTTTGACAGCTCTTACTTCCCACAAATCAAATGTGTAACCATAGGCCCAAGCTATACATGTTTTTTTACTGGTTATGAGGAGCAATCCTTGTTCCCAACCTCCTGGCACCACTCCCCAACTCTTTCTCTGTTGCAATTGGTGCACTCGTGTGGAACTCGGCAGTTTCACTTCCAACATCCACCACACTCACAACTTCACTCGGACCACCTCTGTCAGTCGTCTCTTCTAGATCAATCTTTCCCCATCTCAGGAGGTAATCTATCCATTGATATTAGCTATAAACGCACTGCCCCCCGCAGCCATCTCGACTACACCTCTTCGTTTCATAGTTTTCGTCAGTGTAAAAGCAGGCTGACTTTCATTTTTAAAGACCAATAACTAATAAGGATTTGTTAGCCATTCATAAGTGGCTCAGCTGGTAGGGCCGTTGTCTCATTGTCCCAAAGACTTGATCCTGACCTCTGGTGCTGACTGTTTGGACTTTGCACGTTCTCCCTGCAACTTTGTGGGTTTTCTCCGAGTGCCCTGGTTTCCTCTCGCATCCCATGGACGTGCTGATTATAGGTTAATTGCCCCCTGTGTGTCAAGTGCAGATGGGAAAGTGGGATAACATAGAACTAGTGTAAACTCCTGTTAATAGCCCTGTCCCACGGTACGAGTTCATTCCAAGAGCTCTTCCGAGTTTTTAAAAAATCGAACTCGTGGTGAGCACGGAGAATGAACGTAGCGGGTACGTCGGAGCACGGGGACGTCTCTTAGCGGCTCGTAACGCTAACGGCAGGTACTCGGGAAGATTTTTCAACATGTTGAAAAAATGTCCATGAGAGCCCCGAGTACCGACGAGTGGCCATTACCGTAAATCTCCGAGTTCGAATCAGGGCAAACGCGGGAGAACTCTCGAAATGAACTCGTACCATGGGACAGGGCTTTTACGGGGCCGTTTCCATGCTTTATATTTCAATCAATCGAAGATTAATAACTCATGATTTTGATAGCCATTCATAATATTAACTAAAAATATTAGTTGCAAGTATATACGTGTGAATTTTGTAATGTATTGAAATAATTTGCAAAATCGTACGATAAAATTAGCAATAAGTTCATTATATAAATCGCATAAGTTGAATGCTTTAATTTAGTATGTTTTAAATGTAAATATCAGAAGGAAAATTTTGAACTTTTCCACCGTTTCTAAATTTCTCCGATCATAGCCATTTGGCAACACTGGAAAGGCTTCTCGTAGTACGAACTGTCAGAGGGTTTTCAGTGCAATATGCAAGCAAGGCCATAATTTCAGCTGTACTGCCTTCTATCTGCATGATGTCAACCTGACCCAGCAGAACAGCTACAGCATTGAGGCAGGCAGGGTATTGAGGACAGCAAGGATTCACAAGGTAATAACATATATCTCATGAGAGCCTAGTACAAGTTGCAGGCTAGTGTGATCCAGCCTAAAATTTCTCCGCTTTGTTTTGGTGTTGTCAGCAACAACTTGGTCTCTACCAAGTAAGTTTTGTGATTTGGTTGTACTATATATTCCTTTAACAACACCATCTCTGAAATTATTTATTACCCTTTTCTCTGGAATGCTGGAGGTTGAATGGATTCCTGATCGAAGTTTATAAAATTGAGAGGCATAAGCAGGGTTAACAGTCGTAACCTTTTACCCAAGTTCAAATGTCAAATGTCAATGTTGAGAGGGTCCGAATTTAAAGAAAATGTGTGAGGTATGTTTCTTTTACAGGAGAGGTGAGTGCTTGAAATGCGCTGCCAGGGATGGAGGTGGAGGTAGTTACAGTATTGGTGTTTAGGAGGCTTTTTGGATATGCAGGGATATGAGTGAGGTGCAGGGACATAAGAATTGTCATCACCTTCGGCACAGACATTGTGGGCTGCAGGGTCTGTTCCTTTGCTGCACGTTGCTATGTTCTACACTGCTGAGATTGTCCGGCATGTGTTGAGGATATTACAGTGGTGCCTGATTATCAGGCTTAGAAAAATAACCTATAACCATTTCCAACCTTCAGAGGCAAGATGGATGTTTTTTTTATGGGAAACTAGATTATCAGTAATCGTGTTCACTCATCGTGGTTCAGTTAATAAAAATACTGATTTTAAATGTTCAATGGTTTGGGCAACTATTGAATACACCATAAGCTGACAAGAGAGGGGCTAAAAAGCTTTTGTGCGAACGAACCTGTAAGATGAGTAATTTAGTTGTTTTTTTAAAGTGGTCTCTGCATTGGCTGATCATACTTTTCCCACAGCACTGTCTGCTCAGGACAATCTTGACTTCCCTCCCAATGTTATTGATTGTTGGAGCTGCTTAATACTCTTGAGTTAATGTCTGCTAAATCATCAAAGACCCAGGACCATCCACACAATAGTTCGGTAAAATGTTGGCCATGACATTGGGACCGGAAGGACTGTATTAACTATTGAACAACTTTGAAATGTGTGGTGATTCAAATTCCAACTTCTGACCAAGACGCTGGGACAATAATTGGCAATGTGCCAATTCGTACATCCCGATCCCATAGTTGGAGCAAAATTTTTTGGTTTGATGTTTTAATATTAAGCTTGGTATTCAATTAGGCTCCAGGGAGAATAGGTGATTCTTTAAAAGCTATTTAAGTTAAATGAATTCTGTATGGCGGTAGACCTGCTTTACAGCGCCAAAGACTCTGGTTCGATCCTGTCTACGGGTTTTGCCTGTACGGAGTTTGTACGTCGCCCCTGTGTCTCGGTTTCTCCGGGTGCTCCGGTTTCCTGCTGCACTGTAAAGACGAAAACAGTTTTGTAGGTTAATTGGATTCAGTAAATTGTCTTCAGTGTTCAGGATAGCTACAGTACAGGGTGATCTCTGGTCGGCGCGGACTCAGTGGGCCGATGGTCCAGTTTCCACGCTGTGATCTCTAAAATAAAACCCCCCAATATACTGCAAAATCAAGACAAAACCCATATTCCCTGGTGCATCCCAGGCAGTTCGTAGATCAGAGTTTAGTTGGAGTTTGTGGTGTTCACTGTGCTTCACGACACACAGAAACATAGAAAATAGGTGCAGGAGGAGGCCATTCGGCCCTTCGAGCCAGCACCGCCATTCATTGTGATCATGGCTGATCGTCCCCAATCAATAACCCATGCCTGCCTTCTCCCCATATCCCTTGATTCCACTAGCCCCATTTGAAGATGTACCCCTTGACCTGAATAAGAGTGTAAATTGGCAAACTTATTGCCAGGTGACAAAAAGTTGATGCTGAGATTTAATTAACAATTTGTTAATTTTGAATAAATAACCAAGATTTCTCAAAAAATAATGATTGAAGGATTTAGTGGGAGTGAGAATTCTATGGATCAGTTCCTTCAGTATATTCAATGAATTCATTAAAATTGCAGCGAATTGTGGACGTAGCCCAGACCATCATACAAACCAACCTCCCTTCTATTGACTCCATTTACACCTCTCGCTGCCTCTGCAAGGCCAGCAGCATAATCAAGGACGAGTTGCACCCTGGCCATTTCCTCTTCTCCCTGCTCCCATCTGGCAAGAGGTATAGAAGTGTGAAAACGCACACCTCCAGATTCAGGGACAGTTTCTTCCCAGCTGTTATCAGGCAACTGAATCATCCTACCGCAACCCGAGAGCGGTCTTGATCTACCTCATAGGTGACCCTCTGACTATCCTTGATCAGACTTTGCTGGCTTTACCTTGCACTAAATGTTATTCCCTTATCATGTTCCCTTACATGATAAGGAACACTAAATGGCTCGATTCAGATCATGTATTGTCTTTCTGCTGACTGGTTACGACGCAACAAAAAGCTTTTCACTGTACCTCGGTGCACGTGACAATGAACTAAACTGAAACTGATGTAGGTAGAATTTAAACTGGATTTCATAATTGAGAACTCTGACCTATATACCTTACCAACAAAATGTGTTCTGGTGACAACAGGGCATATAAAGTTTAGTCGCAAATTTTAGTTAATTTATGGTGTAATTTGGTAGTAAAATCTTTTAAATGAATTTTTTCCTTGATATTGTTAGCTCAAGGATTCAAATAACATTGTTACAAAGCAGAATATCATATTGCTGACCTGAAGATGGAAAAAAGATGCAACATTGCCTCCTGTATCATTCCCAAATTGCAGCAATAGAGTAGTCACTGTTATAACTAAGTTAACATGGAAGTCAATAAGTAAACGTGACAATTAACGTGATGAGGATGAGAAAACATATAAGTGTCAACTGAGGGATAAATATTAGTCATGACTTCGAAGAACTCCTGCCGAGTTCCTCCGACAATTTGTATTGCTCAAGATTCCTGCATCTGCGGTTCCTTCTGTCTGCATTTCTTTCTCCAATGTCTTTTAACAACCAGACCATTGAATGCAAATCTAGATTGTCTTATTGGTAAGTTTGCAGACAACGTGAAATTGTGGATAGTGAGAAAGTAAACGGCATGATATAGGTCGACTGGAAATTTGGGCAGAGAAATGGCAGATGGTGCTTAATCCGGCCAAGTGTGAGGTGGTGCATTTTGAGGCATCAAATACAAGCCAAGTCAAGAGAGTCATGTGTCCCAGATAGGACAATGAAATTCTTGCAAGTAGCTGGCTTGGAACCATTAATGCAGAGATTGTGGACATCCAAAAGTGGCATCAAAATTAAATAGAGTGATGGAAGACGACATGTTTGCCTTCATCAGTTCATTGAGTATGAAACTTGGCAGGTCATATTGCAGCTTTATTAAACTGGTTAGGCCACATTTAAAGTATAAAGCATAGAGTAACTCAGCAGGATAGGTTGCATCTCTGGAGGAAAGGAATGGGTGACGTTTTGGATCAAGACCCTTCTTCAGACTGAAAATCGGGAGAGGGAAGGGAATGGCGTACAGAGGGATACAGATACACAGGCAGATGGCATAAATTCGAATTACATCATGGCCAGTGTGCGCACAGGGGTGGAAGGGCTTTTTCCTGAGGTGTACAGTCCTATGTTCTGTTTTCAAAACTAGTTTTGTTTACTTTTTCAGCCTGTCTAGCTGTTTATGTATTTTCATACTCGGCAAAGATGGTAGTAAAGGCGAAAATTAATAATTTGCAGAGAAAACATTGCTCAATGGGATCTTTCCCATTCTATATTTAAGTGAAATTATGCATTCCTTATTTGAGGTGATCTGGAAGAAGTGGTGTTCCAGTTTATGAAAAATTATCCGATTTATTTATTAGATTTATTGATTAGATTCCTACATTGAAAAGTTTGGAAGATAGTTTCAGGCCATTGAGATTGCCTAGAGGAGAAAAATTCACCGTTGCTATTTTAATCCAACCTTGTTACGTATTTGACAACATTCAAATTGAAGCAATTGTGGTTCACTACCTCCAGGTGCATTTACAGCTGTTCATTTTCTACCGAGGTGAGTTTGCACAGCGATTTTTAATTGCATTAATTGAATACTCCCATCAGATGAGCAAAGATTTCATGATAAATGGTGTGAAAATATGTCCGTCTTAGCCCCAAAAACTGAAAGCAGAAGGGAAAGTAAACAAATGTGGGACTGTAGAATAATGAGCTGAGTTAAGACTGCATTAGTCAGTTAAAGCTAGGCCCTATATGAATGCATAAGGGGACCAAGTGCATTGAGTGCTGCAAAGTCGTTTGCATTGGTATTTTAAAAATGTGCTGCAACAATATGCATGCACAGGGTTGTGAATGTCTGCCTCCTAAATGACTGCACTCAAAACACCCTGTGCCTCATCTGGACTCAACCATTTCTTCCCTCATCCATCCCTTTCACCTATATTCCATCCTCTAGCTTCACAATTTATAGCTCTCCAATCCTTTTGTCTCGCACTTTCTATCTTCTCATCTCTGGCCTTTGTCCATCATTTGTCTGTCAAAACCCTTCCTCCTCCCGCCCCCCCTCCCCCCTCCTCATTAGTGCCACGCACAGGCTGATGTGCATCGTTCCTGACAGCCATAAATATTTAATCACTGCAGACACCATAGTCTAGATGCTTTGCTTTCTTTCCAGTCCAAGCGCCCGAGGAAATTTGCCTGCACAGTTCTGGTCCACTCGCAGAGGAGCTACAACCATCCATAATAGAAGGATGGCAAGCTGTGTGGCATCAAAACATCAGCACTTTCCAAAAACCAAGTTGGATTACCTTGCAAATGTTTATTTGGGTCCCACTGCACGTAAATGGGCCATTTGGTCCAGCTTGTCCCTGTCGGCCAAGATGTTGCTCTTATATGCTGTATTGATTCTATCAATTATTTCTTAAAATTGTAAGTGGCATTTCTTGTATTATAATTTTGATCAATAATAAAAATTCGGATTGACAGAACACGTATCTATCAGTTCCAAAACTCTTCACATTGGGAATGATGGAAGTGAAGGCTTTTTGTCTGTGTGACACTTTGGCATGTTGTTAAGTTGCTGAAAGGCTGTGACATCTCAAAGGCTATGTCCTTTCCATTCTGAATTATTGGAGATTTCTTAACCAGGAATGATAACAGCAGCAGATGATGCTGCTGCTACAAGCACTAATATTTCAAAGCTCCAGGTTTGTTTTTAAAGTTCTGCTTCTTTTTGATTAAACTGCTACTAGAGTTCAGGATAATCCATATTTTGAAGTCCAATCATTAGACAGATTTATAAACTCGTAGAGTGGATTTATAACAGATTTATAAGATTCAAGGCCTGAATGGAGTGGATATGGAGAGGATGTTTCTATTAGTGGGAGAGTCTAGAAGAGGCCATAACATCAGAATAAAAGGACGTGCTTTTAGAAAGGAGATGAATTTCTTTAGTTAGAGTGTGAATCTGTGGAATTCATTGCCGCAGATGTCGTCAATGGATATTTTAAGGTGAAGATTGACAGATTTTTGATTAGTATGGGTGTCGGGGGTTATGGGGAGAAGGTGGGAGAATGGGGTTGAGGGGGAAATATATGAGCCATGATTGAATGGCCTAATTCTGCTCCTATAACTTATGATAGTGCAAAACAATGCTGGAGGAACTCAACAGGCCAGGTAGTATTTGTGGAGGGAATGGACATGACATTTTGGGTTGGTATACTTTGGACTGATTAAGTGGTAGGATCAATTCAAGTAATGGCCCTCTTCCCCCCCACCCTCCGCACATATCTGCCACTACCCTTCTCACCCTACTCCTTTTCCCTCTGTACACTTATCTGCTATCCCCGGGTCTCAAATTTCCATTTTGTCCCCCTTCTTTGGAACTGTTGCAGTCTGTGGAACTGATGCACTACAATGCTGAGAATTATATTCTGCACGTATCTTTCTCTTTGCTCTACCTATTGTACTTGAGTTTGAACTAATTATATTTATGTATAGTATATATAGTATATGATTGAATAGCATGCAAAAGAAAGCTTTTCACTGTACCTTGGTAGATGTCACCATAGTCCTCCATTCCCTGCATATCAATGTACCAATGTAAATGCCCCTTAAATGCCACTCTTGTATCTGCCTCCACCACATCCCTGGCAATGTGATCCAAGCACCTCCCACTATCTGTCAAAATAAAAATACTTGCCCCGCACATATTTAAACTTTTCCCTCTCGCTTTAAAAGTCTGCCCTGTAGTCCAGTTAGTTTGGTAGATTATTTAAAATTAATGATTCATTGGGGTAATCAGTCATTGCCTCTAAGAAATGAGAATTGCTTGTTCCTTTGATTCCCTGAACCCCTTAAAGTTAAAAATTGCAATTCACTTTTTAAAACCAACAATTTATGTTGCTTTAAAAAAGTGAAAAGTGACACAAGACAGATGTGTTTTCTGAGGGGATTGTGACAAAGTACTGCCACAAGTAGATACTAGAAATGGCAGATGCTGGTTTACAAAAAAGATGCACAAACTGCTGGAGTAGCTCAGATATGGAAGAAAGGTACCAACCCAAAACCACCTATCCAGTACTGCCTGGCCCGCTGAGTTATTCCACCACTTTGTGTCTTTTCTGCCAGATGTAATTGGTTTGCAATAGTGTAATTATGCCATGAATTATTGTTTCAAATAACTGGGTGACCTGAAGCAAAGCTGCAACATAAAATTGGATGCAGTTTTTTTAAACGTGTTTATCTCGCTAGAGGAAAAAGGCAGGAAACTGCCAAGTACTCAAGAAAATATGCCATAATTATAATTGTTGATAGATTGATTGTTAATTTTTAAATAGGCCATGTTTCGTAAAGCAGCCTCCAGCTAAGTTGCTTCATATACAGGTTGCCTGTGGACGCATTAAATTTGAAATGCTACAACTAAAGCCAAGATCTTCAGGTGCCGCTTTTGATTTGTTCTGTACCTTTTCATACCTCTAGTTTCCCTTTCCCCTGACTCTCAGTCTGAAGGAGGGTCTTGGCCTGAAACGTCACCTATTCCTTTTCTTTAAAGATGCTGCCTGACCCGCTGGGTTACTCCAGCATTTTGTGTCTACCTTCCTTTGGCATGCAGATGTCTTAGCTTTACTAGTTTATGGATATAGGTCTACTTCCTCAGAAGATTAAGGAGATTTGGTATGTCGATGAACACTCTCTTGAACTCCTACAGGTACATAGTATAGAACATATTGACTGGTTGCATCACGGCCTGGTTCGGCAACTCAAATGTCAGAGATTGCAAGAAGTGATGGGCACTGCCTGGTGGTTGCTGACCTCCCCACCATCGAATGAAAGTATAGGATGCACTGCCCCAAAAAAGACATAATTTAAGAACCACACCACCCTGCACACGCTTTCATTTCACTCCTGCCGTCAAGAAGGTATAGGAGTCTAAAAACCATGACGTCCAGGTTCAACAACAGCTTGTTCCCAGCAACCATCAGGCTTTTAAGCACTACGAACACTAACTAAGCTATGATCTACAAAATGCCTTGCATGCACTAAGAACATTTGACTTTTTACAATAATCAGATTTTTTTAATTGAATGATTTTTTTGTTTATTATTATCTGTGAATGGGGGCGAAGGGGGGAGAGCGGTAGGGGGGTGATGTCACTCGCAGCGCAGAAGAAGGGCGCACGGAGCAGACCCATTGTGACGTCATCAGCGAAAGACAGTGGTTTTTCAATTCAACGTTTTTTCGGATTTTTGAACATTTGCAGTAATAACTCGAGAAATAAAGCCTGACATTTTCAGATAAGGCGATTTTGGACTCCATGGCAAAATATGTAATATTTTGCCATAGAGTATGTAAAAATGTTACCGTCACTGGTAAAAGAAAAAAACCGGAATATGTAAAAAATTTACCGTCACTGCGTCGTTTTTTCACGAAGATGTGATTACACAAACACACAAACAAATAAATACACATCCAAGATCAGAGTTTTATAAGTATAGAAATATGATGTACTGGTCATGTTTTTTATAGAGTGGTGGGTGTCTGGAACATGCTGACGGGTGGTGGTGCAGTTAGACACAATAGCGGTGTTAAGGAGGCTTTTAGATGCAACATGGATACGGAGGGAACGGAGGAGTATAGATCATAGCCAGGCAGATGTAATTAGTTTAACTTGGTATTATGTTCGGCACAGACATTATAGCCGGTTCCTGTGCTGTACTGTTCTATTTACTAAGTTTGTGCTTCTTTCTTCACATAATAAATCATGGAATTTCTCAAATGAGCTAAGCCACACTGATATTAATGCTTGCTTCATATATCCCTCCTGTTTGCTTCATCTATCAGTTTCCAAATAATCTTATAGAATTTTACTGGAGTGAAAGACAGAGTGTTGGAGTAACTCAGCGGGTCAGGCAACATCCTTGGAGAATATGTATGGGTGACATTTTGGGTCAAGACCCTTCTTCAGACTGATTGTTTCCACATTTTATCTGGTAGTGTGATTCAGCACAGTTGAGAACGGCAGGGTAGAATGAGTTGGAAATAATGTTTTATAGTACTTTTCCATTACTGGCCTTGGCTACTTTGCATCATATAGTCTCTGAACACTGAGTTGGTTACATGGCTGCAGAATTTGGAAGACTGGATGTGGGGGTTTAAGAAGGAGCTTGTAGAATGGAAATGTTTAGTCATAACGTCTTAGCCATCGAGTATCAAGCATGCTTCCTGACGAATTAGCCATCTGTTCATCATTTTTGGGAACCGCATTGTCACCAACATCTCTTGGGTTACTGATTTATTTTAATCTGCTAAAAAGTCCTCTCTCCACACTACAAAACCTCAAACAATGCGAACAACAAAATTGGAAATCCCCTCAAGTTTGCTGATTTTGACATTTTAACTTGTTTTCTTACCAGTAAATAACTGGTAGGTTCTAATTGTAGACTCAATTTTAAAACATCAGGTGCACTGAAAGTGAGAAACAATTTGGCTTCGTGCAGTTCATGAAACTATTTAGAATAGATCAAATATTTATGGCCTGAATTGACTGTAAAATGAGGTACCAAGATGCTACTGCTTGCATGGATTTTATTTTTCTGCTGTGTTCCAGGTCCTATGAGATCCTGGCTCTAAACTCAATGCGTTTACACTCATCACATGAAGCACACTGTGTCACAGCCACTGCACACTAATAACATAAATACACCTAAAATGTATAATTGACTCTATTTGCAAGATATGGGTCACCACCTTGAACAGTTGTAGCTGATTTAAAACACAGAAAATAGAACAGTACAGCAGAAGAACAGGCATTTTAGCCCACAATGTCTGTGCCAATCATAATGCCAAGATTTAACTCTTACCTGCATGCACAAAATTCATATCCCTTCATTCCTTGCATATCCATGTCTATCCAAAATGCCACTATCATATCTGCCTCAATCACCAAGCACTCACCACCCTCTGTTTAGAAAAAACGTTCCCTGCACGTCCCTGCCCCTCTGACCTTAAAACTACACCCTCAAGTATGAAGAAGGGTCTCGACCCGAAACGTCGCCTATTTCCTTCGCTCCATAGATGCTGCCTCACCTGCTGAGTTTCTCCAGCATTTTTGTCTACCCTCAAGTGTTGATGCTTCCATGCTGAGAAAAAAGGTTCAGACTGTCTACCCTATCATAATTTTATATACTTCTATCGGTTCTCCCCACAACCTCTGGCATTCCAGACAAAACAATCCAAGTTTGTCTTACCACTCCCTGTAGCTTACAGCCCTAAAAAGACTCTTGGTGCTGGAGTAATGCAACGGGTCCGGCAGCATCTCTGGAGATCATGGATAGGTGGCGTTTTGGGTCAGCATCCTTCTTCAGACTAATATCCCCTATTTGGTGAGGGAGCTCCCACAGTGCTATTGCATAAGTCCCCATATGTTGACTCAGTGACTTCCAAGAAGCAATATATTTCTTGGTCAAGATGGTACGCAATATATTGCGTGCGGCGGGAATATCCCGGAGAGCCGCGTGGGCCTGATCCACCCGCCGAACAACTTCGGCGCCGACGACCGGAATGCGTCCCGGTAGGACTGATTCGCCCCCAAAGGCCTCCCAGGGAACAGCATATGGAGTTTGTACATTCACCCCATGACCGCGTGGGATTTCTCTGAGATCTTCGGTTTCCTCCAACACTCCAAAGCCGTACAGGTTTGTAGGTTAATTGGCTTGGTATAAGTGTAAATTGCCCCGTGTGTGTGTGTGTAGGGCGGTGTTAATGTGTGGGGATCGCTGGTCGGTGGGATGAAGGGCCTGTTTCCGTGCTGTATCTCTAAACTAAACTAAACATTTTGTAGATGTTACAAGTAGTAGCTCCTCTGGAGTGGTGATAGAGCTAATGGAGACACGGAACAGCAGAAGCTGGAATCTTGAATAAAACACAAGCTGCTGGAATAACTCAACAGGTCAGGCAACATCTCTGGAGGATGCCCCCAGGGTAGGGAGCATTTTGTTTTGGTTCTGAAAAGGGATCACGACCCAAAACATCACCTATCCACGTCCTCCAGAGATGCTGCCTGATCCACATAGTTAATTCAGCACCTTTTGTTTTGCAGTGGTAGAGCGTTATTTAGGGTATTAACTATTTTGGAGTATTAAATAAACAGCTTGTTTGACGTGCATGATTTTGGCATTAATGTCCGTGGCGATAAACTACTTTGAGAGGTTGGTTATGGCATATACCAACTCCTACGTTAGCAAGAACCAGGATCCACAACAATTTGCCTACCGCCACAATAGATCAATGGGAGATGCAATCTCCACGATGTATTGAACAACTTGGAAAATATGAACTGATACGCCAGGCTGTTGTTCATCGGCCACAGCTCAGCATTCAACACCCTCATCCTCTGCTAACTTGTTACCAAGCTCAGGGAACTGAGTCTCCGTGCACCACTTTGGAGCCACATCCTGGACTGCCGCATCAACAGACCACAATCAGTATGAATTTAACCAATAAATTCCTTCTCGATAACCATCAGCACAGGGGGCACCTCAAGACTGCGTGCTCAACTCTATTCACTCTCTACCCATGACTATGGAGCCAGACACAGTTCTAAATTAATCGTTAAATTCACCGTTGACACCACCGTTGTTGGATGAATTACGGGCAAAATGATGAGTGGTAGTGTAGGCGGGAGATCAACGATCTGACTGAATGGTGCCAGAACAACAACCTTGCTCTCACTACAAACACAAATTAAACAACAAACTCTCTTGGTTGGTTGCAACAAGGACTTTGGACTTTTGGTTTCCAATAATATTGGGATTTGTTTCATTTATTGAACTTTCGTTGATTATTGCATTATCTATACGTAGTTATGTTGCTGCAGGTAAGAATGTAATCGTTTTTGGTACATATGACAATTCAATACTCTTGACCCTTGACCCTTGAGGTTTCGAAAATGTTGTTGAAGCGGCACCAATCTCAATACTTGGAAAAATTGAGCCTATTTTGATTATCTTTTCTTCATGCTACTCTCATCAGAATTTCTCATTAACTTCTATCCTTGACTTTCCAAGTGTGGTGATATATGTGCGGAGTTTGCATGTTCTCTCTGTGACCCCTTGGGTTTCCGCAAGGTGCTCCTGTTTCCACTCACATCCCATAGACGTGTAGATTTGTAGGTCAATTAGCTTCTGTAAATTACCCCTCGCGTGTCGGATGTGAAAAATTAGTTTGCATAAAACTAGTGTGCGGGTGATCGTCGGTCAGTGTGGACTTGATGGGTCAAATGGACTGTTTCCACGCCATATCTCTAAACTGAAACAAAACAAAGCAGCTCAGGGACAAATTTTAATGTAGCTTAATTCTCCAGGAAGGGCGTGGAAGTGTTAACAATTGTGGAGATGGCCCTGATTATCAAATCCTTCTACATATTTTCATTTGGGAATTTTTCAAACTTCAAATGGATAAGGAACGGTAGCATTATTACACGTGCCTTTCACATCAAAATAGATTGTTGCTTTGAGTGATCTATTAGATTCTGATTAAAATCTGGTGTGTGTATTATTTATTTCACTTGATAATTTCAATTGAGCTGGGAAATTTCTACAAGGCCAATTTCACTCTGAGTTTTGTGAACTATGTTTATTCGCACTCTTGCGTGATCTTGCATTCTTATGTTACTTCCCCCAGGAAAATGTAAATCCAAGTAAGTATTAGGAGAAACGTTATCCTGACACAAAGTCTCTTTCTGGCCAAGGACCCTGATTGAATTTGGCCAAGACTAAAGTTGTCATCACGCAAGTTTCACTGAGAACATCTTCCAATGCTTGGCACCCATGGCAAATCTACTTGGAAGCCTTCAGTTTATTGTTGAGGTTATTGCTAAGGTTACAAGGAGGCAAACACATGAAGTTGAGAGGCAGGAAAAGAACGATGAGTCCTCTTAAGCCTACCCCACTTGATGAGTGGGACGCCGTGGCTAATGATTGCTCCCCTGGATGCTCGGCCACCTTGCACCCGTGCTTGCAGATGTCTCGTCCTCGGGCAGAAAAAATAAAAACCAACAGAGAAATTTTCAGGATTATTAAAGGCAATAAATACTCAGCCTGTGACGATCACAAGTTTAGATGGGTCACGCAGGGTGAAGATCTCTCATGATACGATGTGGAGTCTTCACCTTGAAAGTAAATACGCCCTTTGTACATCTACTCCTGAGGCATTCTGACCTCTGCCAGAAATAAAACTGCACAGCAGTCGTTTTGTTCCTACTCTTGTTGTCAGAGCTCCTGGTCCCCTATCTCCACCCCTCCCTAATATTATTCATGAAGACATTTTCATTGTGGAATTTCTGCACGACAGAAAGGGCAGCACATCGGTAGAGTTGCTGCCTGACAGTGCCAGCGACAATTTAAGAATACGGGGCAGGCCATTTAGAATGGAGATGAGGAAACACTTTTTCACCCAGAGAGTGGTGAATCTGTGGAATTCTCTGCCTCAGAAGGCAGTGGAGGCCAATTCGCTATATGCTTTCAAGAGAGAGTTAGATAGGACTCTTAAAGATAGCGGAGTCAGGGGATATGGGGAGAAGGCAGGAACGGGGTACTGAATGTGGATGATCAGCCATGATCACAGTGAATGGCGGCGCTGGCTCGAAGGGCCAAATGGCCTACTCCTGCACCTATTGTCTATTGACCCAGGTTCTATCCTGACTATTGGGGAAAAATACAATAAACTTTATTCCTGTTTTTAAGGCTGTCATGTTTTATGCTACACATGAATTCAGCTCAATGCATTGGTTTGTGTTAGTTTGCTGTGTATAACAGTGATGTTTTAAGAATCAGATAGAAACTGCAGGAAGCTCAGTGGTGATCACATAATGGTGTATTAAAATCATGACAGGAAAAGACAGGCTGAATGCACAGTCTTTTACCCGGAGTATGGGGAATAAAGAACCAGAGGACATAGGTATAAGGTGATGGGGGAAAGATAAATGAAACCTGAGGGGCAACGTTTTCACTGACAGGGGTGGTGAGTGTATGGAACAAGCTGCCAGAGGAGGTTGGTGAGGCAGGTACAATAACAGCATTTAAAATACATTTGGACAGGTACATGGATAGGAAAGGTTTAGAGGAATGTGGGCCAAACGTGAGCAAATGGGACTAGCTTAGATGGGGCATCATGGACGAGTTGGGCTGAGGGGCCTGTTACCGTGTTGTGTGACTCTAACTCTGACTCTTACAATATTGGCTTCTAGATATATTTCTGCCATAGTAAATGACACTTAACTCAGCTGTTCGTTGATCTAAAGCTTCCACTGATAATGTGGCGAATGGAATACCATGGTGTGTAACCATCAGAGTGAGTGAGATGAGTCTTGGGAGCACTGAACAGAACCCAGCCACTTTATGGAAGGGCCATGAAGCTATACTTGCAGCTCTAGAAGCAGAGCTCTTAGGCATGTCCTGGTATTGGTTTATTATTGTCATGTGTATTGAGATACAGTATAGAACTTTGTTTATGTGCTATCCAATCAGATAATAATACTATAATACTCAAATGGAATTAAGCCATACACAAGTGCAACAGGTTGAGCGGAGAGAAAAATACCAGAATGCAGAACATAGTCTTACAACATTGTAGTACTAAAGTTCCAGAGAAAAAGTCCAATGTCCACAATGAGATAGATGGAAGATCGGGACTGCACCCTTGCTTATGCAAGACGGTTCCGATGTCTGATGAAGGAGGGGACTAAGCTTTCGACTTTACTTCAAACTTTAGAGATATAGTGCGGAAACTGGCGCTTCAGCTCACCAAGTCCGCACCGACCTAAACACAAGGGACAATTTGCAGAAGCCAATTAACCTACAAACCTGTACGTCTATGAAGTTTGGGAGGATACCACAGTACCTGGAGAAAACCCGTATGGTCACAGGGAGAAGGTACAAACTACAGACAGCACTGTAGCCTGGATCAAACACGGGTCTCTGACGCTGTAAGGCAGCAGCTCCACCGTTGTGTCACTGTGCCACCCCCGAGTTCCTGAGTCTGGTGCTGTGTGCTTTCAAATCTCTGTACCTTCTGCTGGATGGGAACAGGGAGAAGATGGAATGACCGAGGTGGGACACGTCTTTGATTTTGTTTGCTATTTTCCCAAGGCAGCAAGAAGTGTAGATGGAATCAATGGTGGAGGATTCTGATCTGTGTGAGAGACCGGGCAATATCCACAACTCTGCCCAGTATTAGCCACAGTTTAAAGCATAGCAAGAGAGGTGTTAGATATTGAGAATTGTTAACTGGGTTCACAGCTTTGAACAAGAATTGTTAATAATCAGCACCAGAGATCTCAGAGCATCCTGTCTTGAGAAATGACAATTCCAAGAAATGAAAATAAAGAGCTATGGTATCCAAGTATGCAGGAATGTCCTGAATCCTCCTGAGCTTGTTTTTCTTTTGGAATAGTATCACTCAGCTCAAAAACATTGACTGAACCGAGTTAAGTATTCTGATTTGGTCCAAATTACAAAAGGAAGCAGCATTTTGCTCTTGAATTTGGTTCTGTGTGAGTTAGGAACAGATATAGTGTAAGAGGGATATACCCCCTGCCCTACTCTGCGTTTTGGTAGGATTGTGATGTATTCTGTGCCATTCCTACCAGATCCCCAGATCTTTGAATTCTTTTAACCAAGAACAATACATCGTGTGCAAAGAAACCGGGTTTTTTAAATGAAGAATGACACATTATGTGCAGCCAGCTTAAGTTGGTTTAGTTGCCTTAGAAACTTGCCAACTTGGAACCTGATGGAAAGAGGAAATAATCTTTACAATCAGTCATTCTGGATAGAAATTCGAAAACTTATTTGAAAGTGCAATTCCACAGTAAGCAATGAGTACAAACTCACTTAATCATTTTTGAAATGAAGAGATTTTTCCCAGGCAAACAAACAATACGATAGGAAGATAAAGCAAATAAAATATAGACAATATTGAAAGACAGAATAGGCTGGACCAGCAAAACATCCTCCTTCCATTTGAAAAAAAGACACCAAGTGCTGCAGTAACTCAGCGGGTCAGGCGGCATCTCTGGAGAACATGGACAGGCGACGTTTCGGATCCGGGGCCTTTTTTCAGACGGATTGTAGTAGGGGGAGAAAGCTGGAAGAGAGGCGGGGACAGGACAAAACCTGGCAAGTAATAGATGGAGACAGATGAGGTAGGGGATTTTGATTAGTAGATGGTTGGACACGGACAGAAATGAAAGGACAACAATTGTGAGATAAGGAATGAAGAGGTGCGAAATATGAGCTGATTGGAAGGAATTATAGGTGGATGGGGTGGAGGAAAGGGAGAAATGGGTGTGCAGGGAACAGGGAAGGGTGGGGGGTGAAGTTGGAAGGGGGTGGGTTGGTAGAGTTTGTAGGTTAATTATTTAAGATTGATGAATTTAATGTACATGCCGTTGGGTTCTAATCATATACCCAGTCCCATGTACATATACCAACAATCAACTGTAGAAAATGCTGGAGAAACTCAATGGGTGAGGCAGCATCTATGGAGCGACGGAATAGGTGACGTTTCGGGTCGAGACCCTTCTTCAGACTGATGTGGGGGTGGGGTGCGGGAAGAAGAAAGGAAGAGGTGGAGGCAGTAGGCTGTGGGAGAGCTGGGAAGGGGAGGGGAAGGAGGGAGAAAGCAAGGACTGTCAAGAATTGGAGAAGTCAATGTTCATACCGCTGGGGTGTAAACTACCCAAGCAAAATATGAGGTGCTGCTCCTCCAATTTGCAGTGGGACTCACTCTGGCCATGGAGGAGGCCCAGGACAGAAAGGTCGGATTCGGAATGGGAGGAGAAGTTGAAGTGCTGGGCCACCGGGAGATCAGGATGGTTAGTGCGAATTGAGCGGTGGTGTTGGGCGAAGCGATCGCCAAGCCTACGCTTGGTCTCACCGATGTAGAGTAGCTGACACCTAGAGCAGCGGATGCAATAGATGAGGTTGGAGGAGGTGCAGGTGAACCTCTGCCGCACCTGGAAAGACTGCTTGGGTCCTTGGATGGAGTCAAGGGGGGAGGTAAAGCGACAAGTGTAACATTTCCTGTGGTTGCAAGGGAAAGTACCAGGGGATGGGGTGGTTTGGGTGGGAAGGGACTAATTGACCAGGGAGTTATGGAGGGAGCGGTCTCTGCAGAAAGCCCAAAGGGAAGGAAATGGGAAGATGTGGCTAGTGGTGGGATCCCGTTGGAGGTGGCGAAACAATCAACTCGTACTTTACCATCTCTTCCTGACAGTTCATGAGGATTGTCCTGTGATATACTTTTTTCTCCTCTCTGATTGCAGCAGTTGTCACAGGCTGGGTTGGTGATTCAATCACATGAGACCCCATGAGTTCTGAGGGATTTAGAAGTGTAGAGCAGTCAGGAAAAAATTTAGAACCCACTCTGACACCAAATGGATGAAAAGGTTGCAATGAAGTTTGCCGTGTAATGCTTGTGTCTATCTTTAGTTTAGTTTAGTGATCTATGGACTTTGACTGACCAATCGGTTGTTCTTGGAATTTTTCTGATTTAATTTCCACATATTTTGTCTTTCATGCAAGATTCAATGAATTCTCATTCCAGTTTAGCTGAGAGATACAGCGTGGAAACAGACCCTTCAGCCCACCAAGTCCATGCCGACCAATGATCAACTGTACTCTAGCTCTATCCTACACACTGGGGACAATTTAACCCACGCGGTCACAGGGAGAATGTACAAATTCCATACAGGCGACACTCGTAGACAGGATTGAACCCAGGTCTCTGGCGCCGAAAGGCAGCTACTCTACCGCTGCGCTACTGTTATATATCTTTGTATGATAGCAGGAACCATGATGGCAAAGATCTCCAATATGAATTAATGCAGGTGACTAAATCTAGATACAGATTTATAGATCTATCAGGTAACCCCTATTGTTAAGAGGCAAGGTTGATATTTTCCTTAAGACTCTTTAAATACTTTCTTGTGCAAGAACAATACTTCTCGATCAAAGAAAATATTTTTAAAATGAAGAACCACACATTGTGTGCAGCCATCTTAAGTTAGTTTAGTTCTTTGAGAGACTTCCCATCAGCATCGGTGATTTCCTGTTTCAAGTTTAATTTGATTTTCAGGTTTGCTCACTACATTTTCCATCGCAAAGTTTTCTTTATTTTATTCGAATAAAATAAAATACAATTTCAAAGAATGAAATCCAGCATTTGATCTAATTTCCCAGTAGAAAGTAAGATTTACATTTACTAGGAATTTGCAAAGCTTTGTGTAACTCTAAATGCATTTCATCTATTTAAGCTGTTGAAATGTCAACTTACTGATTGAGGTCAGAAGGATCACATTATACTCAAATTATTCTTGATCAAACTTATCGAGACCATATTTCCAATATGTTGGAGCTAAATGCTGTTAGTTCTTGCACTCGGTAATTTCATAAATCAGTGCTCTTTGGGGTAGAACGATCCCGATATCATATGGTAGATTTTCACTTGTTGTTCATTGAAAGTTAACCACAAATTAGTCTGCACCAGAGGGGTGGCACAGCGGTAGAGCTGCTGCCTCACAGTGCCAGAGTTCAATCCTGACCTCGGGTACTATCTGTACGGAGTTTGTACATTCTTCCTGTGACCGCGTGGGTTCCCTCCAGGCCCTTCCCACATCCCAAAGACATGCAGGTTTGTAGGTTAATTGGCTTCTTTAAATTGACCCGAGTGTGTATTGAATTGATGTGAAACTGTGATAACACGCAACAAGTATGAACGGCATGGACTCAGGAAAAACGTGCAAACTCCACACTCAGACGGCACCTGAGGTCAGGATAGAACCAGGGTCTGTGATGCTACGAGGCAGTAGCTACCAGCTGCACTACTTCAGCACTGTTCCTGCCCAAATGTGTTCATCAGTGTTCTGTCGACAGTTTCCACTGCAACTGAGGTCTTAACGGGATGCAGTTCCATTTGTTAGGGTCTGGTGTGGGAATTCTATGCACTGCCATGCATTTCTCCTTCTGCATGAGAGACTGGCACTATAAATACTTCATTACTTCCTAATCTGTGACTACAGCATTGATTTCTCAAACAGTGCATGAGTAGATGAAAAGGCTCACTGCAAATATAGATTTTAGAGTAATTAATTTTAATTAGATTGACAAAACATTTAGCGCACCAATAAGAAGTCAAAAAAGGTCATTTGCCAACAAGGCCATTTGCAAAAATAGAAGTGTGAGCAGAATGTGGCCTGGCTAAACTTCTAAAATGTTGCCGCAAGAAAATTTGATAATAAGTACACAACTTCTGCACCCAAATCGGCTAGACACACAGACTCTCTTGCCCAAAGTAGGGGAATCCTGAACCAGAGGACATGGGTTTAAGGTGAGGGGGTAAAGATTTAATAGGAACCTGTGGGGTAACTTTTTTACACAAAGGGTGGTGTGTATGGAACAAGCTGCTGAAGGAGGTAATTGAGGCAGTGACTATCACAGTGTTTAAGAAACATTTAGACAGGTACATGGACAGGACTGGTATAGAGGGATGTGGGATAAACACAGGGAGGTGGGAGTAGTGTAGGTGGGGCATGTTGGTTGGTGGGGGTTACTTGGGCCGAAGAGCCTGTTTCCAAACTGTACAATTCTGTGACTCTGACTATAACCCACACCTGGAAAAAGGAGAAGGCAGGAGACCTTGAAAATGCTGTAATTGGGACCATTTTCAAGACAGAAGATGAACATAGAACAGTACCACGCTGGAACACACACTTCAGCTCACAATGTCTGTACCAAACATGATGCCAAGTTAAACAAACCTCCTTTTCCAGCATATGATTCACATCCCTCCATTCCCTGCATATTCATGTATCCAAAAGCCTCTTTAACACCACTATCATATATGTCTCGACCACCACCCTCTGTATAAAAAAACTTGCCCTACACATCTATCTATCTATCTATCTATCTATCTATCTATAATCTATAATAATAACTAAAAGTCTCATCTTGACCACTTCCTCATTGATTTCAGAAAAAACGCTACCCTGTATCGCTATGTTTTTTGGCCATCTTACTCATGGTCCTCTGTTGAGCCAGCGCCGAGGATTTTTACCGATTGATGAAAAATAAAAAAGTTATTAGTGTTTAAAAAATCTTGAGATCAGCTGATTGGTCCTCTCGCCTGTCAATCACCGGGGGGCAGGACTATAAAACTCTGGATGCCCGGACGTGAGTCAGTCAATCTGGAAGATCGCGAGGGAGAGTCCACAACTGTGATTCTAAGCTGTGAATCAACTGAACTGTGAGTCTGCAATGTACTTGCAATAAATGATTTGTTAGCCCTTAATGACAATGCAATGAGTTGTTTGGCAATTTGGTGGCCTGTACTCTGCTTGAAATGCTATGAAATTGAATGTGGTGACCTGCACTCTGAAATGCTATGAAATTGAACGTGGTGGCCTGCACTCTGCTTGAAATGCTATGAAATTGAACGTGGTGGCCTGCACTCTGCTTGAAATGCTATGAAATTGAATGCGGTGGCCTGCACTCTGCTTGAAATGCTATGAAATTGAATGTGGTCGCGTGCACTCTGCTTGAAATGCTATGAAATTGAATGTGGTGGCCTGCACTCTGCTTGAAATGCTATGAAATTGAATGTGGTGGCCTGCACTCTGCTTGAAATGCTATGAAATTGAATGTGGTGGCCTGCACTCTGCTTGAAATAGATTTTCAAGGAATAGCCGTGAGTGAACTGCCAGCCCACCAGTCCTGAGTGACTGATCTGCCAGCCTACCAGCCCTGAGTAACTGAGCAGCCAGCCCACTGGCCCTGAGTGACTGAGATGCCAGCCCACCAGGCCTGAGTGACTGAGCTGCCAGCCCAAGAATCCATTCGGCCCACAATTCGAAACCAGTCCCTTCAGCCCACAACACCCATACTAGCGCTCCAGAAAGCCTCTCCCCCACTGGCCACCAATAATGGAATTGGTGGAGAGGTGGAATATTGCGTTGGGAGACCAGCCCTCCCGTGTGAACATGGGACCCAACTTAAACTTTCCTCCTCTGACCTTACAGCTACCTCTCTAGTCTTTGACATTTCCATCTTGGGAAAACGTTTCTGACTGTCTGCTCTATCTATGCCTCTCATAATGTTATAGACTTCTATCAGGTCTCCCCTCAACCTCCAGCACTATGGAGGAAACTCTAATCCTGGCAACTTTCTGGTAAACCTCATCTGCACCCAAAGCCTCCACATCCTTCCTGTGATGGGGCAACCAGAACTGCACACAATGCAGCCTAACCAGAGCCCTATAAAGCTGCAACATGACTCCCTGACTCTGATACTTAATGCCCGACTGATGAAGGCAAGCATCTTAGGTACACAAAAATGCTGGAGAAACTCAGCGGATGCAGCAGCATCTATGGAGCGAAGGAAATAGGTAACGTTTCGGGCCGAAACCCTTCTTCAGACTGATAGGGGGTGGGGAGAAGAAAGGAAAAAAGGAAAAATGCGGAGGAGGAGCCCGAGGGCTGGGGGAGGGGAGGAGACAACCAGATGGCTGATGAAGGGGAGGGGACAGCAAGGGCTAGCAGAATTGGGAGAATTCAATGTTCAAGCCCCCAGGATGTAGACTGCCCAAGCGGAATATGAGGTGCATTTCCTCCAATTTACGGTGTTGCTCGCTGTGGCCATGGAGGAGACCCAGGACAGAGAGGTCAGATACGGAATGGGAGGGGGAGTTGAAGTGCTGAGCCACCGGGAGTTCAGGTTGGTTATTGCGGACCGACCGGAGGTGTTCGGCGAAACGATCGCCAAGCCTCCGCTTGGTCTCACCGATGTAGATCAGCTGGCATCTAGAGCAGCGAATGCAATAGATGAGGTTGGAGGAGATGCAGGTGAACCTCTGTCGCACCTGGAACGACTGCTTGGGTCCTTGAATGGAGTAGAGGGGGGAGGTGAAGGGACAAGTGTTGCATCTCTTGCGGTTGCAAGGGAAAGTACCAGGGGAGGGGGTGGTATGGGAGGGAAGGGAAGAATTGACAAGGGAGTTACGGAGGGAGCGGTCTTTGCGGAAGGCAGACATGGGGGGAGATGGGAAGATGTGGCGAGTGGTGGGGTCACGTTGGAGGTGGCGAAACTGACGGAGGATCACTTGTTGTATGTGACGGCTGGTGGGGTGAAAGGTGAGGACTAGGGGGACTCTGCCCTTGTTGTGAGTGGGGGGATGGGGAGAGAGAGCAGTGTTGCGGGGTATGGCAGAGACCCTGGTGCGAGCCTCATCTATGGAGAAGGAGGAGAAGGCAAGCATCTTTTTTGTTTGGTGTCATATTCCATCCTAATTTAATTAATCTTGTAACCGGATCTGTGACATGGTTACAATGTCCTGGTGGCAAGGATTAGCAGCCTCTGTGTTCAGGCTTTCCATGAACGTAAGAAAATAGGGGCAGGACTAGGCTACCCTCCCCTTCACACCTATTTCTCCCCTTCCACCTGAATTCCTTCCTCTCGCTTGACAATTTGCAACTCTTCAATCCTTTGGTCTCACACCTTCTGTCTTTTCATCGCTGGCGTTTGTCCAATCATCAGCCTGTCAAAAAAAAACCGCACCTGTGTTGGCCTAGATAGACACAAAATACTGCGGTGACTCGGGGGTCAGGCAGCATCTCTGGAGAAAAGGATTAGGTGATGCTTTGGGTCGGAACCTTTCTTCAGACATGAAATATCACCTATTCCTTTTCTCCAGAGATGCTGCCTGACCCGTTGAGTTACTCCAGCATTTTGTGTCTATCTTTGCTATAAACCAGTATCCGCAGTTCCTTCCTACACATTTTGGCCTATTACATGCTAGGCTTTGTCCTGCCCCTCTCTTTCAGTTCTCTCCCTCATCCTGTTCTACCCCCCTACAATCAATCTGAAGAAGGATCTCATCCCGAAGCATAACCTATCCACGTTCTCCAGAGATGCAGCCTTACCCGCTGAGTTACTCCAGCACTTTGTGTTTTCAAAACTATAAACTGGCTTAGTCAGGTTTCTAGTTTTCTGTGTCTGTCGAAGACTGCTTCAGTTTTTTCCCTTTTGTCAATGAATTTTTTTTTTCTGTCTCCTTCTTTCTTTCTTTTGGGCTCATTGTTCTTCAGATTTTTCCTCAAGTGCTTGCTTTACATTGAAAAGAATGCATTGGAGCTCTCCCCTGGAGTCCACTAATCACATTATCCATCCATTCGGAAAGCCTTTCAATCTCTAACAAAAAAAATGTATCAATTACCGCTTGGTTAGTTCAGACCTGCGTCATCACCAAGTCTCTGCGTACATCTGATAATTTGCCTGCGAAATCCTCAGCTTAACTGTATCGGATACCGTGTCTGTCAATATGAAGAGGTGTACACTTTGTCACTTCATCTAATCTCTCCCTTTCAGTGTAAGCTTTGTAACAGATAACTCAATAATTCAATGCAAATGTCCCATTTATTCAATTGCCACTGTTGAAGTCACATGAAAAATAAATCAGAGCTCCCTTCCAAGAACTATACCCATGACTATGGTTGTACTAGGTATAACCAGGAACCGCAGATGCGGGTTTACAAAAAAAAAAGCCACAAAATGCTGCAGTATCTCAACGAGTATCTTCAACAACTCTGGAGAATATAGATAAGTGATGTTTTAGTTCGGGACCCTTCTTCAGACTGACGTTTCGGATCGGGACCTTTCTTTAGACTGATGTTTTGAGTCGGGAGTCTTCTTCAGACACACATTTGGGTTGGGACCCTTCTTCAGACATGTTTTGGGCTGGGTCCCTACTCCTTCTTTATGCCAGGCTTTGTCCCACCCCACCTCTTTTCTAGTTTCCTCCCTCTCCCCACCACCACAATCAGTCTGAAGAAGGGTGCCAACCCGAAACGTCACCTAACCATATTCTCCAGAGATGCTGCCTGACCTGCTGAGATGCTCCAGCAACTTATGTCTTTTTGTATACATAACCTTTCTCTGCTTCTACGATCAAAATAATTTTAGGCTGCCTTTTGCTAATTAAATGTTTCCAGCACAGTTTAATTCAATAAGTTACTATATACAACAGCCTTTCACTGCAAGAGATATTTGGTTGGTAATCAAATTTGCACTTGGGGAAACGAAAATTGTTTTGTAACTTGTATCAGGTAACTGATTAGCTCCAAAATTTTACCGGAGGCTGGGAACTGAAGCAGAACAAGAGGTTCTTGTTCTTCTTTATGCATCAGTGGCATTTTGGATAACAAGCCAAGGACAGAACATTACTGCTTTTCCAAGCTGCAGCAGCACAAATCCTGAACTCTGCTTTTCGTTTCGGTTGCTTCATTTTCACATCAGTGGTTTTAATGTCATAGGAATCATACAGCACGGAAATACTCCCTTTGGCCCAACCTAACCATGCCAACCAAGATGGCCGATCTTAGCCTTAGGCTTTGGTTTAGATTGATTATTATCACGTGTACTAAGGTACAGCGAAAAGCTCTGTTGTGCATGCTATCCAAACTGATCAGATAATACTATACCTAAACACAATCACGTCAATCTCAAGTATAATACGTAGTGCAAAGGGGAAGATGCAGAGTGCAGAATATGGTTCTCAATATTATTAGTCCCATTAACCCACAATTCACTCATATCCTTCCAAATCTTTCCTAACCTTGTATTTATCCAAGTGTCCAAATGTTGTAACTGCAGTTGCCTCAACAACATCCGGCACAGAGGTGCAGCTGGTAAAGCCACTGCCTCACAGTGCTAGAGACCTGGGTTCAATCCTGACCTCAGGTGTTGGAGTTTGCACATTAGAACAAAACCATAGAACAAAACCATAGAACAAAGAACCGTTCAGTTTATTTGTTGTCACGTGGACCGAGGTACAATGAAAAGCTTTTATTGCGTGCTATGCAGTCAGCAGAAAGACAATACATGATTACAATCGGACCATTTACAGTGTATAGATACATGATAAGGGAATAACGTTTAGTGCAAGATAAAGCCAGCAAAGTCCGATCAAGGATAGTCCGAGGGTCACCAAAGAGGTAGTAGTTCAGCACTGCTCTCTGGTTGTGATAGGATGATTCATACAGTAGAGCACACAAACGGGCCCTTCGGCCCACAATGTCTGTGTCGAACACATCCTGTAACCTCGTGGGTTTCCTCCAGGTGCTCCGGTTTCATTAAGGATATTGAAATGGTACATTAGATGTAGGACAAATGCTCAACTGGAAATGGGTCAATGGGTCTAATCCTGTGCTGCTTTCACAGATGTACAGAGGCACTGAGGGCATTGTTTAAATGGAAACCATATGTGAATGAATCTTGAGCAAAATAGTACAGGAGGAACTCATCGGGTCAGGCAGCCTCTGTGGAGAGAATGGACAGGCAACCTTTCAGGCCAGGACCCTTCTTCAGACTGATTATAATAGGGGGGGAGAAAGCTGGAAAAGAGAGTTGTGGAGAGGGTCTAATTTACTCCTGCACAAAGCGTCTTTTTTTTGTAAACCAGCATCTGCAGTTCCTTATATCTACATTTTACTGCTCATGTCTCAGTTGCTCTCTGCAGTAAGCCAGCAAGCCAAACAGTGAGATGAAACTGTCCCTCGGCAACTGGATGTGTTCGGCAAGTATAAGGTTTACTGATGATTCTGTGACCCCAGCACGAAAAGTAAAATTGACACCTTTGTTTTAACTACAGATCCCCGGTCTCTACTGTTGTTTTGCCAATAGCATTTGGGGCTTTTTATAACAAGGGCCATGAAGTGCAACATCAAAGAGGCTAGGAAAATCTGTGCAAAGCATTGGCTGGATGATAATTAATGAAAGGAATTGTGAAAGTGTACCTGTGCATTGATCCAAGGCTATTTAACAACACCGTCAGATGTAACCACTACCCACTTTGATCTTGTTCTGTATGAACTAATAAAAGCAATATTATTTGCAATTGTCAGAGGCAAAGTATGTGTTTTGTCTTTTTATATTGGGAAGAGATAGAATTCCACATTATCTTATTCAATGCCTATTGGAAACCACAACATGTAGAAACAGTACAGCACAGGAACCGGCCCTTCGGCCCACAACAGCCAACCCGAACATCAAAAGACAAGAGTGTTTTATTGTCATATGTCCCAAAATGGAACAATGAAATCTGTACTTGCAGCAGTATAACATAAAACACAATAAACATAGTACTCAGTAGATACCATAATAAACAACAAGATGCTCAATAAATAAGAAAAAACAATATAGTGCAAAAAAACAAAAACAAAGCCCAAGTCCCGTGTACAATTGAGGCAGTTTGTAGTTTGGTGTTTAGTTAGAGTTTGTAGTATTCAATAACCTAATGGCTGTTGGGTAGAAGCTGCTCCTGAATCTGGACGTTACAGTCTTCAAGCTTTCCAATCTTCTTCCTGATGGCAGGAGTGAAATGAGAGCCAGGGTGGTGTGGGTGTCTGATGATGCTGGCTGCCTTTTTGAGGCAGCGACTCCTGTACATCTGTTCGACGGTGGGGAGATCAGTACCCGTGATGAACCGGGCAGTGTTCACCACTTTTTGCCGTCTCCTTTGGTTCCTGGGCGTTCGAGTTGCCGAACAAGGCCGTGATGCAACCAGTCAAGATGCTCTCCACTGTACACCTGTAGAAGAGCGTATTCATCGACATACCGAATTGCCTCAATCTTCCATGGAAGCAGAGGTGTTGATGCGAATGTAAACTAATCTCATCTGCCGGCACGTGATAGATATCACTCCATCCCCTGCCTGTGCACTTGCCTATCTAAAAGCCTTTTAATGCCACTATCATATCTGTCTCCACCACCATCACTGGCAGCATAGAAACATAGAAAATAGGTGCAGGAGTAGGCCATTCGGCCCTTTGAGCCTGCACCGACATTCAATATGATCATGGCTGATCATCCAACTCAGTATCCTGTACCTGCCTTCTCTCCATACCCCCTGATCCCTTTAGCCACAAGGGCCACATCTAACTCCCTCTTAAATATAGCCAATGAACTGGCCTCAACTACCTTCTGTGGCAGAGAATTCCACAGATTCACCACTCTCTGTGTGAAAAATGTTTTTCTCATCTCGGTCCTAAAAGACTTCCCCCTTATCCTTAAACTGTGACCCCTTGTCCTGGACTTCCCCAACATCGGGAACAATCTTCCTGCATCTAGCCTGTCCAACCCCTTAAGAATTTTGTAAGTTTCTATAAGATCCCCCCTCAATCTTCTAAATTCTAGCGAGTACAAGCCGAGTCTATCCAGTCTTTCTTCATATGAAAGTCCTGCCATCTCAGGAATCAGTCTGGTGAACCTTCTCTGTACTCCCTCTATGGCAAGAATGTCTTTCATCAGATTAGGAGACCAAAACTGTACGCAATACTCCAGGTGTGGTCTCACCAAGACCCTGTACAACTGCAGTAGAACCTGTTCCAGGCACATGTTAGAAGCATGTTCCAGGCACTCACCATTCTCTATGTAAAAAAACCTTCCCCACACATCTCCTCTAAAGTTTGCACCTCTCACCTTAAACCTACGCCCTGCCCTCTATGCTATGCCCAAAGGATCGTTCAGTAGTCTGATAACAGAGGTAAAGAAGCTGTTCTTGAATCTGGTGGCGCGCGCGTTCAAGCTTTTTTATCTTCTGTCCAATGTGAGAGGAGAGAAGAAGGAATGACTGGGGTGGGAAAGGTCTTTGATAATGTTGACTGCTTTCCCGAGGCAGCGTGAAGTGTAGATGGAGTTGATGTGGGGATTTTAGTTTGTGCGATGGACTAGGCTGCATCTGCAACTCTCTGCAATTTGTTGCGGTTTTATCTATTAACAGGAATATGCATTGGTGTATGAATATTTTTACAATTTGAAATTTTATTGCTACCTGGATTGTGTCTTCGGAGGGAGGACATTTTATTTTAATGAAGCTTTATCAGTCTGTATTTATCAAGTACAGGTTCCACCATTTCTGGTACACTTTGTGTGGCAGAAGCTATGCATTCCCTTGTAAATTTCCAGTCTGGTCTGAGTTCTGGTGCTGACTGCATTGATCAAATGAGAAAAATGTTGCCCAGGGTTCACTCAATTGTGGGCGGCACGGTGGCACAGCGGTAGATTTGCTGGCTTACAGCGCCAGAGACCTGGGTTCAATCCTGACTACGGTTGCTGCCTGTACAGAGTTTGTACGTTCTCCCTGTGACCGCGTGGGTTTTCTCCGGGTGCTTCGGTTTTTTTCCCACACCCCAAAGACGTACATACGTTTGTAGGTTAATAGGCTTTGGTAAAATTGTAAATTGTCCCAAGTGTGTAGGATAGTGTTCGTGTACGGGGGAATTGCTGGTTGGCATGGACTTGGTGGGCAAAAAGACCTGTTTCCACACTGTATCTCTAAAGTCTAAATTCAAGTGCATCAGCGGTAACAATGGACTCTGACAACTGCAATGAAACTGAAGGCACAAGGATCTGCTGGAAACTTGAGCAAAGTACATAGTGCTGGAGGAACTCTGCGGGTCAGACAGCATCTCTGGAGAAAATAGATGTGATGTTTCAGATCGGGACCTTCAGATTAATTGTAGTCGGGAAGAGAAACCAGGAAAAGAGGTGAGGGGGCGAGATAGAAGTAAAGAAACGAGGAACTACTGGCGCTGGTTTACAAATAAAGGCATAAAGGCCTAGAATCACAGAATATACAGCATGGAAACAGGCCCTTCGGCCAAACTTGCTCACAACGACCAACATGCCCATCTGCACTAATCCTACCTGCCTGCGTTTGGATCATATCCCTCTAAACCTGTCCTATCCATGTACCTGTCCAAATGTTTCTTAAACATTGTGATAGTACCTACCTCAACTACCGCCAACGAAAGCTGGAGTAACTCAGCGGGTCAGGCAGCATCTCTGGCTAAACATGGATCAGCAATGTTTCGGGTTGGGTTCCGCCCCGAAATGTCACCTATCCATGTTCTCCAGAAACTTTAGGTAGATGCAGGTGAGGGGTACCTGAAGATATTTGTGAATCACCACATGTATTAGTATAAAGATTCAGATTGACAACCCCCAAGCCTGTTCTTTGATTACATCGACACCGTTATTATAAATGCCGTCCGGCTTTGGAGGCTTTCTGTCAGATCTTTAGCTTTTGGTAGCTCAGTGTTCTGCTAAAGTCTGCAGTTTTTAATTTTGTTCTTACGTGGTTTAACGCATGTGACACAGACTCACTTCCATCCCTGGTTTCAGTGCAATATTTATAAGTGGAGATCAAACACTATTTATATGACAAAGCATTGCCCAGATTAGCATTCTGTAAACTGTATTGCAGACAGCTGGGCCTTTTGTGTTCTTCTCTCCATTGTTTTCATTGTTCTGCAGATTATTTTCCCCATCTCTTCCACATCCACACAGGTGCAATCTCCCCCCTCAATATTTGCACCGATATAAAAGCGATCCCGATCCGAAAAATCGCCTGTTTACTGCCTCCTAACCCACTGAGTTCCTCCAGCACTTTATGTTTTGTTCAAGATTCCAGCATCTGCAGTTTCTTGGATCATAGTCGTAGAGTAATACTGCATGGAAACAGGCCCTTCATCCAAACCTGCCCACGCCAACCATCTGCATTAGTCCCACCTGCCTGCGTTTAGCACATATCCCTCTAAACCTACCCTATCCATGTACCTGTCTAAATGTTTCTTAAACATTGAGATAGTACCTGCCTCAACTACCTCCTCCAGCAGCTCATTCCATACACCCAGCACTCTTTGTGTAAAAACATTACCCCTCAGGTTCCTATTAAATCTTTCCCCCCTCACCTTAAACCTTTGTCCTCTGGTTCTTGATTCCCCTACCCTGGGCAAGAGACACTGTGCGTTTACCCAATCTAATCCCCTCATGTGTTTCTGATAATAAAGTTAGTTCTTCAACGTAAAAAAAGACACAAAGTGCTGGAGTAACTCAGCAGATCAGGCAGCAGATCAGGCAGCATCTCTGGCGAACGTGGATAGGTGACGTTTCGGATTGCTTGGCACTTTGACTGAGAATAGTCTATCCAATCTCTCCTTGTAACTAAAGCCCTCCATCCCAGCCAAACAAACAAGGAACTGCAGGTGCTGGAATCTTGTGCAAAACACAAAGTGCTGGAGGAACTCAGCGGGTCATACAGCATCTGGGGAGGGAATGAATACTGCCAGAATAAGTTTCTTTATCTATCCGCGATTAAACATTCTGCCGCGTGTGTCGAAGGTCATACTACAATGGTGCTTCTCCTAGAGTCGCTTGTAGAAGCTTGCATGTGAACGAGGTCCTGAGGGCTAAACCGTGTGGAACTGTGCTCCTTATGTGGTCATCCTGGGTGGGCAGGTCGAGGGGGAGGTCCCTGACAAAGCACGGCAAAGCAAAGCAAGAAGAAGACCTCAACGGTGGAGCAGGCAGGAGGATGGTGTCTGGTCAGCAAGTGGAGCTTGTGAATAGTGTTGTCATGTTATAGGACTAGAATTAGGCCATTCGGCCTATCAAGTCTACGTCGCCATTCAATCATGGCTGATCTATCTCTGCCTCCTAACCCCATTCTCCTGCCTTCTCCCCATAACCCCTGACACCCATATTAATGAAAAATCTATCTATCTCTGCCATAAAAATATCCTCTGACTTGGCCGCCACAGCCTTCTGTGGCAAATAATTCCACAGATTTACCACACAGATTGTGTTGCCCGGCCTGGATAGAGTGGATGTGGAGAGGATGTTTCCACTAGTGGGAGAGTCAAGGATCAGTGGGCATAATAACCTTAGAATAAATGGGCTTACCTTTAGAAAGGAGATGAGGAGGAATTTCTTTAGCCAGAAGGTGGGTGGTGAATCTGTGGAATCCATTGCCACAGAAGGCTGTGGTGGACATTGTTGGGTATTTTTAAAGCGGAGATTGTTCGATTCTTGAATAGTCAGAGCGTCAAAGGTAATGGGGAGAGGGCAGGAAAATGGAGCTGAGTGGGAAAAATATATCAGACTTGATCAAATGGCAGAGCAGACATGTGCCGAATGGTCTCATTCTTCTCCTATGTCTTATGGTCTTATGTATTGCCTTGCGTTACCCCGAGATAGATATAGAGCCATATAGTATGGATATAGGCCGTTCTGCCCATCCTGACCATGCCAACCAAGATGCCCCATCTACACTAGTCCCACCTCCCTTCGCTTGGCCCATATCCCGCAAAATCTTTCCTATCCATGTACCTGTCCATGTGTCTTTTAAATGCTGTTACTAGTGGGGTGCCGCAAGGCTCAGTGCTGGGACCCCAGTTATTTACAATATATATTAACAATTTAGACGAGGGAATTAAATGTAACATCTCCAAGATTGAGGATCACACAAAGTCAGTTGGCAGTGTGAGCTGCGTGGAGGATGCTATGAGGCTGCAAGGTGACTTGGATAGGTTCGGTGAGTGGGCAGATACATGGCAGATGCATGTGAGGTTAATCGGGTGGCGCCTCGCCAGCAGCTCTTTAGTCCTTTCGCCCTTTTTGTTATTAGTGTGTCTAAATGTATGTTTTGATGTTTCTTAGTATGTCTTATGTGTGGTGTGGGGGAATAGGGGAGAAACCATTTTGCAGTCACTTACCTGGACGGAGATGCGTATTTTCTCCGAGTCACATCTTCGCCCCCCCCTCGCTGCCTACCAACTGGATTGGCATGACCTTTCCTACCGGAGACTGGCCCAGAGCTTCAGCAGCAGGCTCAGCGCGGAATTACCATCAAGGAGCAGGGCGATCCCTTGCTGGGGATCGCCAGTTGGAGCTCCGTCCAGCGGGGCCTGTGGACTTCGGAAGCCCCGGTCTCTGGTAAGAAGCGGCCGATTCGGAAACTACAAGCTGCACAGTGTGTTCCGTACCGTTCCAACGCCGGAGTTTCGATCATCCCGACGAGCGGGCTGTACATCGAGCCGTCCGTAGCGGCGACTGTGGAGGGTTCAAAGGCCCCGACAACGGGTGAACAAAGAGGAAGATGACTGGACTTTATTGCCTTCCATCACAGTGAGAAATGTTGATTCCACTGTCGTGGATGTCTATGTTAAACTCTATTGTGTATTGTGTTCTTTTTATTTGTATGGCTGTAGGGTAACTCAATTTTCACTGTACCAATTGGTGCATCTGACAATAAATGTGAACTTGAACCAATTCCCAGGATGGCGGGACTGACATATGATGAAAGAATGGATCGATTGGGCTTGTATTCACTGGAATTTAGAAGGATGAAAGGGAATCTTATAGAAATATATAACATTCTTAAGGGATTGGACATGCTAGATGCAGGAAAAATGTTCCCCATGTTGGAGGAGTTCAGAACCAGGTGTCACAATTTAAGAATAAGGGGTAGGCCATTTAGGACTGAGATGAGGAACTTTTTTTTTCACCCAGAGAGTTGTGAATCTGTGGAATCCTCTGCCACAGAAGGCAGTGGAAGCCAATTCACTGGATGTTTTCAAGAGAGAGTTAGATTTAGCTCTTAAGGCTAATGGAATCAAGGGATTTGGGGAAAAAGCAGGAACGGGGTAATGATTTTGGATGATCAGCCATGATCATATTGAATGGCAGTACTGGCTCGAAGGGCCGAATGGCCTACTCCTGCTTCTATTTTCTATGTTTCTTTGTTTCAATGTTATAGTATCTGTGTCAACTAACTCCTCTGACAGCTCGGGCCATATACCCACTACCTTCTGAGTGATAGGAGGAAAGAGGACCAAGTTATTTTGATTAAAAATGAATTATATTGCTTCTTACCATTCTGCACCGAGGAAACGGATTCATTTAAATCTGAAGATAAACACAAAATTCTGGTGTGCCTCAGCGGGTCAGGTAGCATCTACGGAGAAAAGGAATGGGTGACATTTCGGGTCGAGACCCTTCTTCAGACTGCGAGTCAGGGGAGCAGGAACCGAGAGATACGAAAAGGTACATAGAAAAACTGAATGAAAGATATGCAAAAAAGACAGATCAAAGCCAGCAACGATAATCAAGGAAAGGTGGAGCCCACAATGGTCCATTGTTGCCTGTGCGGACGGTGATAACGAGTAATACAAACTTTGAATTTCAGCAGGACGACATGCCTACTCATGTAAATCCCACTTCCTCCCTCTCCGAGGCGACAAGGCTCTGCATTTGTTCCTGGACGTTTAACTTGTTAACAAGTTTGGGGTCTGGTTGTCATCTCCGATGTCTTGTTTTGTCTGCGTTCCCTCTTTTTTTGCCACCTTGTTAGTGTCGTTGGGAGATAGTACAGGCACTTATGTTTACTTAACATCCATCCAACCATTTCACAATTCTTGCCAACATGCTGGAAAAAAAATTGGCTCCCTGGAGAAAGAAAATATATTAACAGCATATTTTGGCTTGTTCCTATTCAGAATTAAACAGGAGATTAAAGGCCATCCTTCCTCATTCTGCAATGTGGAAGCAATCTACAAACCTCCCCTCCCCCCCTGCAAAAGATAACTGCAACACTGAAACTGTGGATTTGAGCCTTTACTAAGCAGGGGATTAAGTGCTGTATACCTACATGGAGATTATCACCCAAAATGTTTCTGCAAAGTAACAAACTGAACACAAAATGTAAAATTTGTTCTCCTCCAGCTTTCAAACTAATGTTATCTATTCCAACTTACTTTGTACGTTAAGCAAACTGAATTCTCCTTTAATTTTAATCGAGCAAAATAAATAATAAAAAAAGACATCAGACTGGCGCAACGGTGGAGTTGCTGCCACTCAACACCAGAGACCGGGTTCGATCCTGACTACGGTTGCTGTCTGTACAGAGCATGTACATTAACCCTGTGACCGCGTGGATTTCCTCCGGGTGCTCTGGTTTCCCACCACACTCCAAAGACGTCCAGGTTTGTGGGTTAATCGGCCCTTACAAATTGCCCCTAATGCGTAGGGTCTGGTTGGAAAAGTGGGATAATATAGAACTAGTGTGAACGGGTCATCGATGGTCGTGGACCCGATGGGACAAAGGACATGTTTCTTGCTGCATCTTTCAATTCAATCCATTAGCTTTTTACAAAAGAAGAACCAGCACTGCTCAACATCCTCACCAACATCTGTCCCCCAATAAACATCACCAAAAATAAATAATCCAGTCTTCAGATGTTACAGTTCATGAGAGCTCCCTTTGTACAGTTTGACTAACATATTTCCTCCATCAAAATTGTAACCGCAGTTCAAAAGTTTTTAATTAACTGTAAAGTTTTTTAGTTTAGTCCGTGGTAATAGAAGTAATGACATAAATGTAAGTTGTCCTTACAATAAACATGGAATAAAGCTTCAAGCACTTAGCAGCTCAGGCAACATCAGTGGAGAGAGAATCACATTGACTGCCTTAGGTCCTAGACCTTTGGTTGTAGGATCTAGGACCCAAAATGTAAACCATATCTCTCCCCCATGCATGTTGCCAAATCTTTTGGGTGTTTCCAGCATTTTTCATTCTTATCAAAAATGTCCAGCATTTGTGGTTTATTTCTTCTTTTTCTTCAGTACTTTGATTTTTCTTAGGTATTCTTAATGTCCATTCAGTTCCTTTCAGAGACATGTAATCCCAAGAGTACCTCTGGAAACTGTCTCTCATGTCATAGAGTCATAGTGACGATTTTGTACACCTCAATAAGATTACCCCTCATCATCCTCTCCTTGTAGCTTAGGACCTCAAATCCTGGCAACATCCTCGTAAATCTCTGCACCCTTTCCAGCTTGATAATATTTTTCCTGTAACATGGTGCCCAAAACGGAACACAATATTCTAAAGGGCTTGCCCACTTGGGCGTCCTAATCCGCGAGTTCTGGTGAGTTTGCCCTCGACTCATACTCGCAGCATGGTCAACACAAGGTCGTAGGAGGTCTTCATAACTCTCCTTCATACTCTCCGCATACTTGAGGCCTCAGCTGGGTCGCGGCGTTTTTTTCAATATGTTAAAAAATGCCCGCGAGTAAAGAAAGGTCGCCATGGAAAAAATCAATACTTTTTTCACTCGTATGTTTAGTCGTAGTAGGTCGGCATGTTAGTCGTAGGTAATCGAGGGTAGTCAAAGGCAGTTGTAGATAGTCTTCATCATAGTCGAAGGGAGGTCGAAGGGAGGTCGGAGATCAAAGAAGTCTTCACTCTCCACTCTCCAAAGTTAGTTGTAGCTAGTCTTCAACATTGGCGAAGGAGGACGAAGGAAGTCTTCAACGTGTCATTTTTTTTTTACTCTTCTAAACTCGCCAATTAGGTCGCCCAAGTGGGACAGCCCCTTAAATATGGCCTTTTATATAATTGCAACATGACCTCCCATCTTCTACACTCAATACTCTGACCGATGAAGGCCAATGTGTCAAATGTGATGTAATTGTCATGCACTTTCACAAGCACATAAGGAAAAAATAAGTACATTAATACACTTGCATTCCATTTATTGGGTCCGTTTATTTCTGTTCTTCCTTTTTGAACTATCTCTCACTTCCTAGAAAAAAGAGTGTCTTTCTCTCAGTCAAAACTAGGCACATGAAACTTGAGTTCACATCTCACCAGGCAATGAGTCAGACAGAGAAAAGGAGTGAGTCAGGCTAAAACGCAGAGAATCTTGAAGACTGTTGTAATTAACTGGGATAGTTGATGTTTGGGTCGGGTAGCTTCTTCAGATGATCTAACTCAATGAACTGCCATAGACACCAAAGCCAAGGAACGCTATGTGTACGTGTAACCGGTACCTTTTCATCTACAAAATAACTACTGCAGCATTACCTATTCACGTTCTCTGTGATGCTGACTGGCCTGCTGAGTTTAGTCTAGTCTAATTTAGAGATACAGCGTGGAAGCAGGCCCTCCAGCCCACCAAGTCTATGCCGACTAACGTTTACCCATACACTAGTTCCATCCTACACACCAGCACATCTTTGTAATGTGGGAGGAAACCGCAGCACCCAGAGACAACCCATGCAGTCACAGGGAGAACGTACAAATTCCGTACAGACAGCACCCATAGTCAAGATCAAAAACCCAGGTCTCTGGTGCTGTAAGGCAGCAACTCTACTGCTGTGCTACCTTGCATTACTCCAGCACTTGGTGTCCTTTTTTCTTTAATTAAGTTTATTGTGTATAAATACGGATATAGATCATGTGCAGCCAGATGAGACTGGCTTATCTTGGTGTTACTTTCAGTACAGATATGGTGGGCTGAAGGGCTTTTCCCTATGCTGTACTGTTCCATGTTCTATATTACAGAGAACAGCTTACTTTCTGATTATATCTCTCTCCCTTCACTAGGTGTCATGGTAATCTCATACAACCTCTCTCCTTAGTATCCCTGGGAAATTGAAGTGACTTTTCATAAAGGGTAATAGATTGCCTGGCCTGCAGAGCATTTGATTTATAATCATTTTAACTCATTCTGATGGCCTCAGATGTTTTTTATATCCTGCCTTTCAAAAGGCTCCCGTTTTCTCAAGTACAGCCTGCTTTCTGCAAATCGGCAGTTTCTCTGAATTTCAACCCTTGCAAACCCACACAGATACTTTCGGCACAAGGTCAGTGTTGCACAACACAGATATCGACCTTTCAAACCATCTCAATTGCACACTGATTTTTCTCTGTCAGGTTTTCCCCGCTGTGCCCGGCAGTCAAAGTTTGCATCTTAAAAAGCAAACCGCAACACAAATAATTACCAACGCTAAATGAATGAGAGATGAATACGGAAAAATGGCCCGGTTCACCAACTCAAGCACCCAGGAACGAAGGAGATTACAGAGTGTGGTAGACGCTGCCCCAGTCTATCACAGGTACTGACTTCCCCACCTTGGAAGGGATCTACAGAAGGTACTGCCTCAAGAAGGCAGCCAGTATCATCAAAGATCGCCACACCACCCGGGCCATGCTCTCATTTCACTCCGACCATTGCAAAGGAGGTACAGGAGTTTCAAAACCATGACCAACAGGTTCAAGAACAGCTTCTTCCCGAAAATTATCTTGCTCTTAAACACCGCACAACACTAACCTCAACTATAATCTATGGCTTCACACTTTTTCTTTGCACGCACTAACAACTTCACTTTTTTTTTTGCAGTTAGGGTGGCACGGTGGCGCAGCGGTAGAGTTGCTGCCTTATGGTGCCAGCGACCTGAGTTGGATCCTGACCACAGGTGCTTTTTGTACGGAGTGTGTACTGTGATGACATGTCCCCTTCAAGTTCTGACCTGAGTATGGCCACAGGCAAAGGAGCCGCAGCTGGATCAGATTAATGGTTATTGGAAAAATTAATCCGATTCTTGTCCTTGTAAACCCAGGAGACCTGCCGAGGGGGAAGTTGTTGGGATGATTCTAGTACTCTTGTTGGTGTTAAAAGTCCATTGGGTGAGTCCACCTTACTGTGTGTGTGTGGGCACGTTCACACGCCAATGTGGTCATTGCTGACCTCCACAAATTCAGAAGTTATAGGAGTAGAATTAGGCCATTCGGCCCATCAAGTCTACTCTGCCATTCAATCATGACTGATCTCTGCCTCCTAATCCCATTTTCCTGCCTTCTCCCCATAGCCCCTGACAGCCGTACTAATCAATAATTTGTCTATCTCTGCCCTAAAAATATTCACTGACTTGGCCTCCACAGACCTCTGTGGCAATGAGTTCTACTGATTAACTACCCTCTGACTAAAGAAGTTACTCCTCGCTTTCTTTCTAAAAGAGCACCCTTTAAATCTGAGGTTATGATCTCTGGTCCTGGACTCTCCCACGAGTGGAAACATCCTTTCCACATCCACTCTATGTCTATAATCTGGTTTCATGGGGGATGCCACAGTATGTTCTTCCTATGACTGCATGGGTTTTCTCTGGGTGCTCTGGTTTCCATTTACATCCAAAATACGTGCAGGTTTGTAGGTTAATTGCGTCTGTAAATTGTCCCTAGTGTGTAGGATAGAACTAGTGAATAGGTAATGGACACAAAGTGCTGGAGTCTTCTTCTTTGAGTCCGTTGCAATCTCAGATGTTCTGCCAGTATCTGACGCAGGTCACAGCTGGTCGAGTCGGTTCAGCCAGGTCCTGGGGGCTGCACTGGAGGGCGTCGTCACACTCCAGTAGGTGGGACATTGTCCCACCAGTGCTGGAGTAACAGCGGGTCAGGCAGCATGTCTGGAGAAAAAGAATAGGTGACATTTCGGGTTGAGACCCTTCTTCAGACTGAGATTCAGGGGAAAGGGAAATGAGAGACATAGAAAAGATGAATGAAAGATATGCAAAAAGGTAACGATGATAAAGGAAACAGGCCATTGTTAACTGCGGGCTAGGTGGAAAACGAGTTACAGACAATAAAACTTACCAGGACGACATTGAAACTAGTACAAGCACTAGGGTGGGGGAGTGAGTAGATCTACTGTATCCATTGTTCAAGGTGTGGACTCTTATACATCGGCGAGACCAAACATAGATTGGACGATTGTTTCGCTGAACACCTTCACTAAGTTCACCTAGGCCTCTCTGATCTCCTGGTTGCCAAACAATTTAATTCCCCTTCCCATTCCCACACTGACCTTTCTGTCCACCATTGTCAGGGAGGCCAAATGCAAATTGGAGGAACAACATCTCATATTTTGCTTGGGCAGCTTACCACCCAGTGGTATGAATATTGATTTATCTAACTTTAAGTAGCCCTTGCATCCCCTCTCTCTCGGTCCCACCCCCACCCAAGTCGCTGTACTAGTGAGTACTACTCAATATCATCCTGGTGAGTTTCATTGTCCGTAACTTGTTTTCACATAGCACACAGCTAGCAATGGGCTGTTTCCTTTATCATTGTTACTTTTTGCATATCTTTCATTCATTTATTCTATATCACCGTCTATATCTCTCATTTCCCTTACTCCTGACACTCAGTCTCAGTGCCGCATTTAGATGAAGAGAGGCCCTAGGCTATTCCACTTGTGAGGCCCCTCCCAATCCCCCACCCCCACGACTAGAGGAAGATAGAAGAGTGTTTTAAATAATTTGAGTAAAGCCAAGGATGATGACGGGTGTTTAAAATTCCGCAATTCGCAATTCCTTCTCTAAAGGACATAAAATGTTATTGTTAAATACTGTAGCGATTGAAAGATGTTCCCTGCACCCACCATCGCTGCTTACTGGAGCAAGTGTGAAAGTTTGCCAGACCCCGGTGCCACCAGATTGACGCCGATGTGCAGCCGAGCGTGGCCAATGAGATAAGGGGCTGGAAAGCTGCGCTTTTAAAAATGTATTTATTGCCAGTGCTAGTGTCGAGTTATCGGCTTAAAACAATATTATTCTGAAATTGAGGGCAAGGAAAATTACTGAAGGGTTGTTTAGAGAGTACATTGCGTTGTGACAGCATATGTAAAAAAGGCCTATGACAGTGTCAACAATATTATACACCTTGGCTGGAGGCCCCCTAGATTTTGAGGCCCTAGGCTTCAGCCTACCAAGCTTATAGGTTAATCCAGCACTGCTCAGTCTGAAGAAGGGTCTCGACCCAAAACATCATCAATTCCTTTTCTCTAGAAATGCTGTCTGACCCTTTGAGTTACTGCAACTTATTGTGTCTATCTTTGGTTTAAACCAGCATCAGCAGTTCTTTCCAACACAGTGTATGGGTGATTGCTGGTCAATATGGACTAGGCAGGCTACAGGGCCTGTTTCCATGCTGTATCTCTAATGCGACACTATTGTGGTTATTAATTTTTTGAATTTCAGTATATTGTTTAATATCTTTGTGTATTTTATCTCTGTGTATTGTCACCATTATTATCACATAAGTCTGTTATGCTACTGTAAAGAATTTCACTTTTGCTGATGATACATATGACAATGTATAATCTTAACTCTGTTATTGAACAACATATTTGAGCCTAACAAGCCTTACAACAGTAAATTGTTCCAAAAGAGTTGTGGACCCCGCATAGAAAGCATTAGTTGCCTAAAAACCATCAGAGATAGATACCACTACTCATCAATTCCAAGTGAATGTTTGAAAGGGAATATAAAACTAAATCAGGAAAAGTTGTTTCGTTTAGTTTCGAGATACAGTGCGCAAACAGGTCCGCGCTGACTAGCGACCCCCGCACATTAACACTATCCTACACACACTAGGGACAAGTTTTACATTAACCAAGCCAATTTACCTTCATACCTGGACGTCTTTGGAGTGTGGGAGGAAACTGTAGATCTCTGAGAAAACCCACGCAGGTCACGGGGAGAACGTACAAACTTTGTGCAGACAAGAGTCAAGTCAAGAGAGTTTTATTGTCATGTGTCCCAGATAGGACAATGAAATTCTTGCTTGACAGCACCCGTAGTTGGGTTCGAACCTGGGTCTCCGGCGCTGCAACTCTACCGATGCGCCACCGTACCAGCCTGTTAATGAGCAAGTAGTTGTTGAATCATTGAGAACGGAAACAGGCCCTTCATCACACCTTGCCCATTCCAACCAAGATGCCCCATCTATGACAGTCCCACCTGCCCGTGTTTAGCCCATACCCCTCTATTCTACCCCCATTTAAATGCATTGGAGAAGAAAACTGGAATATAGGCGGCTCCTTATCAGTTAAACTTTCGAGCAACAGCAACAACAGTCCCAAGAATGGACCTGACACAAACTTGGTCCAAATCACTAGATTCCCCGAATCCCCCAGTTAATTTCCTGTAGAGGTTCACAGTGATACATGCACACATCCTTGTTCCAAGTGTAAGCATCCATCACGGCAATGTTTTTAACATTCCACCATTTCATGAGCAGTGTCTTTATTAATTTCCAGAGCAACAGCAGATTATTCAAACCATATGAAGGCATGTTCTTTTCCAGATATCCTTGAATACTTCTGGCCAAAGACCAAGGGATGCAGTCTTATAAAAGAAACACACTCAGCCATTTTCAGTGAGGGTGCCTGGTATTGACACACCAAATGCCGTAATTAGCCACAAACGCTAACCCAGTCCTATCTGCTCATCAAACCAATGTGTTGCCAACTGAAAAAGTGAATACTATGTGCATTCCACTGATTGTTGCTTGCTCTGGACTCATTTATGACACTGGGCAACTCTTAGAACGTAGAATGGTACAGAGACACAAAGTGCTGGAGTAATTCAGCGGGTCAGGCAGCATAGAAACATAGAAACATAGAAAATAGGTGCAGGAGTAGGCCATTCGGCCCTTCGAGCCTGCACCACCATTCAATATGATCATGGCTGATCATCCAACTCAGTATCCTGTACCTGCCTTCTCTCCATACCCCCTGATCCCTTTAGCCACAAGGGCCACATCTAACTCCCTCTTAAATATAGCCAATGAACTGGCCTCAACTACCTTCTGTGGCAGAGAGTTCCAGAGATTCACCACTCTCTGTGTGAAAAATGTTTTTCTCATCTCGGTCCTAAAAGACTACCCCATTATCCTTAAACTGTGACCCCTTGTCCTGGACTTCCCCAACATCGGGAACAATCTTCCTGCATCTAGCCTGTCCAACCCCTTAAGAATTTTGTAAGTTTCTATAAGATCTCCCCTCAATCTTCTAAATTCTAGCGAGTACAAGCCGAGTCTATCCAGTCTTTCTTCATATGAAAGTCCTGACATTCCAGGAATCAGTCTGGTGAACCTTCTCTGTACTCCCTCTATGGCAAGAATGTCTTTCTTCAGATTAGGAGACCAAAACTGTACGCAATACTCCAGGTGTGGTCTCACCAAGACCCTGTACAACTGCAGTAGAACCTCCCTGCTCCTATACTCAAATCCTTTTGCTATGAATGCTAACATACCATTCGCTTTCTTCACTGCCTGCTGCACCTGCATGCCTACTTTCCATGACACCCAGGTCTCGTTGCATCTCCCCTTTTCCTAATCGGCCACCATTCAGATAATAGTCTACTTTCCTGTTTTTGCCACCAAAGTGGATAACCTCACAATTATCCACATTATACTGCATCTGCCTTGCAATTGCCCACTCACCCAACCTATCCAAGTCACCTTGCAGCCTCCTAGCATCCTCCTCACAGCTAACACTACCCCCCAGCTTCGTGTCATCCGCAAACTTGGAGATGTTGCATTCAATTCCCTCGTCCAAATCATTAATATCTCTGGAGAACATGGATAGATTAATTTTTGGGTCTCAAGAAGGTTCCCGACCTGTAACCTCAGTTATCCATGTTTTCCAGAGATGCTGCCTGACCTGCTGAGTTACTCCAGTGCTTTTTTTGTTGTTGTAAACCAGTACAGCACAGGAAAAGGCTCTTCATCCCAAACTGTCCTTGCCGAACATGGTGCAAGATAAATTAAACGGCGTTCCAGAGAAAACAATCCAAGTTTGTCCAACCTCTTCTTGCAGCTAATAAGCCAGGCAGCATTCTGGTATTCTGGTAAACCTCTTCTGCACCCTCTCCAAAGCATCCACAATCTCCCCGTAATTGTGCAACCAGAACTGCACGCAATACTCCAAATGCTGTCTTGCTGTGTTTGTTTTCATTGGCAAGGATTTGAAATGCAGTTCCTTCCTAGAAAGAGAAATTATGCTGAGTTATTGACTGTGGTGGAAGAAATTAACTTAGAGGGAAATTAACTTAGAGGGAAACTACGAGGTTTGCTTCAAGAGACTTTATTGCATGATATCATGGTGAGATCGCGGAAGTTAACTGCTTACCAGTTCTCTGACTTCACAGGAGAATTAGGAGACAGTTATACTGTGCAGTAAACAACTTTTATTTTTTGTTAGATACAACTATACGAAAATATACCATCTACTACATGGGCACCAATTATTTCATTAGTTATCATACTTTTTATTTATGTTAATCTTATTCAACAACAGATGCTTAATACAAGTTAAACATAATACAAGGGCATCTTAGTTATAACATACTTTTTATTTATGTTAATCTTATTCAACAACAGATGCTTAATACAAGTTAAACATAATACAAGGGCATCTTGACATTATTCTATCTCACCTGTTAAGCAATTGCGCCACTCCGAGCCAATCATATGCCCCCCATTTACTGCAACCTTTCTATGCTACTAGTTGTAGGGTGGACTGTAACTTCCCACTGTAACTTCCCACAGAGGCAAACAAGCTTCCTTATCTCGGTCCTAATTTTGTTATGTTTACATTCACCATTCACCATTCAACACATTCCCGGACAAGAGATAATGCGTCTAAATTTATTTTTCTGATTCTCACAATCCTCTTCTGCACCTGGTCAACGAGAGATGCCAATTGCCACATCCGCACACCCTTTCGTTACCTTGTTCAATTCCGATCAAAATTTAGTAAAAAGGATTTTACTATTTTCTTCCACAGTTCCCTCCTTGTTGATCTTTATGATCAACACTTATATTATAGTTTCATTAATTAGGTGCAAAAATAGAGGCATACATGTCTGATTGGAACCAGTTGGAACCAGTCCTTGAACATAGACAAAAAACCCTGCTGAGGACCATTCTCTTACGTCAGAGGTGTTGCTGGGGTCTCTGAATGGTTTAGTCTAATTAGCCATTCAGCAACTTTGGACACAGTAAATGGAATAGCTCGCAAAGGGATACCTCCTTCAGCATGGGTAGGGATATGGGCACAAACCCAACATCATAATCATCCCACTCAGATAAGGAAGCCTGTTTCTCTCAGCAGTGTGTTCTGTGTGAAAGTTGTTAGTAAAATTTAATACTCCAACTTCTACCTTCATCCTGTTTCTCGTAACTATCTAGATGCCTCACTTCACCCTTGTGTCCTCTATGATCCCATATAATGTTAGGATATCCATAAATATTTAATGCTACAAAGATAGTTAATAAGGAATATGTCTTCATTTTGACACTTTTTTAATCAATACAAAATTTTACGGTTCCCATGTTTCCTTCTCCTCGAGGGTTCCGATTGAGTGATGCAATTTACATCTGGTGGCATGTATCCAATCAGGTTTTTCTTTTACTTTTATTGCTGTTCGTGTTGTTAGCAGCACCAAATTTGGTCCTTTTCACCTAGAAGAGAAAGAATCTTGCACATAAACCTGATCTCCTGGTTTAAACGGGTGCATATTTCCTTTTGTTGGAGGGACCTGTGCCTGTTTTACTTCATCATAGATTTTGCCAAATTGAGGTATTATTTCTTTCATTAAAATATTACTACTGTCCTTGCATCATCCCTTCTAGTGAGGTGTGCTTCCACCCATCTGGAGAACATTTCAACTATGACCAGAATGTACTTAAAACCCGTTGCTGTGGGCACATGTACAAAATCAATTTGCAAATTCTCAAAAGACATTTCAGATTGTGGTAGATGATCAAATTTTCCAGGCGACCTCCCTCTATTATTTTGTTGACACACCAGACATGTTCTTCAACTTTATCAATTATGAATGTTATACCAGGTGCATACCATTGCTGGGACAATATGTGTGCTATCACCCCCTTTTCCCATGTGAGCCATCAGGGTGGACACAGACAATGGGGTCTTGTTTACATCCTGCTTTGCTCCAGGAATTATTTTCCTGGAGTGATGCTGGGCACTGCGCATCCTGTAACTGGGCAACATCAATGCTAACTGGGAGCTTTCTCAAATTTTAGCCGCTTGTATTTGCGGGGTTTGCTGGAGGGCAACCTGTTTGGCCTCGTAATCAGCTGATCTGTTTCCTTTGGATACATCACCGTCCGATGATGTATGAGCCTCGCATTTAATGACTGCAATCTGCTGTGGCAATTGGATAGCATCCAGTAAATTTGAGACCAGTTTATCATGCTCAATAACGTTTCCCGTTGATGTGATGAATCCTCTATTTTTCCATAACTGCCCAAAGTCATGTACAACCCCAAATGCATAGCCAGAATCGGTGTAGATATTAGCACTTTTAACTTTTGCCAATATGCAGGCACAAGTCAGGGCATACAGCTCAGCTGCCTGAGCGGACGTTCCGGATGGTAAAGCATATGCCTCCAGAACTTGGTGTGGCGTGACCACCTCATATCCTGCTAATAATCTGTCATCCCTGTGAAGAGCCATCAGTAAATAGGACCAGGTCAGGATTATCAATCGGATGACTCTGTAAGTCCGGCCGGGGAGCGGCAGTGGCTTCTACAAGCAATACACAATCATGGTCACATCCTTCTTCTGGCAGTGGTACAAAAGTAGCTGGGTTTACAGTAGGCGATTGTTGATACTGTAAGTATAGTTAGGATGTGATAAAAGGATAACTTCATATCCTGTTCTTCTAGCCGCTGTGAAATGCTGTGTGGCTGCAGATTTCAATAATAACATCATGGCATGAGGAACAGTCACTACACACGGGTGATCAAGAACGATGGGGATTGATTTTTCTATCATCGTAGCCATTGCCGCTACGGCTCGCAAGCAGACTGGCATGCCATTTACTACAGCTGGTGTAAATACACTCCTAAAGTTTAACCCCCTAGTCTAGTTCAGTAAAAACACTGACTCAAGCACTGGACCAACTGATCTTTATTTTTAGAACAAACACAAATTCCCCTATACGATACCTAAACCACCGCGGGTTCGATCCTCATCTCTGCCTGGCCAAGCCCTTCAGCCTCGTGCAAGCAGACACTGCCCAAAAGGTCACGCAGTCCCAAGCGCCCTTCCAGAAGATCGACACCCATCTAAAATGGGGCTACCTTTTATGAATGAATGAATGAATGAATATAACTTTAATTGTCATTCAGGTATACACATAGACACAGTGCACATTAAACGAAATTTTGTTGCATTGACTCTTCAAAGTAGCAGCAGAATATAACATTTATATCAGGCGATCAGTAAAAGTGCTTAGTATGTCCATAAAAATAGGTCCACGAACCTTGAGGGGCCGAACTACATAGGGGTGGTTCCCCAAACAACCCAAACAATCCAATCGGATATATCAATTACATCAATACATTATTGACAGTTCCCCAACCCAATTACAGAGAGTCTTAAACAATGTTTCTTCCAGAAGCTTCTGGAAGGAAGCTAGTCAACTGAATAATGCAACATTTACCCTGGAACACAAAATAATTCTGCCAGGGCTTAACACTTTGGCCAATCAACAAACAGCAGGGTAACTGTCTTGCAACATTATTTACATTATTTACAATTCCTTTGCAGCAATCCAATCAAACTCATGCATTTACAATACCTTGGAGTTCCTCTGCAAGATTCTCTTACATACTAACAATTACAAAGATACTTAGACCTTCCTTATCTGAGGGACTGATCTGGGACCTAGACTTCCCGGCACCAGCTAGTAGCCTGTGGCTTCTTATACAGAAATGGCTAAAAGGCCTTGTGAATGCATGAATCCTCTGTTTTATTTTGGGTCTATTTTGGCCAGGATTTATACTGGTAAAGCCACGGAATAATAGGCTACCATTTCCCCACCCCCCCTCCCCCCTCCATGTTCTTGAGCCAGGACCCCGGTTGCAAACCCCTTTGATTCTTTTCCATCGAGTTCAAAGGGCTTTTTATATTTTGGCAATCCCAGAGCCAGAGCAGTAACCATAGTGTTCTTCAGATCTGTAACCGCCTGGTCTCTTTCTGCAGTCTATTTTACCTTGGGGGGGATCAGTCTGCAGGGTGGCTGAACGCAATACCACATCTAGTTCCCTGTAGTCATGGATCCATTGTCTGCAGTAACCCACCATACCTAAGAAGGAGAGAATGTCCTTCTTTGTCTTCGACACCAGGACGTCCTCTACTGCTTTTCCAAGTCCTTTCCAAGTCTCCTGCCTTCCTGCAGCTGGAATCCCAGATACTGTATTCTAGGCTGGCAGAAGTAATTTTTCAAGGAATACTCTGGAAAAGGGGTGGGTGGGGTGAGGGGGGGGGGCGATAGTGATCACTATTTTGTTAATAGCTCTTAAGGTCCTGGACAAAGTGCCATTCCTTTTGTCTCCCCACTTTCGGGATTGGCAGAGTAGGAGTATTACACGGACTCACATATTCCTTGTTGTTTGGTTTAGAGATACAGCACAGAAACATGCCCTTCAGCCCACCGAGTCCCCGCCAACCAGCGATACCCGCACATTAACACTATCCTACATGCACTAGGGACAATTTTACACTTATACCAAGCCAATTAACCTACAAACCTAATAAAGACATGATGACTATAGCTATCTCTTCATCCGCCTCCGGGGTCAGTCGATACTGTTTTAAATTTGACAGGGTAGCACCCTTTTTTAAAGTCACTTTATGTTCAGGGGCTGATTGCACTCGCCTCTTACTCAATTCATCAAAAACAAAAGAACTTATCATCGACCCAAGGCGCCAGCCATCCCCCAAAACTCCTGTGCTCATTAATGATGAATCCATCTCCATCACTGACACATTCAAACTCCTTGGAACCCACATCAGCAACAACCTCAAATGGAGGACAAACGCAGACCACATTTATGGGAAAGCGCAGCAAAGACTTTTCCATCTCTGACAGCTAAGGAAGTTCAGAGTAAGATCTCATCTCATGCTCCGCTTCTATACAGCCATCATTGAAAGCATCCTCACTTCATCCATCACAGTCTGGTTCGGCAGTCTCGACTCACTCTCCTGGAAGAAATTACAGCGCATCATCAACAGAGCATCAAAAATTATTGGCTTACCCCTACCATCCCTTGAATCACTTTATTACAAACGGTCACTGCACAGAGCCCGCAAGATCATCTCTGATCCTACCCACCCTGCACACTATGCCTTTCAGCTACTGCCCTCTGGGAGGCGTTACAGGTCAATTGCCTCCAAAACAAGCCACCTCAAAAACAGTTTCATTCCCACTGCAATTAACATTTTAAACTCTGTACGGTGAGGAATAAGAATAAGCATGGCACTTATGTATTATGTAATGTGTCTGTCTGTATGTACATCTATGTTATAAGTTTAATGTTGATGAAATGTTGGAACCTGTACCGAGCTGTACTGATAACAAATTCCACCAGCCTGGCTGTGTGGTCATTAAAATATACAATACAATACAATACAATACATGATTCTTATGCTTTGCCCATAGTTCTGAGGGTACTTGGACCAGAGCCATTGGTAACCTTGGCGGATCCTCCATAGGCGGCTGTTGCTTTTCAAAAATAGCGTCCCATTCCTTTCTGACCCATGTGATCTTTCCTTCCGTGTCATTAAAGAAGTCAATCTGGACCTCTCCTTTTGCCATTGGCAACTTTAAAACATGAATTGACTGTCCTTCAGCCTTTTGATCATCTATTTCCTCTGCTGCTGCTGGACGTCTCGTAACTATGGTCAAGTGTGACTCGGAGGTGTCTCCCATCTCAAATCGATCCCTTTGGTTTTGAGATAGGTGGACCATTATTCCTAATCCCAGGACCCCAAAGAACAAATAAGGGGTCACCTCTCATTTTCATTGACAAGGATTTGAAATGCTGTTCCTTCCTAGAAAGTGAAATTCTGCTGAGTTGTTGACTGTGGTGTGGCAGGTAATTTTTTTAGGGAAGGATCCAAGTTAAAGAAATGTATGGATTTTAAGTTAAATCAAATAAATTGATGTCGTTCTCCAATAGCTTCTGAGGAAGGTCAGCATTGTGAAGAACCTTGTTCTATGTAAGATATTTTCTTCTTGTAAATATTGGAGTACTGTGCACACATTGGAACCCAAGTGTTCTCAGATCTTTAATCTAAAACAGACCTTTTTGCTTTATTTTGTTCTCCTATTATAAGAATGGCGATATTCCCATAAAATGAAATGGGATAGAATCCAATGATTGATGTTGAGGTTGACGGTTAATTAGTTGGACAAGTGGTCTTTGTGACAAGTGGTAAAATATGGAGCTTGGTTTTGGTATATTATTGTCTTGTGTACCAAGATGAAGTGGAAAAACATTATTATATGTACTATCCAGGCAAGTCATCCTATACATGAGTATAATCGTGCCATACATGAGTACAACAAGTTATGCAAAAGAGAAAAAATAACAACGTGCAGAGTGTACTGCTACAGCTACAGAGAAAGTGCAGATAAAAAAAAGTACAAGGGCTGCAACAAAGTAGATTGGAAGATCAGGACCATATGGGATGTCTGTTCAAGAGTCAGATAACAAATGTATCAATAAAATTAAGACACAAGAAACTGCAGATGCTGGTTGACAAAAAAGACGCAAAGTGCTGGAGTAACTCAGCAGGTCAGGCAGCATCTCTGGAGAACATGGCTAGATGACATGTTGTGTCGGGAATCTTCTTCAGCATTTGCAGTTGCTTGTGAATCTGAAGAAGGGTCCCGATCTGAAACATGTCACATACTCATGTTCTCCAGAAATGCTGCCTGAGTTACTCTGGCACTTTGTGTCTTTATAATATAATTAGTAGGAATCTAGGGAAATATCCAGCCCTGCTTGGCATCAGCCTTAAAATTAACTAAATTATTCTATGTTCAAATCAATCCATGTGACCTTGGAGTTACTACCAGTATGAGGTAACTATCCACGACGCCAATTGTTGTCAGCCAATACGCAGACCTGACTTCCCACCGTCAACTCCATCTACACAATAACAGACTGCCCCGGGAAAGCAGCCAACATCATCAAAGACTTATCCCACCCACGGTCATTCCTCCTTATCTCTGCTCCTGTCAGGCAGAAGGTACAGAAGCTTGAAAGAGCACAGCACTAGACACGGTAACAGTTTCTTCCCCTCTGTTATCAGGCTTCCATAAGCTAGGGTACTGTCTGATTCATCCCCATTGCGGACATTGGACTTTCTCTGGAACTGATGCGCTACAATGTTAAGAACTATATTCTGCACTCAGTATTTTTCCCTTTGCTCTAGCCATGGTGCTTGAATTTGACTTGATTGTATTTATGTGTAGTATTATTTGATCTGTTTGGATAGCATGCCAAACAAAGCTTTTCACTATACCTCGCTCCGACCAAAACCATAATATTTTCATGTATGCATGATGAACTGGGATTAGACTTTATCAACTCAGTCCATGCAACCATTTAAATCGTGCTTACTACATTTTGAATGTTGTCGAAAAAAATTCAGTAGGAAATATGTATAAAATGCAATCAAAAATCACAATGAACAGTAAACCTTGTGGATAAGAAGCAATATAATTTTAAACAGTATTCTAATTTGTTTCTTTAGAATGATTAATGATGAATAACCAAGGGATATGAAACAGGGTGGCACATCAGTAGAGTTGCTTCCTTACAGCAGATTCGATCCTGACTACAGGTGCTGTCTGTACAGAATTTACATGATCTCCCTGTGACGACGTGGGTTTTCTCTGGGTGCCCTGGTTTCCTCCCACATTCCAAAGACGTGCAGGTTTGTAGGTTAATTGGCTTCTGTAAATTTTCTCTAGAGTGTAGGATAGAACTAGTGTACGGGTGAGCGCTGGTCAGCGCGGATTCGGTGGGATGAAGGGCCTGTTTCCACACTGTATCTCTAAACTAAACTAAACTAAATGCTGCAGAAAACATTCTTAAAGATGCATTCTGTACAGTTTTATCATGTTTAGGTTGCTTATCTTAAGAGCCATGTGGTTTATTTTTACGCGTGTGTGTGTTATTCTAAGTTGCATTACAACCAATGCCAGACAAGTCAGTCATTCCTCAATTCTGCAATGTGCATTGATATTTGGCAATGTGCTTATGTTCTTCCAGCATCTTGGTTTTTGCTCAAGATTCCAGCATCTGTCGTCTCTTGTGTCTTCTTTATCATGAGTGCTCTTGCCCACAAGCCGGTAAAAGCTAAACATCTCCAATAGATGTCAGGAACGACCGTAAAGTCAAGCTTAAATGGTCACGTTAATTGGTTTCAGTTCAAGCTGCTCAACAACTGCAGCTTACTAAGGTATGTAAAAGGTATGTATGTTGACTATTACTCTGCATCACTGTCTGGTTCAGCAACACGAATGCCCAGGGGCGAAAAGAGGTTACAAAAAGGTTGTGGACACTGTCAGGTCCATCACGGACACTGACCACCCACCATTGATGGGATCTACAGGGGGAACTGCCTTCTAAAAGGCAGCCAGCATCATCAAGGACCCACACCACAATGGCCACGCTCCCATTTCACCCCTGCCATTGAGTAGAAAACCATTACCACCAGGTTCAGGAACAGCTTCTTCCCAACAACCATCGGGCTCTTGAACACTGCAAACACCAACCAAACTTCGAACCATGACCTGTCTTGTTTGCACTAATAATAATAATAATAATACATTTTATTTATATAGCGCTTTTCAAGGACTCAAAATCGCTTTACATTGAGAGTCAAAAAATAAAATAAAAAAATAGAGCAGTAAGACAGAGATGCAAAGGGGAGGGGGACATGGGACTAAGGGCATGCAGAGGTGAAGAGATGGGTCTTGAGGCGGGACTGGAAGATGGTGAGGGACTCAGAATTTCGGATCAGTTGTGGGAGGGAATTCCAGAGCCTGGGAGCTGCCCTGGAGAAGGCTCTGCCTCCAAAAGTGCAGAGGTTTGATTTCGGAGTGGAGAGGAGACCAGCTGATGTGGATCTGAGGGACCGTGAGGGTTGGTAGGGGGAGAGGAGGTCAGTGAGATAAGGGGGGGGGGGCCAAGTGGTTGAGAGCTTTGTAGGTGTGGACCAGGATTTTGTAGATGATCCGGTGGGAAATGGGAAGCCAGTGAAGTTCTTTAAGAACTGGGGTGATGTGGTGCCAGGATTTGGTGTGGGTGATGAGTCGGGCGGCTGCATTCTGGACCAGTTGGAGTCGGTTGATGTTGCTGGAATTGATGCCAAAGAGAAGAGAGTTACAGTAGTCCAGTCGGGAGGAGATGAAGGCATGGATGAGTCTTTCAGCAGCGGGGGGTGTGAGAGAGGATCTGATTTTGACAATGTTGCGGAGGTGAAATAATGATGTTTTGACAACATGGCGGATGTGAGGCTCAAGGGAGAGGGTTGAGTCAAAGATCACGCCAAGGTTGCATTGAACTCTAAGAATTTAGAACTTCTGGCCTTTTTGTACTTGTATTGTTTTTTTTTTAATTTATTGAGCTTTTTTCAGTGTATTATGTTATCTACTGTGTTTGCAGAACTTGTTATGCCGCTGCTTGAGAATTTCCATTTTCAGTACACTTGACAATTAAACACTCGTGAATAAACAGCTTGGGTAGACCTGACCTGTTCTCAGTGAGTGAGACTGAGTGAGTTACCCAGTGCTCCTCAACACGTGCCAGGAAGAACGACATGCAAACTCGCAACCCAATGATGTCTAGTTTATTGAAAACTGTTGGGTTTAGTAAAGAGAATAATAAGGTGAGACAGCACCTCTTGAATGCCAATATACTCTGTGGCCTCCTGACCATCGGTGAGACCAAGCCTGTACCAGGTGCCTGTTTTGATGAACAGTTTCGCTCGGTCCACCAAGCCCTGCTGGATCTCCCGGTTGCAAACCATTTTAACTCCCCTTCCCATTTCCATACTGACTTTTCTGTCCTGGGCCTCCTCCATTGCCAGAGTAAGGCCACACGCAAACTGGAGGAACAGCACATCGTATTCTGCTTGAGTACCTTACAACCCAGCGATCAAACATTGATTTCTCCAATTTTAAGCAATACCTCCCGCTCTCCCTTTCCTGTGCCATTCAATCCCAATATATTGCTTCCCTTTCCCTCTGTCCCCCTCCACCCTTATCCCTCCCTCTGGCTTCATATTTCACTTCTCTTCATTCCTTATCTGATACACCTTTGGTCTCTTTTTCACCTCCATTCTTTGTCACTTACTCCACCCATCTGCTAATCAAACCCCCCTCACCTGTATCCACCTATCACACTGCACCCCCTCACCCGTCTTTTCCAGCTTTCCCTCCCACACCACCCATCCCACTACAAAATATTGTCCAGCCCCTCCCCAGATGCTGCCCGACCTGCTTAGTTGCTCCAGCACTTTGTGCTCCACAGAAAATTCCAGCAACTGCAGGTCCCTGCGCCTCCACAATAATTGGTCATCTCGCCTATCGTTCCGTGTTGAACCAGGGCTGCCACTTGTAAGACAAAAAAAGACACAAAGTGCTGGAGTAACTCAACGGGTCAGGCAGCATCTCTGCCGAACATGGATGTGACGTTTTGGGTTTGTGAACGCGGGTGACTGGGATTTTTGATACGCAGATGGTTGGACAAAGACCAGAGATGAAAAATCAGAAGGTGTGAGACAAAATGATTAAAGATTTGCAAATTGTGAAGCCAGAGGAAGGAATTTGGGTGGAAGAGGAGGTTAGAAATTGGTGTGAATCCAAGTGGAGCACAGGGGAGGAGGGGGGAGAGGGGGAGGGGGATTGTTAGAGGTTACCTAAAATTGGTGAATTCAATGCGCATGGCTGCTGACACTTGTAAGTCATGAGATAACAACACCAATAATTACTGGTGCTGCCTACACTGAATGTCAGTGCTGGAACACTGACAACAATAACAGAATAAAACCTCTTTAACAAAGACGTTGAGAAGATTGCACCCTTTGGCAGTTTGTTCGGCTTAGTTCTCCAAATGCCACACGCACATGTTTTTATTAGACTGTTTTATATTTAAGTTAATCCTATTTTCTTGTAACAGTCTGTTCCCAGACCTACTGCATGTAGTCTACAGTAGCACAGCGGCCTGCACTGTTGTTGCACTGCTCCAGTGACCAGGGTTCAATCCCAATGTTGGGTGCTGTCTGTGTGGAGTTTGCACGTTCCCCTTATCACGGTGTTTCTCCCAGGTGCTCCGGTGTCCGCCCACATCCCAGAGATGAACCATCATCTACTGTAAATGACCTCCTGGTGTAGCTGAGTGGTAAAAGAATCAAAGGGGAGATAATGTGCATGGGGGAATGATTAAGGTGTCGGGCAGTAAGGAAATAATAGCCCTGTCCCACGGTGCGAGTTCATTCCAAGAGTTCTCCCGAGTTTGCCCTGATTCGAACTCGGAGATTTACGGTAATGGCCACACGTCGGTACTCGGGGCTCTCGTGGACATTTTTCAATGTGTTGAAAAATCTTCACGAGTCTTCCCGTGCTTACCTGCCATTAGCGAGTCATCCCGAGTACCTGCCATTAGCGGTACGAGCCGGTAAGAGACGTCCCCGAGCTCCGACGCACCCGCTACGTTCAATCTCCGTGCTTACCACGAGTTTGATTTTTTAAAAACTCGGGAGAGCTCTTGAATGAACTCGCACCGTGGGACAGGGCTTTAAGAGGGGGAACGGGACAGATAGGATAGTTCTACTGGGCAACTGGCATGTGCTCAGTGGGCAGAATGAAGTGGAATCAGAATAAGTTAGTAAGATAAACAAATCTAGAAGGCAAAAGAAAGTTGATTTAATAACTAGAGTATCGAGAGAGTCGTGTTTAATTATCACATGTACTGATAATGGAACTTGCCATATATCTTTACTTGCCACGGCTGAACAGGCCCATAGATGCAATCTCACACAGGTAATATATATCAAAAACATAATCAATTAATAATCATAACCATAAAAATACAAAAACCAAGATTGGTAGTTTAGCCAACCATCCAGTCCATAGAAGATCATAGTTGCTGAGGTTTATGTTGTGCAGTGGTCAAGAGCCTGATGGTTGCTGAGAAGAAGGGGCTGTTCTTGAACCTGGTGGTCACGGTTTTCCGACTCCTGTACCATCTTACTAATGGTGGGAGTGAAATGAGAGAGTGGCCAAGGTGGTGTGGGTCCTTCATGATAATGGCTGACTTGTTAAGTCAGTGTTCCCTCTAGATCCCTTTGATGGAATATTTCCTGATTTGGCCTGGTTTTCTTCTTGCCAGTTTCTCCCACCCCCCCCCATCTACAATCGGTCCAAAGAATGATTCCAACCCAAATTGTCACCTATCCATTTTCTCCAGGGATGCTGCCTGACCCGGTGAGTTACTCCAGCATTTTGTATGGGGAAATCGAGGAAATTAATTGGTTTGTGCAAGAATGCTCATTCGGTATTTTGGACAAGTAGTTTGCTAATATAATCATGCCTAAGAAGCTTGATTGCATGTACATATAAGCTCTGGAATTTCTTTGTGTGAAGAACTGCTATCATTCTGCTACCGTGTTACTCACAGATGAGTAATTTCCGTGTGTGGAGCTCGTGCGAGAAATAGTACAATTGGAAAGTTCATGTTAAGAGCAAGTAATTTCAGGAGTCTTGCGTGTTCGCTGTAACAAGCTACAGCTGATTATTATGCCTACACCACTAACATTATGCCTGCACCTCTTGTGAAGGGCAGGTGACCACAGATCCAACCACAGCTTGGAGTTGGTGCACCGCTCGCTGAATGCTGACAAGAGCGGCAACACAACCTGAGATGTGGGCAACTCTTTCGTTGATTCAACCCGAGTCCGGTGGAAAAGGGGGACGTGCAGAGAAAGTCCCACCCTTCCAGATGATCCGAGGACCGAAGTGAATCCGAGAAAGGGGCCAAATGAAGTCAATCCACCCCAAAAGTCGAGGCACCCCAAAAACTCACTCCAAGTGCCACAAGAAATGTTTAATGATCACTTCAGTCAAGGTTCGTGAAACAACATACGATTCCCATCTACTAAAATATTCCTAACAATATCTAAATGTTAACTACAACTGCTACACACCCTCCTAGCTATTTAAGAATGACACAGTGGGGCAGCTGATAAAGCTGCTTCTTCACAAAGCCAGAGACCCTGGTTTAAACCTGACCTCCGATGCTTTCCGTATGGAGTTTGAAAGTTCTCCCTGTGACCGCATGGGTTTCCTCCGGGTGCTCCGGTTTCCTCCCACTTTCCAAAGACATGTGGGTTTGTAGGTTAATTGGCCCTCTGTAAATTTGCCTTAGTGTGTGGGGAGTGGATGAGTAAGTGGCATAACATAGAACTAGTTTGAACAGATGATCGGAGGTTGGCGTGGACAAGGTGGGCTGAAGGGCTGTTTCTGTGCGTTATCTTTAAGATTTATTGGACTGTAGTTGGATGCCTGATACATGCATTGGCTCAGGTACCTAAGTTGCCCTGCCTTTCAAGAACAGGCGCTGGCACTGAAAGTGCTGCAAGGCAGCAACACTACCGATGTGCCACCATGCCATCCATTGATGATGAAGCCAAGATCATTTTAACAACTCACCCTGTCCCTCTCACCCTGATGTTCCAGCCGGTGCCCATCACACCTGTTTCTCCCATCACCAGTAACAATGTCCTTGGGGCTTCCTTGTTTTGGATATCCAGCCGCTACCACCCAGCCAGGCCTTGACAGCCTCAACAGTCAGAGGAGGAAGAAAGTGGGTTGGCACCCATCTCACGAATCTGGCAGCTCAGACCCTGGCATTTTGAACACATTAGAGGGTGGTTTAGGGACTAGATCGACACAGGAATTGGATTTTCCCTTTCTCTTTTCATGCACCAAGCTTGTGACGAGTACAACGCCAATGCACAAGTAGATCCCTGTAGGGAAAGAGCATGAATCGCAAAGAACATGTTAGATACAGTATTACGATGCTGGACACCAAGAACCATTGGGTTGCTGGTGTATAGTTCCTAGAAAGTGGTGTCACGGTGGCAGAGCGGTAGAGTAGCGAACGCCAGAGAACCGTGATCGATCCTGATTACAGGTGCTGTCTGTACGGAGTTTGTACGTTCTCCCCGTGACCTGCGTGGGTTTTCTCCGAGAGCTTCGGTTTCCTCCCACATTCCAAAGACTTACAGGTTTGTAGGTTAATTGGCTTGGTTAATGTAAAAATTGTCCCTAGTGGGTGTAGGATAGTGTTAATGTGTGGGGAATCGCTGGTCGGTGTGGACCCGGTGGGACGAAGGGTCTGTTTCCATGATGTATCTCTAAACTAAACTAAACCTGTAGATAAGATGGTCAAGAAGGCTTTCAGCACATTGGTCTTTATCAGTCTGGGTAATGAGTACAGAAGTTGGGAAGCTATGTTACAGTTGTACAAAAGCACTGCTGAAGGCACATGTGCAATAATATGTTCCCTTTTGGCCACCCTGCTACAGGAATGATGTTGTTAAACTGGAAAGAGAGAAGAGAAAATTTATGAGGATGTTGCCAGGATTTGAAGGCCTGAGCGATAGGAAGAGGTTGAGATGGCTAAGACTGTGTATTCCTTGAGCATAGGAGGATGAGAGGTGATCTGATATATCATGAGGATAATAAATAAGTGTAGCGGAGTGTAGTGTAGCGGAACAATAGACAATAGACAACAGGTGCAGGAGTAGGCCATTTGGGCCTTCGAGCCAGCACCGCCATTCAATGTGATCATGGCTGATTATCCACAATCAGTACCCCGTTCCTGCCTTCTCCCCATATCCCCTGACTCCGCTATTTTTAAGAGCCCTATCTAGCTCTCTCTTGAAAGCATCCAGAGAACCTGCCTCCACCGCCCTCTGAGACAGAGAATTCCACAGACTCACCACTCTCTGTGAGAAAAAGTGTTTCCTCGTCTCCGTTCTAAATGGCTTACTCCTTATTCTTAAACTGTGGCCCCTGGTTCTGGACTCCCCCAACACCGGGAACATGTTTCCTGCCTCTAGTGTGTCCGTCCTTAACAATCTTATATGTTTCAATGAGATACCCCCTCATCCTTCTAAACTCCAGAGTGTACAAGCCCAGCTGCTCCATTCTCTCAGCATATGACAGTCCCGCCATCCCGGGAATTAACCTTGTAAACCTACGCTGCACTCCCTCAATAGCATGAATCAGGAACCCGATGACATATGTTTAAGTGGAAAGATTTAATAGAAACGTGAGGGACAACGATTTCACCCAGAGGGTGGTGGGTATATGGAACGAGGTAGTTGAAGCAGGTACTATAACAGCATTTAAAAGACATTTGCACCGATAGGAAAGCTTTAGAGGGTTTTGGGCCAAATGTAGGCAGGTTGGACTAGTGTAGATGGGACATCTTGGTCAGCATGGATGGGTTAGGCTGAATCTGATTCCATGTTGTATGGCTCAATTATTGAGTGAAATAATTTAAACGCAGTCAATGCTCTTATTTGTACACAAAGTGTTCGTGTTCAAGTTCACATTTATTGTCACGCACCAATTGGTACAGTGAAATTTGAGTTACTATACAGCCATACGAATAAAAAGTCCACAATAGAGTTTAACATAAACGCCCACCACAGTAGAATCAACATATCTCACTGTGATGAAAGGCACTAAATTTCAGTCATCTACCTCTATGTTCACCCGTGGTCGGGGCCTTTGAACCCTCCACAGTCGCCGCTACGGATGGCCCGATGTACAGGCCTGGCGTCGGAACGGATCGGAACACACTCTGCGGCTTGGAGTTTTCAAGTTGGCCGCTTCTTACTGGAGACCGCGGCTTCCGAGACCACAGGCCCCGCTAGACGGTGCTCCAACACTGGCGATCCTCGGCAAAGGATCGCCCCGCTCCGCGATGTTAAAGTCAGCGTCGCGCCCGTGGCTAGAAGCTCCGCAGACCACAGCTCCACGGCGTTAACGTCAGCAGGCCCAACACTCCGGAGTTCCAACATTGCCGATCCCCGGCAAGGGATCGCCCCGCTCCGCGATGGTAATTCCGCGATGTGCCTGCTGCTGAAGCTCTGAGCCGGTCACCAGTAGGAAAGGCCGCGCCAATCCAGTTGGTAGGCCGCGAGGGGGTAGGGGGGTGAAGATGCGACACAGAGAAAAGATTAATCTCCATCCAGGTAAGTGACTGAAAAACAGTTTCCCCCTATTCCCCCCAACCACCCTCCACATAAGACATACTAAGAAACAATAAAACATACATAATAAGACACACTAAAAATTTTTAAAAGGATGAAAGGATTAACGAGCTGTTGGCGAGGTAGCCACAGCGTTGGCGCCACCCGATGGAGATGGTGTCAGTATGGATGATTAATAAGCCTACGTGTCATTTGGCCGGAAAGCAAAATGATAACGTTTAACTTTTAAGAGGTGTTGATGCACTGTACTGACACTCACTCTCACAATAGAAACAATGCATGTAGCTACCTTGCACACAGTCCAGTCATAAGTTCTGAAACGACTGCAAATTCCCCGTAAATATACCCCCTCTCTACATACAACTCAGCATCAATATTCTCTTTGATCTAAAAGTAAATGGGAGTGAATTGAATGCAAACTTTACTGTAAATGAGACCGTGCAATCGATGACAACTCCAAGTGGAGAACTGTTTTCGTAGTTTTGGTGAGTGGAATGCACAAGATCACAGCTGTGAGAGGTGACCTGAGAAATGTTGTTCATAATGACAGCAGGCTATTCTAACCAAAGACTCAAAACGACAAAAGGACTGGAGTAACTCAGCGGGTCAGGCATAATCTCCGGAGAACATGGATAGGTGATGTTTCGGGTGGAGGTTCCATTGTAGTCAATGCCTACTATGTTCTGTTGTGCTGAAGCAAAGCAAGAATTTCATTGTCCTCTCAGGGACACATGACAATAAACTCACTTGAATCTTGAAAATGTCCTGACCTGAAACGTCACCTATCCATATTCCTCAGGGATGCTGCCTGACCCGTTGAGTTACTCCAGCACCTGGGTCCTATTATGTAAAACCATTGTTTTGGTTCAATGTTTCTTTATTGTCACATGTACCTACAATGAAATTATTTGTTTGCATGCAAATCAGTAAGATTATTGCCATACATAAGTACGATCCCCGATTAAGTATCCAATTCATAGAAACAGCCAACTGAGTCCACATGCAAGAATGGCCAGGTTTTGGCACCATTGTCAGTCCCAGCTGCAGCTGGTCATAAAGGCCCATTGCAGCCGTCGCCTCCATCCAAATCGTCCTGTGAACCAGCATCTGCAGTTTCTTGTTTCTACTAACAAAGTCTCAACCATTGCAAGGAAGATGGTTGGGATCCAAAGTCTATGAATGATGAGGCTTTTGCTGTTGGGCTTTGCCTGCAAAAGTATTCCAGATACAGGAAGGACTGCAAGGCTTTGCTGAAAGCCTAGCGCCCTGTTCTTGCACAGTAATCAAATGCACTTGCACAATGGTATAGGGTGGAAAAGTACAGGAGCAGCTGGGTTTGATTTGGCTTTGAGCTGATTCATCAGCAACATAAGGCGCTACAAAATTGGCTTTGGATGTGCCTTATGAAATGAAAGAGCCCAGAGTGACTTTAGCAAAGGAAAGCTCGCACACCAACGCTAGTCTACCGGGATTACTCACAGCCACAGCTGCATTTACATCGCTTGCCAGCTGGCTTTGCAATGGCTCTCAGTTATCCCTTAAACCATTTGCAGCACATAATAAAGGAGCACTTCAACCAATGTACGCCGACAGGGCGGCACAGTGGCGCAGTTGGTAGAGCCACTGCCTCACGGCGCCAGAGACCCAGGTTCGATCCTGAGCTCAGGTGCTGTCTGTGTGTGGCGTTTGCACGTTCAAAGATGTGCGGGTTTGTAGATTAATCGGCCACTTGAAATTTCCCCCAGTGTGTAAGGAGTGGATGTGAAAGAGGGATAACACAGAACTACTGTGAATGGGTGATCGATGGTCGGCGTGGACTCAGTGGGCGGAAGAGCCTGTTTCCATGCTGTATCTTTCAATCCAATACATGGCAACATTATGCATCTAATCAAAACTAACCTAGACTAAGTATTGAAGGAATACTGTATTGTGCAAAGGTAACAACCTTTGGCTTGGATTGAGCCTCTGAATGTAAGCACATCTGTTGTGTTTTTCAAGAAAGAATTTCATTGTTCTGTTTTGGGACAAAGGAGAGCAAACGGCCTCTCCTCTCCCATCCACCTTTGTTCCCCTGGGGTGCCTCTCGCAGCCAAACACGAGGGCCAGACCCTGGTTCCCTCTCGTCTCCTCCCACCGGCCTCGCTCCTCGCCCTCGCTCCTCGCATCCGTTGTCGCCGGTTCCATCCTCCCGGTCTCTAGTCATCTGGGGACGAGTGGGGGCCAGCATGGCGGCTTCCCCCATCCCAGGACGGTGGTCCGCCGGATCCAACAAGCAGCAGAACGGCTCAGCAAGCTCCCCCTGTAGCCGAGATCTGCTGGGTCTTGAGCAGCCGGTGGCCACGGCCTCCAAAGTAAAGGTGTCATATGATGAGGTGTGGAGGATTTCTCCTCATTGACAGCCACTTTTGTCCACCTAATGGCGTGGAAGCACTTAGAAAATAGATAATTTACTCGAAACACCCTAAGGTGTTCTGAGGTTGAGAAACTGCACAAACATGAATTATTTATTATTTCTATTGCCTACACCCTACAGTCTGTTATATTTTAATTTTGTGGTTACGAAAGCCACTGCTGCTCCAATATAAATGTAAAATGATGAAATATTACGACTCAAACGTGAATACAATATGAATAGTATGTGTCTGGAATATCTTTTAATGTGGACTTAGTTTAGGAAGAATATATTTGCGGGAGCATAGGGTCATGCAATACGGAATCGGGCCCTTTGGCCAAACTTGAACAAGATGCCCATCCAAGCTAGTCCCAGTTGCTCCAGGTCCATATCCCTCTAAACGTTTTCTATACATAAAGTCATACAGCGTAGGGACAAGCGCATCGGCCCAACTTGCCCATACCGACCAACATGTCCCATCTACACTAGTCCCACCGGTCTCCGTTTGGCCCATATCTCTCTAAACCTGTCTTATCCATATACCTGTCTGAATGTTTCTTAAACGTTGCCATAGTACCTGCCTCAAGTACCTCTTCCGGCAGCTCGTTCCATACACCCACCACCCCTTGTGTGGAAAAAGTGACCCCTCGGCTTCCTATTAAATCTTTACCTCTTCACCTTAAACCGATGTCCTCTGGTTCTTGATTTCCCCAACTCTGGGCAAGAGACTCTGTGCGTCGACCTGATCTATTCCTTTCATGATTTTGTACATAAGATCATCCATCATCCTCCTGCGCTCCATGATAGGAGTCCAAGCATGCTCAACCTCCCTGGATAGCTCAGGCCCTCAAGTCCTGGCAAAATCTTTGTAAATCTTCTCTGCATCCTTTCCAGCTTGATGGACCAAAACGTTGAGCAGTGTTGGCACTATGTACTTTTTGGCATAAGATATTTGAAGAGAAAACATTTCTATAAAAACAGATCATCCGTACGCAATTCTTATTGCATGAAAGGGATCAGGAAAATATACTTGTAGAACCAACACCAACAGTCATCCTTCATCAGTGAGATCCCAGTGCAGTGTTCAGAAGTAATATTCGTGACACAGGAGAGCTATACTGCATTCCTTTCTCATAAATCACAAAGTTAAGCCAATTGCAACAGATCAAGTTTAATCTTCTGTGTGAAATGGAGGACTAGACATCATCTTTCTGGCAGTAAAGGCCACTGACGAAATTATATGATTCATTTAAACGTATTGCAAAGGTATATGATGCCACAGAAAATTGCGATTGATGGATTAAGTGTATTTGTGTGCTGTCAGCACCACATCACTGAGTGGCCTTCATAAAAACCCATCAAGAGTGAACAGCAATTCGGCAAATGATTACTATCTTTGTGAACTCGACCCGAGAATTCAAAGGAGCCTTGTCAATGTGCAGTGCTGTCACAACGTGCAAGTGCTTTAACACTGGAAAGCACTGAATTTTGTTGGGGTTAGCTGGAAGCTGTCTCAGTGGCAAACCTCCAGGCTAATGTGTTCTTTGTGGCAATGACAGAAAATCTCCAGGAAATTTAAATCAAACATAACAGCAAACAAGAAATGTGTTTAAAATAAAACATTGGCACAGCTGGTAGAGCTGCTGCCTCACAGCGTCAGAGACCCAGATTCAATCCTGACCTGTGTAGTCTGTGTAGAGTTTGCACGTTCTCCCTGTGCCTGCGTGAGTTTCCTCCGGGTGCTCCGGTTTTCTCCCACATTCCAAAGACGTGCGGGTTTGTAGGTTAATTGGCCCTCTGTACATTGCCCCTAGTGTGTAGGGAGCAGATGAGAAAGTGGGATAACGTAGAACTGGTGTGAACGGGTGATCGATGATCAGCGTGGACTCAATAGGCTGCAGGGCCTGTTTCCATGGTGTACCTTTAAAACTAAACTAAAAGCTGGAACAGAGTGAACAAATCTCAGGAACTGGAAGAGTTTGGAGAGAAACAGTGAGTGTAGTATGATAAGAATTAAAAGTTGGGGAAGAAAGCATCTCTACAGTAATGTTGTTCTCTGGAACCATTCCATTCCAAGCTTTCTGTGGCAAAAATGTTGTCCAAGTCCTCAAGGGACGTCACTGTTTGTTATGAAGATGATCGAGTGGAACCACCATAATTTGTGAGAGAGTGCCTACACTAAATTGTGCTGACAATTGGCTTATGATAAACTATATTTCCTGTCATACATCACTGTCAGTTCCGGCCCAATGACTGGAAGCTGTGCCCATGAGTTTTAAGGCTATGAAAAAAATCTAGGCTGATAGAGTCACAGAGCCTGTACAGGACAGAAACGACCACTTTGTCCCACCTTGTCCCACCTCGTTCATGCCGATGAAGTTGGCACATTGTGTTGGTCCCATTTTGCTTGCATTTGGCCCAATACCGTCTAAACCCTAAAAACACAGAGTTGCAGATGCTGGTTTACACAAATGGACACAAAATGCTGGAGTAACTTAGCAGGTCATGCAGCTTCTCTGGAGAGCCTAGATGGGGACCCTTCTTCACATGGAACTAAACTCAAAATGAAACAAAACTGTGTTCACTGTATGGTACAATTTAGGGGTTGACACAGTGTCGCAACGGTAGAGTTGCTGCCTTACAGCGCCAGAGACCTGGGTTCGATCCTGACTGCAGGTGCCGTCTGTACGGAGTTCTCCCTGTGACCACGTGGGTTTTCTCCAGGTGCTCCGGTTTCCTCCCACCCCCAAAGATGCACAGGTTTGTAGGTTAATTGGCTATTGTAAATTGTCCCAAGTGTGTTAGATAGCGTTCGTGTACAGGGTGATCACTGGTCAGCATGGACTCGGTGGGCCGAAGGGCCTATTTTCGCGCTGTATCTCTAAAGTCTGAAGACCCGAAACATCGCTAATCCATGTTTTTCAGAGATGCTGCTCGACCCGCTGAGTTACTCCAGCACTTTGTGCCCACTGAACCCTTCCTATCCATGTATCTGTCCCAAGCATATGGATAGGGATATTGTTGTGGTTGTGCTGCATTGCCTGAGGGATATCATTCAAATGAATGACTAAACCAAGGACGTCACTGCTCTCTCATGCATACCAAAGCAATGGCAGGGTACGATTTAAAAAAAGAGCAGAACATTAATCTCTTTTGCCTAGGTCAATGTTTATTCATCAATTAGGTGCTCTCCTTGGGGATTGCCAACAAAAGCCAGCTGGCAGTCTGGAGAATGCAGAGAAACTTCAGGGGTCCTAGACAGGCTCAGTGAATGGACAGAAGCATAAAAGATGGAATATTAGTTAAGTGTTGGTTAAGTTATACGAGATGGAAACAGGTCCTTCAGTTCACCAGGCCGACCATCAATCACCCGTTCACACCAGTTCTACATTATCCCACTACTCATCCACTCCCTGCACACTAGGGGCAATTTACAGAGGGCCAATTATCCTACAAACCCGCACGTCTTTGGGATATGAGAGGAGACCAGAGCATCCGGAGGAAACCCTTTCGGTCACAGGAAAACTCCACACATAGACCGCACCCGAGGTCAGAATTGAACCCCAATCTCATGCGCTGTGAGGTAGCAGCTCAACACTGTGCTGTCCTAAGTGGAGATGCCTGAAGCAGTGAAGGTGAATGCAGATATCTGTTCATTGAGGTGAGAGTTTGCTGTAAATGTAACATCTCCAAGTTTGCGGATGACACAAAGCTGGGTGGCAGGGTGAGCTGCGAGGAGGATGCTCTGAGGCTGCAGGGTGACTTGGATCGGTTTGGTGAGTGGGCAGATGCATGGCAGATGTTATCCACTTTGGTGGCAAGAACAGGAAGGCAGATTATTATCTGAATTATGTCAGATTTGGAAAAGGGGAGGTGCAACGAGACTTGGGTGTGCTTGTACATCAGTCACTGAAAGTAAGCATGCAATAACAGCAGGCAGTGCAGAGAGCAAATGGCATGTTGGTCCTTCATAGCAAGAGGATTTGAGTATCGGAGCAAGGAGATCCTACTGCAGTTGTACAGAGCCCTGGTGCAACCTCACCTGGAGAATTGTGTGCAGTTTTGGTCTCCTAATTTGAGGAAGGACACTCTTGCCATTGAGGAAGTGCAGCGTAGATTCACCAGGTTAATTCTCAAGATGGTGGGACTGACATATAATGAAAGAATGGATCGACTGGGCTTATATTCACGGGAATTTAAAAGGATGAGAGGTGATCTTATAGAAACATATAAAATTCTTAAAGCATTGGACAGGCTAGATGTAGGGGAAAAATCCTGATGTTGGGAGAGTCCAGAACCAGGGATCACAGTATAAGAATAAGGGGTAGGCCATTTAGGACTGAGATGAGGAACATTTTATTTTACCTAGAGTTGTGAATCTGTGGAATTATCTGCCACAGAAGGCAGTGGAGGCCAATTCACAGAATGTTTTCAAGGGAGAGTTCGATATAGCTCTTAGGGCAAAGGGAATCAAGGGATATGGAGAGAAAGCAGGAACAGGCTACTGATTTTGGAAGATCAGCCATGATCATATTGAATGGCGGTGTTGCCTCAAAGGGCCGAATGGCCGACTGCTCCTATTTTCTATGTTTCTCTGTTTCTATGTATACAAATTGACTAACTTTTTTAGACTGAACAACTAAACACTGAGTTCAAAGGTGTCACACACTTTGGGTGGTTGTAAGATTCTGAAAGATACCATAACATTGTAAGTCTTTCAAGTTTTTTTCAATGCTGAAAATACAGTGTATGTCTGTAACAAAACATGTTATGTTATCTCTCATTATCCAACACCACTCCAATAAATATATTTAAGCATTGAGACATGAACAAAACAAACATCTACTAATGTTGGGATAAATTCCAAGTTACATGGTAAATCTCCAAACTCACAAGATTGGTTCACATTTTCCGTGCAATGCTGGAATTTTTGTATCATTTGTCTGGAAATGTGGAATTATTTACTTTGATCAAAGTTTTAAACTGATGAAAGTCTAATAATGGTGGTTTGCAGAGGAAATAGGGTGAGCTTGCTTGAAAGAAAATCACAGAAACTTAATTTATAGGTCAAGCAAGCAATCAGGAAAGGAAATACTACATCTGCCTTTATTGCAAAGGGATTGGAGGAAAACAATCAACAAATCTTGCTGTAATTATTGAGGGTTTAGATGAGACCATACTTGGAGCACTCAATAGGTCACACAGCTTGGAAACAAGGCCTTTTGCCTATCAAATCCATGCTATCTGCCTCTCACTCGCATTAATCATACGCTCAGAGCTCAAGGCTGTGAGCATCAACTTCATTATTTAGTTTTCCTGCAATGTTCATGTATGCTTTGTGAATTTTTTGTGTATATTATTTTAAGTCTATGTTTCATTGACTTATGAACTGGAACACCTGAACAGGTGTCGTTTCTGCTCAGGACCTTTCTTCATTTTGAATCTTTCACACAATATTGTTTTGGAAAACCTTGCTTGCAATCGGTTTTGTTTTTTTCTGACAAAGGGGTAATTTTCCTTTATCAAGGGTGCACAAGTCATAGCACAGCCAAATGTTAATCATAGAAACTGAAACATAGAAAAATATGTGCAGGAGTAGGCCATTCGCCCCTTTGATCCAGCACCGCCATTCAATATGATCATGGATGATCATCTAAAATCAATACCACATTCCTGCTTTTTCCCCCATCTCCCTTGATTCCTTTAGCCCCAAGAGCTAAATCTAACTCTCTATTGAAAACATCCAGTGGATTGGCCTCTACTCTCTTCTGTGGCAGAGAATTCCACAGATTCACAACACTGGGTGAAAAGGTTTTTCCTCATCTCAGTCCTAAATGGCCTACCCCTTATTCTTAAACTGTGACCCCTGGTTCTGGACTCTCCCAACATCGGGAACATTTTTCCTGTGTCTAGCCTGTTCAATCCTTTAAGAATTTTTATATGTTTCTATAAGATCCCCTCTCATTCCTCTAACTTCCAGTGAATACAAGCCCAGTCGACCCATTCTTTCATCATATGTCAGTCCCGCCATCCCGGGAATTACCTGGTGAACCTACGGCTGCACTCCCTCAATCTTAATTCACCCATCCAGCAAGACTAGACTTTACACCACCTAAAGTTTAAAAAAAACGTAGTCATAGACTGACTGCGTCAGTGTGGCAGAATGTTACATAATTCCTGTATTACGTCCATAACCAAAAAATGCAGGGTTGTATGAACAATTTTATTACTTGCATACTATGTCAGGGGCGATGGTGGAGGCAGGATGTGATAACGGTGTTTCAAAGGCTTTGCAATAATCCACATGGGTATGCAGGGAATGGGGAGAATGAGAGTCGAGGGGGTTTTATTGTCAAATGTACCAAAATGGAACGAGATTGCTCAACACTATTTGTAATCTCCTTCGAGTTCGAGTTGCTGAAGCAGGCCATGATGCAACCAGTCAATACGCTCTCTCCTGTACACCCGTAGCAGTTCAAGGGAGTATTCATTGACATACTGAATGACCTCAATCTTCTAAGGAAGTAGAGGCAGAAAAATTCAGTTGATGGGAATGTGGGAAGAATAAATTGGGATTACCACAGGCAGTGAGTTATCTTTTTGTAACCAAAATTGTCTCTGCATGCACTGCAATTAAAAATTAAGGTACATTTGTCAACAATTATTTTTCATCAATGTACCCTCCTCTTGGGCTTTGATTTTGTGACCAATCAACTGATTTAATAAGTAGAAACAAGGAACTGCAGATGCTGCTTTACAAAAAAAGACAGAATGCTGCAGTAACTGAGCGGGTCAGGCAGCATCTGTGGATCCACATGGCACTATGATCAGCACAGACTTTGTGGGCCGAAGGGTCAGTTTCTGTGCTGTATTGTTCTATGTTCAGATTTAAATGTACCGTACCAAATGAAAATTTATTAAACTTAGTTTTGTTTAGAGATACTGTGTGGAAACAGGCCCTTTCGCCTACCAAGTCCGCGCCAACCAACGATCACTAGTTCCCTGTTAGAACCAGTTTTGTACCCGACACACTAGGAACTATTTGCATAAGCCAATGAACCTAAAAAACCTGCACGTCTTTGAAATGAGGGAGGAAACCAGAGCATCCAAAGAAAAGCCACGCGGTCACACAGAGAATGTACAAACTGTACAGACAGCACCCTAGTCAGGATTGAACCCTGGTCCCTGGCTCTGTAAGGCTAAAATACACATCCTGAAATACTGCTCATCACATTAGGAAACTGCCCAAACCCCATAAGCATAATAAACTAAGGAAATTATTACACAATAAATATTTCTTTCCACTCATTAAACCAAACTAAAAGGTAGCGTAATGCTTCTTAATGAAAGGATGAAAAAATACACCATAGTTGCCTGGCAAATATTTACCATGTTACTAACTTCCTACAGTAGGTAGAAAATAAGCAACAACTGTGTGAACAGCACACAAATGTTAAAATGCATGACAAAATGTGTCTTTTTCTGGGACATTAGCTTTATCCTGTTTGCACAATTAGGCATTGGCTTCATCGGCTCAAATGACACACAAAGGCCAGTCTGGTTTCACTCTGGTTAATCTGCAGATGGTCTAGAATCAAAAGTATATTATTTGTATTACTTTATATATACTTTATTTAATATACTTTATATAATTTATAAGGTAACATAGAACACTATATATGTGTGTGTGTGTGTGTGTGTATATATATATACTAGACTAAGTGGGACCCATTGGGGAACCTATGGGAGGGCTGGTTCCCCAATGCAATATTTCACCTCTCCACCAATTCCAATATTGGTGGCCAGTGGGTGGGTGTGGGGGGGGGGTTGGGGGGCTTTCTGGAGCACTAGTATGGGTATTGTGGGCCAAAGGGACTGCTTCCAGAGGGCTAGTATGGACATTGTGGGCCAAATGGATTCTTGGGCTGGCAGCTCAGTCATTCAGGCCTGGTGGGCTGGCAGTTCAGTCACTCAGGCCTGGTGGGCTGGCAGCTCAGTCACTCAGGCCTCGTGGGCTGGCAGCTCAGTCACTCAGGGCTGGTGGGCTGGCAGCTCAGTTACTCCGGGCTGGTGGGCTGGCAGATCAGTCACTCAGGGCTGGTGGGCTAGCAGTTCACTCACAGCTATTCCTTGAAATTCCAAGCAGAGTGCAGGCCACCTCGTTCAATTTCATAGCATTTCCAGCAGAGGCAGGCCACCAGGATCAATTTCATAGCATTTCCAGCAGAGTGGCAGGCCACCACGTTCAATTTCATGGCATTTCCCAGCATAGTGCAGGCCACCACGTTCAACTTCATAGCATTTCAAGCAGAGTGCAGGCCACCACGTTGAATTTCATAGCATTTCAAGCAGAGTGCAGGCCACCACGTACAATTTCATAGCATTTCAAGCAGTGTGCAGGCCACCACGTTTAATTTCATAGCATTTCGAGCAGAGTGCAGGCCATCACGTTGAATTTCATAGCATTTCAAGCAGTGCAGGCTACCACATTCAATTTCATAGCATTTCAAGCAGAGTGCAGGCCACCCCATTCAATTTCATAGCATTTCCAGCAGATTGCAGGCCACCAGGATCAAATTCATAGCATTTCCAGCAGAGTGCAGGCCACCAGGTTCATTTCATAGCATTTCCAGCAGAGTGCAGGCCACCACGTTCAATTTCATGGCATTTCCAGCATAGTGCAGGCCACCACGTTCAACTTCATAGCATTTCAAGCAGAGTGCAGGCCACCACGTTGAATTTCATAGCATTTCAAGCAGAGTGCAGGCCATCATGTTGAATTTCATAGCATTTCAAGCAGAGTGCAGGCCACCACGTTCAATTTAATAGCATTTCAAGCAGAGTGCAGGCCACCACATACAATTTCATAGCATTTCAAGCAGAGTGGCAGGCCACCACGTACAATTTCATAGCATTTCAAGCAGAGTGCAGGCCACCATGTTCAATTTCATAGCATTTCAAGCAGAGTGCAGGCCATCACATTGAATTTCATAGCATTTCAAGCAGAGTGCAGGTCACCACGTTCAATTTCATAGCATTTCAAGCAGAGTGCAGGCCACCATGTTCAATTTCATAGCATTTCAAGCAGAGTACAGGCCACCACGTTAAATTTCATAGCATTTCAAGCAGAGTGCAGGCCACCACGTTCAATTTCATAGCATTTTAAGCAGAGTGTAGGCCATCACATTCAATGTCATAGCATTTCAAGCAGAGTGCAGGCCATCCCATTCAATTTCATAGCATTTCAAGCAGAGTGCACGCCATCACATTCAATTCCATAGCATTTCAAACAGAGTGCAGGCCACCACATTCAATTTCATAGCATTTCAAGCAGAGTGCAGGCCACCACGTACAATTTCATAGCATTTCAAGTAGAGTGCAGGCCACCACGTTCAATTTCATAGCATTTTAAGCAGAGTGTAGGCCACCACATTCAATGTCATAGCATTTCAAGCAGAGTGCAGGCCATCCCATTCAATTTCATAGCATTTCAAGCAGAGTGCACGCCATCACATTCAATTCCATTGCATTTCAAACAGAGTGCAGGCCACCACATTCAATTTCATAGCATTTCAAGCAGAGTGTAGGCCACCACATTCAATGTCATAGCATTTCAAGCAGAGTGCAGGCCATCCCATTCAATTTCATAGCATTTCAAGCAGAGTGCACGCCATCACATTCAATTCCATTGCATTTCAAACAGAGTGCAGGCCACCACATTCAATTTCATAGCATTTCAAGCAGAGTGCAGGCCACTACATACAATTTCATAGCATTTCAAGCAGAGTGCAGGCCACTACATACAATTTCATAGCATTTCAAGCAGAGTGCAGGCCACCACGTTCAATTTCATAGCAAGCAGAGTGCAAGCCACCATGTTCAATTTCATAGCATTTCAAGCAGAGTACAGGCCACCACGTTCAATTTCATAGCATTTCAAGCAGAGTGCAGGCCACCACGTTCAATTTCATAGCATTTTAAGCAGAGTGTAGGCCACCACATTCAATGTCATAGCATTTCAAGCAGAGTGCAGGCCATCCCATTCAATTTCATAGCATTTCAAGCAGAGTGCACGCCATCACATTCAATTCCATAGCATTTCAAACAGAGTGCAGGCCACCACATTCAATTTCATAGCATTTCAAGCAGAGTGCAGGCCACTACATTCAATTTCATAGCATTTCAAGCAGAGTGCAGGCTCTGCACATATCGCTATGGTTTTTGGACATCTTACTCATAGTCCTCCTCCGCTGAGGCAGCCCCGAGGATTTTTCAGATCGATGAGAAATAAATCTCGCCTGTCAATCACCACGATGAAAGTAACGCCCCTTCTGGGGGGGCGGGACTATAAAACCCCAGATGCCTGGACATGAGTCAGTCATTACCGATCGATGAAAAATAAAAAGTTATTAGTATTTAAAAAATCTTGAGATCAGCTGATTGGTCCTCTCGACTGTCAATCACCGGGGGGCAGGACTATAAAACTCTGGATGCCCGGACGTGAGTCAGTCAATCTGGAAGATCGCGAGGGAGAGTCCACAACTGTGATTCTAAGCTGTGAATCAACTCAACTGAGAGTCTGCAATGTACTTGCAATAAATGATTTGTTAGCCCTTAATGACAATGCAATGAGTTGTTTGGCAATTTGGTGGCCTGCACTCTGCAAAATAAACATTTTCTATAGAAATATATACACACATACACTCATATTTTGTATAAAACATATAAAAATATATATAATGTATATCAAC
>CM075985.1:31511614-31549393 GCA_038087875.1 Malacoraja senta
GAGGGATGAAGGGAGGGCGAGACTGAGGGAAAATGTTTGAGTAAGATGGTGTGTGTGATCAGCGTGAACTTAGAACCGTACAGGAACAGGCCCTTCGGCCCACAATCTCCATGCCGAACACGATGCGAAGTTAAACTAATCTCCTCTGCCTGCACGTGACCCATATCCCTCTGTATCCATATGCCCACTTAAAAGTCTCTTAAATACCATTATCATATTTTCCTCCACATTGCATTCTAGGCACCCACCATCTTCTGTATTAAAATAAAACTTGCCTTGCACATCATCTTCTTTAAACGTTGACTCTCTCACCTTTAAGCTATGCCCTCTAATTTTTGATATTTAAATCTTAAATTTGTGAGTGCACAGTGTTAGTTTTGTGTGTGTGTGTGTGTGTGTACTGTGAAAACCAGGTAACGTTGAACATGAGCAAGAATTTGACAAGATTTGGGGATTTCAGGCTGATATTAAAACTCTGATAAGAAGACATAAACAGCACAGTTCATCCATTTGAAGAGCCAGCATTATTTCTGACTTGCTGTGTCCAATTAGTTCCTTCTGTGCTGTAATTGATGCACTGATACAAGCTTTCCTGGTTGATTTGATGTGGTACTAACTGTGCTTTTACCGTTCTGGCCAGGCGTGCATGTCTGAGGTGAGATTTAATCAACTAAAGCGGCAGAATTCTGGACAACAAGGTATATCAATATGATTCCTTCGAGGGAAATTGCCAACGTTTTAGTACTGGGCACATTTGCTACATAAAACTATCTTCTCTTTAGCTGGTAAAATGTAAATTGCCCAGATTCAAAATTCTGTCACCACAATATGTGTTATCTGGCAATGATTGCATTTGATGCATTGATGAATTGAAGAGTGCTTGGGAAGGGTTAGAGATTATGAGTTTACTGTGGGTCCCAATAGCAAGAGGGTTCAGGACAACATCGAGACAAAAATCAAAATTTTAAATTGGCTAGAACAAAAAGGCTTGAGCAAGGAACCTTCAGGCTACAAATCTAATCTTATGTTGCTGATCTCTGTAAATATGGCTTGATAGCACTCGGGTGTGGCAAAGTGGTGCAGCAGTAGAGTTGCTGCCTGACAGTGCCAGAGATCCGGGATCGATCCTAACAATGGGCGCTGTCAGTGCAGAGTTTGCACGTTCTCCCTGTGACTGCGTGGGTTTTCTCCGGGTGCTCTGATTTCCTCCAATGCTCCAAAGACTTGCAGGTTTGTAGGCTAATTGGCTTTGGTAAAAATTGTAAATTGTGTAGGATAGCGCTATTATACGGGGTGATCACTGGTAGGCGTGGACTCGGTGGATTGAAGGGCCTGTTTTCGCATTGTATCTCTAAAGTTGATTTACCTTATCTCTACCCCAAATAATTTGACACATCTCAATCATGACCTTTTCGGCCTCAAGGAAAATAGATCTCGCCTCTTCCATCTCTCCTGAAATTTGAAAGGTTCCAACCCAGACAACCTCCTGGTGAATGTCCGCAGCACCCTCTTCTCCAGCTCTATTACATCTAGTGTTTGTTCAGTGGTGGCACATGGACCAATGTCATACAGTCAGATACATAGAAACAGGCCCTCAGCCCACCTCATTCGTGCAGACCAAGATGCCCCATTTGCCCAAGTTTGGCCCTTTTTCCTCTAAACCTTTCCTATCATGTACCTGTCCAAATTTATTTTAAATGCTTTTACAATACTTGCCTCAACTACCTCCTCTGGCAGCTCTTTCCATATGCCCACCACCCTATGAGTGAAAAAGTTGCCTCTCAGATTCCTATTAAATTGTCTCCTCTCGCCTTCAACCTTTGTCCCTGAGGTCTTGATTTCCCTTTCCTTGGGTAAAAGACTGCGCATTCACCCAGTCTATTCACCTTATGATTTTATACACCTCTATAAGATCACCTCTCAACCTCCTGCGCTCCAAGGAATAAAATCCCTTCCTCAAGAACCAAGAGTGTTTTATTGTCAAATGTCCTGAAATGGAACAATGAAATTTGTGCTTGATAATTAACAACTAAAAATAAATTATATCTATATATGTTTAGTGCTGTAAATTGCATGTTTCCAAGCTTCCCCCAGTCTAGTTTCAGTAAAAACACTGAATCAAGCCCTTGAAACAACTAATCTTTATTTTAACAAAAGCGCATTACAGTTCAACTACTGTACGCATCCCACCGCGGGTTTGATCCTCATATCTGCCTGCTCAAGCCCTCTAGGCCTCATTCAAACAGAGACACTCCAGAAAGTCATGCAGTCCCAAGCGCTCTCCCAGAAGATCGACGCTGGACCTCGTGGTAGTGGACTTTTATATGTCCCGAGACCTTGAGGAGCCGAACCACATGGGGGTGGTCTCTTAATAATCCAATTACAGATATCAATTAACCCCATATATAACAGACATTTCCCTAACCCAATAATACAGCAGCTCAATACATTGTATTCAACCTGGACTTCTCAAGGAAGCCAACTTAGAAACATTTATCCTGATTTACAAGAAACCCAGACAAGGTTCAATACCTCATCCAATCAACACTCGGCAAAGCCGAACTCTGCAACATTATTTACAATTATTTACGGTGTATGTCTGGTGTGCAGCCGTCCAATCCATTCTATGCATTTTGCACCTAATTGACAGGGTCTGCAGATGTTCTTATTTTCTTGCAAATTGTATCTAAGCTCTAGACACACTGGCACCTCTTCGCAGCTTGTCCCAGCTCTGCAGAGAGCAATTCCAAATTGACCAAATCCCCCGGCAGCCCTGAAGCTTTTACCCCATTTCAAAGTCCTAGCCGCTCCAATTTAGCCAGGATTAACAGTGCAAGACAAAAAAAACAGTGCCCCCAGCCCAAGTCTATGTAGTTCAGAGTTTAGTTGGAGGTTGCAGTGTTTAATAGCCTGATGGTCATTGGGAAGAGGCTGCTACTTAACCTGGATGTCACAGTTGTCGGGCTCCTGTAACATTTTTGCAATGGCAGGTGTGAAATGAGAGCATGGCCAGGGCGGTGTGGGTCCCTGATGATATTGGCTGTCTTTTTGAGGCAGAATAACCTGCAGATTCCTTCAATGGTAGGGAGGTTGTGGAAACCGGCCCAATCTCTCCCTATTACTCAGGCCCCCGAGTCCTGGCAGCATCCTTGTAAATCTTCTTTGCTCTCTTTCCAACTTAATGATGCGTAACATTTCAATTCACTTTGGGCTACTATCGATATATCTTTGACAAATTTGCTGTTGATGCATTTTATTGGGATGCATCACATACAGCACGGCTTGGTAACAGCTCCATCCAAAACTGCACAAAATTGCAGAGAATTGAGGATGCAGCCCAGACCATCACACACACCAACCTCCCTTCCATTGACTCCATCTACACTTCACGCTGCCTCAGCAAGGCCAGCAGCATAATCAAGCATTGGTCACACCCTGGCCACTCCCTCTTCTCCCCTTTCCCATCAGGCAAGAGGCACAGAAGTGTGAAAACGCACAGCTCCAGATTCTTTATTGTGGACAGTTTCTTCCCAGCTGTCATTAGGCAACTGAACCATCCTATCAACAACTAGAGAGCGGTCCTGAGCTGCCATCTACCTAATTTGAGACACTCGAATCATCTTCAATCGGATGTTACTGGACTTTATCTTGAGCTATATTTATTTCCTTTATCCTATATCTGTACACTGTGGAGGGCCCAATTGTAATCATGTACAGCCTTTTCTTTGACTGGGCAGCACGCACCAAAAAGCTTTTCACTGTACCATGGTAACGTCCCAAAGATGTACAGGTTTGTAGGTTAATTGGCTTGGTATAAATGTTCAATTGTCCCTAGTGTGTGCCGGATAGTGTTCATGTGCGGGGGATCGCTGGTCGGCATGGACTCGGTGGGCCGAAGGACCTGTTTTCTTCCTGTATCACTAAACTAAACTAAGCTAAATATACGAAACTAAACTAGATTAATACCAAGAAATTGCCATCCTTTTTTTTCCGCACAAGTCTCTACATTTACTCCCTGAAAATGTCTAGAGTTCTGCAAGTGAACTTTTCATGGCTTTTTCCTACAAAGTTTGGCAAACATTTACTGATGACTTGAGGCCAGTTTCCAAACAGGCCAGTAAACAAAGCTTCTTTCAATTACTTTCAAATGGAATATTTCTGTGTGTTCAGCGTGAGGCTCAGCCAAAATCTGTTCTTGCAGAATGTTCATGACTACCGTTCTATGGCCCAATGTCTTGCAACCATGCTCATTAAAACTAATATAGATGATTCTGAATTGCATTTTGTTCCACACCTAGGCAGCAGTCAAATCTATTGCCATGTCCATCGCTTCAATATCTATCCATTGATTCTTTTCCACAGAGGTTTTTTTTAGCTCCTTATTGAGCACATTTAATATGTGGATTACATTTTCACTTGCATAGAACATAGAAGGCTTGAGCTACAGGGTAGACTTGGATTGTTTTCTCTGGAATGTTGGAGGTTAAAGGAGAGACTTGATAGAAGTATATAAAATTATGAGAGGCATAGATAGGGTAGACAGTCAGAACCTTTTTCTCAGGGTGGAAATGTCTAACATATAGCTATAAGGCGAGAGGGGGAAAGTTTAAAGGAGCCGTGCGGGACAAGTTTTTTTTACACAGAGTGGTGGGGGCCTGGGACACACTGCCAGGGGTGGTGGTGGAGGCAAATATGATAGTGCCATTTAAGAGAGTTTTAGAGAGGCACGTGGAAGTTCGGAGAATGGAGGGATATGGATCATGTGGAAGCGTAATCGATCAGTTTAACTTGGCATCATGTTCCACACAAAATTTGTGGACCGAAGGGCCTGTTTCTGTGCTATACTGTTCTATGTAGCACAGCAACAGGCTGGGGGTGGAAGATTGCAATCTTCACGTGGTCCGCCCTGTTTCGACGAATGCAATCAACCTGGCGTGCACAATCAAGTAAGATCAAATAGAACAAGTTGTCCTACAACTTTAGGCTGTGCACGCCATGCGCAAGAAGAAGAAGCAACAGGCTCTTCGGCCCACAATGTCTTTGCCGAACATGATGCCTGGTTAAATGGACCTCATCTGCTTGCAGGTGATCCATATCCCTCCATTCACTGAATATCAATTTGCCGATTCACAAGCCTGACTGTCATATCTGCCTCCACCACCAACCTATGTCTGTTTTCCATTCTTCCCACAATTTTGATCTTTTGACAAAAACCTTCTATCTTTGTAGTGCTATAAAGATAAAGTCCAATGAATTTGTTACCTTCCAGAAAATGTTTTTAAACCATTCTAATAAACTCTTAGGAAATAGCATAGTGATTGAACGAAAATGTACAGTATCTGAGCAATGTATTTGGAATGATTACTTCCAGTGCTGGTTTTTGCCCAATGGATTCAGAAATTACATTTGAGAATTTAAATGGGGGTGTACAAGTTGATAGTTTGTGATTCATATGCTTGTTTTTCTTTACAACAGTGATATTACTCAATTATATTTGCAAAACGTGAACATGCATTTTCTTTTCATACTACACCCAATCACACCTGAGGGAGGAACAGTGCCACTACAGGTAGAGCTATGCCAGAGACCCGAGTGCGATCCTGACCTCGGGTGCTGTCTGTGTGGAGTTTGCACTCTCTCTATGACTGTGGGTTTCCTCTGGGTGCTCCAGTTTCCTCCCACATCGCAAAGACATGCAGGTTTGTAGGTTAATTGTCCTCTGTAAAAAACAAAATGCCCCTAGTGTGTCGGAGAGTGGATGACAAAATGGGATAACATAGAACTAGTGTGAATGGGTGATCGATAATTGACATGGACTAGGTTGGCCAAAGGGCCTGTTACTATGCTGTATCTCTAAACTAAACTATACTAAACTAAGCGAAATGAGATAAGGCTAAACATGCATTGCCGATGGGAAACCATTATAAAAAGGCGTATCCTTATTAGTTTAAGACACAATCAGATGGCACTTCCTCAGATGCTTCTTAGTACAGACGAGCTATTCACACTGGTTCTATGTTGTCCCACTTTCGCATGCCTGAAGAGCAGTCCCGACCCAAACTCTCACCTATCCATGTTCTTCAGAGAAGCTGCCTGACCCGCTGAGTTACTCCAGCACTTTGTGTCTTTTTTTGTAAACCAGCACCTGCAGTTCCTTCTGTCTACTCTTAATATTTTGATTGAGGAAAATGTATTTGGAAGTAATCCAAGCTGCAACATACACTCTGCTTCTTCTAATCTCATAAGAGCCAGCAGACTGCTTTGTTTCTGGCTGCTCCCATTTTCTGTCGCCCCAAGTGTATTTCTGACCCCCCCCCACCCCCCTCGGTCTCTTGGTTGTGGGTGCATTGACTTTAAACTTTGGCTCTTCTGCGGCATCTTTGGCACAGATATCCCTTGATGTGCATTTCTTTTACTCAGCTGTGGGTCGAGAGAGAGCGCCTCTGGACCCGTGCCTAATGACATGTATTGTCAGCCTTGCTTCCTGTGGGGCTAATGCATTCAGTACGTCAAACGCAAGCTGGCTTCGCTGGAGCCAAGTGCAACCTGCGATCCCTTTGAACTGGGCGATGAAGTGGGGAGGACCAGCCTCCAAATCAACAGTCAAATCGCAGACGGATCCTGTTACTTTATTACCTTCTCAAGCAACAGGATTCCCAGTTGGCAAAAGCGATAGAAAATTAAATTGAGTAAATTAAACAAATCGGTTTTCGGAAGTAATCTTAGCATGAGAGGCAGCCAGACTTTTATTATTCAACAATGTTTAACTTGATGCAATGAACTCAGTGGTGTGTTTTGGGTGTTATGTTTTGGATGGCATGGTTCTGGCCAAGTTGCTGGACTTGTGAGTCAGAGACCTGATCCAACAACTCTGAGACGGGACTTCAAATCCCACAGCGGAAACCGTGGAATTGAAACTCTGTTCCTAATCTAGAATTAGTGCGGAAAGTGAACACACAATGACTAGTCTTGTAACGAAGAAGCTACTGGATTGTTGTAAAAGAAAACCAATCTTGTTCACGGTTGCCCTTAGCTGGTCCGGCCTCCATGAGGTCCATCACAGCGATGTGCTTGGCTGTGTAATGGCTCAGCCGGTAGTTGAGGTGTAGCATTGAGACGGGGAATGGGCACCTCCACCAGCAGCACTCTGCTGGTTCAGGACGGCAGCTCACCAGCACTGTCCCAAGGCCAATTAAGGATGGGCAATAAATGCTGCTCTTGCTTGCAGCCTCTGGATTCATCATGAGTTCATAAGTGTTAGGAGCAGAATTAGGCCATTCGGCGCATCAAGTCCACTCCGACATACAACCATGGCTGATCTATCTTTCCCTCTTAACCCCCTTCTCCTGCCTTCTCCCCATAACCTCTGACACCCATGCTAATCAAGAATCTATCTCTCTCTGCCTTAAAATTATCCATTGACTTGGCCTCCACACCCTTCTTTGGCAAAGAATTCCACAGATTCACCACCCTCTGACTAGAGAAATTACTCCTCATTTCCTTCCTAAAGGAAAGTCCATTAATTCTGAGGTTATGACCTCTAGTTTCTAGACTCTCCCACTAGTAGAAGCATCCTCTCCACATCCACTCATCCGTTCCTTTGTTCATGCATCATTCATCCATCTGTCTGTCCATCCATCCATTCATCCCTCCCTCCATCCATTCATCATCCATCCATCATTCATCCATCCATCCATGAGCCCATCCATTCATCTGTTCATTGGTCTACCATTGGTTCATCTGTCCATCCATCCCTCCATCCACGCATTCAATTACACAGTTCTTACAACACAATACATGCACTCAGTAGCCACTCGCTCGCTCCTGCCTTTCACATAAAGACATTTGGACAGGTACATGGATGGGAAAGAATTTGAAGGATATGAGTCAAACATGGGCAAGTGGGATTAGTGTAGAGCGTATCTTGGTCAACGTGGGCAAGTTGGGCCAAAGTGCCTGCTTCCGAGCTGTATGACTCTATGACTGAAGCATTGGAGGCATCCTGTCAGGTTGCTTCACAGCTTGGTTTTGGAACAACTCTGCCCAAGACTGCAAGAAATTGCAGAGAGTTGTGGTTGTAGCCCAGTCCATCACACGGACCCGACTCCCCGCCATCAACTCCATCCACACTTCATGCTGCTTCAGGAAAGCAGCTAACATAATCAAAGACCTTTCCTACCGCAGTCATTCCATCTCTCTCTACTCCATTCGGGCAGAAGATACAGAAGCTTGAAAGTGCGCACCACCAGTCTCAGGAGCAACCTCTTCCTCCCTGTTATCAAGCTTCTGAATGGACTGCCTAGGAGTGGATGCAGAGCAGATGATTCCGAAGACTCGATGGGCTGAATGGCCTAATTCTGCTCCTATGTCTTGTGTTTTCCATTCCAAGGGTTTGAAGGGTCAAAATGATTTTTCAGGCCAGTGCGTTAACTTATAAACGTGGGCAAGGACTGTGAGTTTACCCTGGGATGAGGCTAGTTCAACTTTACAATCTATTAGGTTTATTATTGTCATGTGTGCCGAGATACAGTGATAAGCTTTGTTTTGCATGCAATCCAATTGGATCAGATTTTTCCACACATAAATACAATCAAGTTAAACTCAAGAACAATATATAGAGCAAAGGAGAAGGTACAGAGTGCAAAATATATTTCTCAGCAATGCAGTGCATCAGTTTCATAGACAAATTCCTTAAGGTCATACGACAGGAACAGAATTAGGCCATACAGCCCATTGAGTCTGCTCCGCCATTCGATCATGGCTGATCTATTTATCCCTCTCAACATTCTCCTGCCTTCTCCTCGTAACCCCTGACACCCGTACTAATTAGGAATCTGTCAATCTCTGCTTTAAAAATACCCAATGACATGGCCTCTACAGCCTTCTGTGGCAATGAATTGGACAGATTCACCACCCTCTAGCTAAAGAAATTCCTCCTCCTCTCCATTCTAAAGATACGTCCTTTTATTCTAAGGCTGTGCCCTCTGGTCCTAGACCAGGGGGTGGGAAGGCCATGCGGCCTTCTAGGCCATTAAGTGCGGCCTTTTGAATGAATCCAAATTTTGTAGAACAAATCCTTTTATTTTTATTAATATGTTTTTGTTCGTCTTTTATTATTTTTATTTTAATCTTAAAATGAACGTATTTAAAATACCAAAGAGTACAAGAAGATTCAACAAAATAATCCTCTATCTAATTGAAGTTTCTTGGATGCGGCCTTATGAGATTACAGCCAACTTAATGCTGCCTTCCAACATGAAAAGGTTCCCCACCCCTGTCCTAGACTCTCCCACTACTGGAAACAACCTCTCCACATACCGCTCTCTCTCGGCTTCTCTTTTATTTTGTGCTTTATAAAATAAGCCAGTTAATTGTCCTTTCTCAAAGCTAAAATTTGAGTGACGGGTCGTGAATTTCTCAGGAAAACAGTCTCTCTTTGCCTTTCAACAAAAGAGACTCTTTCAGCCTGGCACGGTTGTGATTTACATAAACTGTCACTCTCGTAGACAAGCATTATCCATTTAAATAGTGAGCTCTGAGGAGATTAGTGAACTGGTGTGGAAAAGTTACTGAAGCTGACAACCTGAGAGCAGTGCGTTCCAATTAACATAGAAGTCTGGGGGGGGGGGGGGATTAATTTTAGGGTCGGACAAGAACTGTACTAATTCAAGATATCTATCAATTCTTGCTCTATCCATTGCACTTGCGTTTGTACATGCAAAACAAAGCTTCTCACTCGCGCTCGGCACACATGACAATAATAAACCTAGTAGATGGTAAAGTTGAACTAGCCTCATGCCCGGGTAAAATAACAGCCCCGGCGTATGTTTGTGTCGGTGTGCTGGCCGGAAAAGCATTTTGCCCTTTTAAACCTTTGCAATTGAAACCTTGAAAATGAGATTATATAAGAATTTGCCCATTCGGCCCATCGAGTCTACTCTTGGCAGATCCAGGCCACTTTTCCCGAGTTTGTAATTAGCATTAATTAAATAATGACGGCACGGTGGTGCAGCAGTAGAGTTGCTGGTTGCAGCGCAGGAGACCCGGGTTTGATCCTGACTATGGGTGCTGTCTGTACGGTGTTTGCACGTTCTCTCCGCGACCTGCGTGGCTTTTCTCCGAGATCTTCGGTTTCCTCCCACACTCCAAAGACGTACATGTTTGTAGGTTAATTGGCTTGATATAAATGTAAAATTGTCCTTGGTGTAGGGTTATATTAATGTGCGGGGATCGCTGGTTGGCGTGAACTCGGTGGGCTGAAGGGCCTGTTTCCACGCTGCATCTAAACTAAGCAAAACTAAAAGGTGGTAAAGCTTCATACTAGGGTAAACTCACAACCCCGGCACATGTTTATGAGAATGTGCTGGCCTGAATAGCATTTTGCCACTTCAAGCCCTTGGAATGGAAACCCTGAAAATTAGATAATAAGACATAGGGGCAGAATTATCGAGTCTACTCTACCATGGCCTCATTGCAGATCCAGGCCACATTCCTGAGTTTGTAAATGACATTAATCAAATCAGAGGTAGACAAAAATGCTGGAGAAACTCAGCGGGTGAGGCAGCATCTATGGAGCGAAGGAATAGGTGACGTTTTGGGTCGAGACCCTTCTTCAGACTGAAATCAGGGCGGCACAGTGGTGCAACGGTAGAGTTGAGACCAAGGTTCGATCCTGACTGCTGGTACTGTCTGTACGGAGTTTGTATGTTCTCCCCTTGACCATGTAGGCTTTCTCCTAGTGCTCCAGTTTCCTCCCACACTCCAAAGACGTGCAGGCTTTAGGTTAATTGGCTTGGTAAAATTGTAAATAGTTCCTAGTGTGTAGTGATGGTGTTGGTGTTAGACGGGGATCGCTGATCGGCGCATACTCAGTGGGCGAAGGGCCTGTTTCCGCACTATCTCTAAACTAAACTAAACTAAATTTATAAACATGGGACTGAAAGGAAAGTGTTGGTACGCTCTTTCATGAGAGTTTGGTTTATGTATATAAAATAGCGCCATTAAATGTGGTCCCTCCCCCCTTCAACCCGACCATATTGGCTTGAGCTGAATGTTGCATAAATCACTTAAAATAAATCAGTTAATCGTGACATCAAGCTAACAGTGAGAAGAAAATTGAGGCTTTTTAACATGCACATTAAGTTTGCTGTTGCACAAGGAATAAAATGAAGAACTTTCATTTTTTTTTGTTTGTTCCGTTCCAGTGATTGATTTGTTATTGTAGAAAAAAGAAATGCAGATACTAGTTTATTCCAAAGATAGCCACAAAATGCTGGAGGAGTAAGTCAGCGGGTCAAGCAGCATCTCTGGAAAAAGAGGATGGTGGCGTTTCAGGTCGAGGCCCTTCATCAGACACAGAATAACAAATGGATTTACTATTTATGTGTCTCAGTTACTGAAGGCATCCATCAGATCCAGAAGGAAGAGGGGTTGCTGTGTTGGGTAGCAGGATGTTCCCAGATATGCCACGATTGTAAAAATGTGATGAGCCGCAGGATTAATAGCAAACATTCGATCCTTGAGCAAATGTCGTTAATTCACCCTGAAGCAGAGTCTAAACGGTGGAGAAATTAGAAAGGAGAAGAAATTGTGTCAGGGTTAAGAAGAGGAAATTTTGGGTGGCCCGGTGGTGCAGCGGTAGAATTGCTGCCTTAAGGGCCTGTCCCTCTTTCACGACCTAATTCACGACCTTTTTTACTCGTGGCCATTTTTCATCATGTTGAAAAAACGCCCCGTCCTACTTGATGCCAAGAGTACCTACGACTAGCATCACGACCTACCTACGACCTACCTACGACCTCGTGACGACCATGCTGCGAGTATGAGTCAAGGGCAAACTCGGCAGAGGTCGTGAATTAGGTCGTGAAAGTGGGACAGGCCATTTACAGCGCCAGAGACCCGGGTTTGATCCTGACTGTGTGCGCTGTCTGTATGGAGTTTGTACTTTCTCCCCGTGACCTCGTGGGTTTTACCCGGGTGCTTGGGTTACCTCGTGCACTCTCAAAGACGTACAGGTTTGTTGGTTAATTGGCTTCTGTAAATTGTCCATTGTGTAGGATAGTGCTAGTGTACGGGGTGATCGCTGGTTGGCGCAGATTCGGTGGGAGAAGGACCAGTTTCCACCTGGTATCTCTAAAGTAAAGAAGGTTTACAAGGATGTTGCCAGGACATCTGGGTCTGAGCTATAGGGAGAAGTTGGGCAGGCTAGGACTTTATTCCAGGAGGCTGTGGGGTAATCTTATAGAGGTGCATAAGATCATGAAGGGAATAGATAGGTTGAATGTCTTTTATCCAGAGCAGGGGAATCAGAGGACAGAGGTTGAGGGTGAGAGGCAAAAGATTTAATAGGAACGTGAGGGGCAACCTTTTCACACGAAGGGTGGTGGATACATGGAATGAGCTGCCAGACGAGGTAGTTGGGGCAGGTACAATAACAATGTTTAAAGGACATGTGGAAACAAGGTGCAGATGCAGATATTGATTTACCAAGGAAAGACACAAAATGTTGGAGTAACTCAACGGTTCAGGCAGCATCCCTGGAGAACATGGATATGTGATGATTCAGATCTCAGTCTGAAGACCCGAAACGTCACCTATCCAAGTTCTCCACGGATGCTGCCTGACTCTGCCTGAGTTACTCCAGCATTTTGTGTCTTTCCTCAAAAGACACTTAGACAGATACATAGATAGGAAAAGTTTAACAATCTATGTTAGGTGTAGTCCAAACACAGGCAAATGATACAACTTGGTTGATATGGAAGAGTTGGGCAGAAGGGCCCGTTTTTGTGCTGTATAACTTCATATGACTCTACACCTGATGGGGAGAAATGTTTCATCTGCTGTTTACCCCGCAGATAAATTTCACATAATTTGATATATCTCAATCATCTCCCCTTAACTACTTATGCTTCAAGAAAACAGACCCAACCTCTCCATTCTCTCTTTGTATATGAAATACTCCATCCCAGGCAACATCCTGATGAATCTGTGGTTATGTTTGATATTTTGTGGAAATTCGTTAGTGTTTATCAAAATTAAGTGGAGATGAGATTAGATTTCAAAATCAGAATTCCTGAATTGTACTTGCCCCTCCTGACTCCAACATTCAGTCGGCCCCTGTTTATGTTTTCAGTTTGATTTGTGGAACTGTGTATTCTTTTATCTGATCTACAAGCTCAGTGAAAGACTGAGTGTGTTTATGATTTAATACAGTATATGCTCCCTTTTTAGATTTAATCCATCTCTTTATCAGAATCACAGTCTCAATTTGTAAATCCAGATAGATAAGTATTTTTTATTGAAGGTGGTGTGCTTAGTTCGTGGAATTTTTTGTTTAGTTTAAAGACGGATCATGGGAACAGGCCCTTCAGCCCATCAAGTCCACGCCGACTATCAATCACCCGTTCACACTTGTTCCATGTTATCCCACTTTCTCATCCACTCCCTACACACTTGGGGGCAATTTACAGGGCCAATTAAGCTACAAACCCGCACGCCTTTGGGATGTGGGAGGAAAACGGAGAACCCGGAGGAAACCCACACTGTCACAAAGACAACGTGCAAACTCCACACACGGACAGCACCCAAGGTCAAGAGTGTTTTATTGTCATATGCCCCAGAAAGAACAATGAAACTCTTACTTCCTGCAGCACAACAGAATATGTAAACATAATACTGTAAACAATATGATAAACGAGAGAAAAAAAAGTTCAGTGTGTGTGTGTATATATATATATATATATATATATATATATATATATATATATACACACACATACTTACAAGTACACACACACACACACACACACACATATATATATATATATATATATATATATATATATATATATATATATATATATATATATATACACAAATACATGAGCACACACATACACACAGGCGCACGCACACGCACATGCACATGCACACACACACTAGTAGTAGAACCTGAGTTCTCTGGCACTGCGAGCAGGATGCATGTGCTTACCTTTTCACAAATGATTATACTTTTGTGTCATAAATGCACTTACCACAAAGATAAGCACAGTCATATTCTCCTCTCGAGTTCAGTCATTACAACTGGTCATGAAAGAACTCTTTGATCCACACAGATCACAGAGTTTGCGTTATCAGTTTACATTGCAATTAGAAATCTTCCTTCATTGGGGAAGTTCCGTTGGTTACAGTTGGTTACAGTAAACGTTTTGGTTGAGCCTGCAAGCAGAGTGTAAGTGCTGGCAGTGAGTGCAGTTTGTGGGATGTGCGTGTGAGTCCGCACCTTTGGAGGGTAGAGTGGACTGTAGAAGTGTCAGCTGGGAATCACGATCTGAGGGAAATGTTACGAGGGGGCGGTGAAGTGATGAACTGAGTCGTGCCCGAATTAATGTAACGTGACATTCGCTGGTTGTGACTGTTTAATTTGGTCTAGTTTAGAGATACAGCACAGAAACATGCCCTTTGGCCCATTGAGTCCTCGCCGACCAGCGATTCCCATTGCACTAACACACACTATGGACAAATTACAATCTTTACCAAAGCTAATTAACCTACAAACCTGTACGGCTTTGGAGTGTGGGAGGAAACCGGGGCTCCTGGAGAAAACCCATGCGGGTCTCTGCCGCTGTAAGGCAGCAATTCTACCACTGCGCCACCGAGCCGCCCCCACCCCGTAAGTCGTCATGACATTGCTGAGCTTCTTGTGACATGGTTCATAGAGTCATAGAGCATGGAACCATGCCCTTCAGACTATCTTGCCCATGCCATCTACACCAGTCCCACCTGCCTGCTTTTAGCCCATATCCCTCTAATTCTGTAGTGAACTGCCTACCGAAGAGAGACCCTTCTTCAGACTGAGAGTCAGTGGAGAGGGAAACCAGAGGGATGAAAAGGTTTAGAAGTGATCAGAGCACACGCCGATGGCCAAGGAGCCCACAATGGTCCATTGTTGGCTGTGGAGGAGGTGATAAGGAAGGGATGCAAACAGTGAAACTAGCCAGACCTACCCTCGTCATCCTGCTCGTTTCACTTTTTATCTCCTTTAGTTTGTGGTCAGCTGCAGCTGGGCCTTTGAAAATGGTGCCAAAACCAGGCGACTCTTGTATGTGGACTCAGTGGGCTGTTTCTCTGCATTTGCTACTTAATTAGTTGTACTTATGTGTGGCAATAATGTTACTGAACTGTATGCAAAAAAACTGATTTCACTGTACCTTGGTACACGTGATAATAAATGACCATTGTGCTTAGTAACAATACAAAGGCCAGCAGGTCCAAATATTCATAACCTTGTTCCATCTCTTGGTTCTCCACAATTTTCAGTCACCTTGTTATTTTTGGCACATTTGACACTCGGTGAACGTGATCTCTGGAGGCCAATTTCATATGCAGTTTACATTACATTTATTCCAGATTAGCAACGTTCCCAGTTCAGCAGCTTGCTTCCTTGCGGTTTTTAAATATGTTTTTCTCCAAACAGCTGAGAAATGAAATTCATTAGAAGACATCTGCTTTAATATTGTTTTGACTTTCCAGAGGAAAAAAAACTGAATGTTGCTGATTTATTTTATTCCATTGTGAATACCGAACGCTATGAAAACTGCAATAAATGTGACTCCAATGGATTTTAAATTTTTAATCCCAGTGGTGAAATCTTGGCATGCATTTGTTTCTCTTGGACTTTAATTGCTCTCTGAAAATCTCCTACTTTAGCTTACAACTTCAACCACACTTTGACCAATACTTTGGTCGTCCATTCCAATACTCCTTCGGGTCATTTGGTTTCAAATTCAGTCTACTTCTGTGAAGTGGGACAAGCAGTTATACTTGGCTAAAAGTGCTGAATAAATGCAAGGTAATTGTTATTGAATTTAATTTCAGATAAACCTTTATATCACATCCAAATTACAGAAACACACTCAAGGACATTGTGTACCCAGTTAAAGTAGTTTAAACACTCTACCGACCAGTCTGGGCGAATTTTGTTTAAAAATTTAGAGATTTATGTTAAAATGTATTTTGTGTGTTCCGTTGCTTTTTATTTGTATGACTGACTTGACAAATGAAATTCCTCGCATGTTGCAAAAACATACTTGGCTAATAAAGTATTATTGTGATTGTGACACAAAATGCAGGAGTAACTCAGCGGACCAGGCAGCATCTCTGGAGAAAATGGATGGGTGACGTTTTGGGTTGGGAAACTTCTACAGAATGATTGTTGGGGGAGGTGGGGATGGAGGGGGATGGGAGACTGGAACCAAGAAAAGAGGACAAATCAGGGACAACAACAGATGACCTTGGGCAAGGAGGTTCCCTGATAGGCTGATTGTTGCCATGGGATAGGTGTGAGCCCAAGAAGTGTACATTGTTGTGGGGGGAGCGGAGTGTTTGTAGAAGTTATCTAAAGTTAGAGAATTTAATGTTCATGCCGCTGGGCTGTAAGCGTCCTCAGCAAAATATGAGGTGCTTTTCCTCCAATTTGTGTGTGGCCTCACACTGACAATGGAGGAGACCCAGGATAGAAAGGTCAGAATGGAAAGGGGAATTGAAGTGGTTAGCAACTGAGAGATCCAGCAGGCTTTGGCAGACCGAGCACGTGCTCAGCGAAACGGTCGCTGAGTCTTCGCCGATATACACGAGCCCACATGGGGATCACCTGATGCAGTAGATGAGGTTAGAGAAGGTGCACGTGAACCTCTGTCTCACCTGGAAGGACTGTCGGGGGCCCCTGGATGCCGTCGAGGGAGGAGGTACAGGGACGGGTGTTGCATCTCCTGCAGTTGCTGGAGAAGGTAACTGGCGAGGGGGTAAGTTGAGTGGGAGGGATGAGTGACCCAAGGAGTTGCGGATGGAGCAGTCTCTGCGGAAGGTGGAAAGGGGTGGAGATGTGATTAGCAGTGGGATCATATTGGAGGTGTCATTTGGAACCTAATTTTGTCTATGCCTGTGAAGTGGCACAAGGTATTTTACTTGGCAAAAGGCGCTGAATAAATACAAAGTAATTGTTATCAAATTTAATTTCAGATGGACCTTCATATCACATCCAAATTACACAAAACACTCAAGGACATTGTATGCACAGTTAAAGTAGTTTAAACACTTTACCATCCAGAATAGGAGAATTTCAGGTCTGAAGAAGGTTCCTGACCAGAAACGTCGCCTATCCATATTCTCCAGAGATGCTGCCTGACCCGCTGAGTTACTCCAGCACCTTGTATATTTTAGTGTAAAACAGCATCTGCATTTCCTTGTTTCTAGAATTTCAGGTTTCATAGCTTGAGATTCACAACGGCATAAAATAAATCAGCAATATTTTTTTGCATGGAAAGTCGAAACAATGTAAGGTGAATTAGTTCTGCGATCAGCCTTTTCAATTGTGGAACAGCACGGGCAGGAAAACACAGTGGAGTCTGTGAACTTCAGCCACTGGAAGCGAGTAGGCATGACATGAAATAATAGCTAATATTTAATTTGCCTTTGCATCTGCTTTGTACTTGTTGTCATTGATTGATGTGTCTGGTCACCAAAACCTGTTTTATCTGCCATTGTGTTTAATTAAACACCATCGAGAACATACTGTAATACCATTTGTCCTCTTTAAATCCAAAATGGTGACCTTGTGGGACCCGGACTGACCTCCATTTCTCTCATTGTTTTCCCTCTGACAATCTGATTATGTCGATTTGTAACTTGCTGCTCTCGTTTACATGTTTACGGAGATGCTGAACTTGGGAAGAGATGGGCAATCAATTTCAAAAGTAAATTGGACGAAATGTGTAGGAAGGAACTGCAGATGCTGGTTTACACTGAAGATAGACACAAAATACTGGAGTATCTCAGCGGGACAGGCAGCATCTCTGATCAATTTGAGTTCTATTCTCTTTCCGGATTGCAGAGAGCAAGTCAGAGAGGGACCAGGGGATGCTTTACCAATATTTTAGTAGGAACAAAATATTTTATTCAGGGAGATTCTCAAAAAATTTTAACTGATAAACCAAATATCATGTTCCCAAGTCATAGGAGCAGAAGAACCATTCAGCCTATTGAGTCTATTCCATGATTCAATCATGGCTGATTTGCTTCTACCTCTCAACACCATTCTATTGCCTTCTCCCCATAACCCCTGACACCCATATGAATCAAGTATTTGCCAATCTTCACCTTAAAAATACACTGCCGTCCATGGCAATGAATTCCACAAATTCACGATACGATAGAACTTTATTTATCCAAGGAGGGAAATTGGTCTGCTAACAGTGATGGAACACAACAAGATACATGAAACATGAAATTAAAGTGATGAGGGGAAAGTCCAGGATTGGGGATGTGCAAAGATAAGGGAGGAGAGGGGAGTCAGTCTATTCCACTTCAGAAAGACGAGAAATTGTACAGTTTGATAGCCACCGGGAAAAAGGATCACCTATGGCGTTCTGTGCTGCACCTTGGTGGAACCACCCTTTGACTGAAGAAATTCCTCCTAATCTTTCTTGAGGGACATCCTTTTATTCTGAAGCTAGGCCCTCTGGTGCTAGACGCTCCCACTAGTGGAAACATCCACTCTATCCAGGCCCTTCACTATTCAGTAAGTTTCAATGAGGTACCCTTCATCCTTCTGAACTCCATCGAGTACAGGCCCAGTGCCGTCAAACGCTCATCACACAGGGTTTTACTTGGCAAAAGGCGCTGAATAAATACAAAGTAATTGTTATTGAATTTAATTTCAGATGAACCTTGATATCACATCCAAATTACACAAAACACTCAAGGACATTGTATGCACAGTTAAAGTTGTTTAAACACTTTACCAGCCAAAATAGGAGAATTTCAGGTCTGAAGAAGGTTCCTGACCAGAAACGTTGCCTATCCATATTCTCCAGAGATGCTGCCTGACCCGCTGAGTTACTCCAGCACCTTGTATCTTTTAGTGTAAAACAGCATCTACATTTCCTTGTTTCTAGAATTTCAGGTTTCATAGCTTGAGATTCACAACGGCATAAAATAAATCGACAATATTTTTTGCATGGAAAGTCGAAACAATGTAAGGTGAATTAGTTCTGCGATCTGCTTTTTCAATTGTGGAACAGCACGGACAGGAAAACACAGTGGAGTCTGTGAACTTCAGCCACTGGAAGCGAGTAGGCATGACATGAAATAATAGCTAATATTTCATTTGCCTTTGCATCTGCTTTGTACTTGTTGTCATTGATTGATGTCTCTGGTCACCAAAACCTGTTTTATCTGCCACTGTGCTTAATTAAACACCATCGAGAACATACTGTAACTCCATTTGTCCTCTTTAATTCCAAAATGGTGACCTTGTGTGAGCCGGGACTGACCTCCATTTCTCTCATTGTTTTCCCACTGACAATCTGATTATGTCGATTTGTAACTTGCTGCTCTCGTTTACATTGTTTATGGAGATGCTGAACTTGGGAAGAGATGGGCAATCAATTTCAAAAGTAAATCGGACAAAATGTGTAGGAAGGAACTGCAGATGCTGGTTTACACCGAAGATATGGTGTCAGGACAACAGCCTCCTCTTGAATGTCAAAAAAACGAAGGAGCTGATCGTGGACTATAGGAAGGCACAACATCCGAGGACGTATACGCCACTGAAGATAAATGGGGCTACTGTGGACAGGGTGAGCTGCTTTAAATACCTGGGAGTCCACATCACAGAGGATCTGACATGGACATCACAAGCTGCCGCACTGGTGAGTAAGGCAAGGCACGCCTTTACCACCTCAGGCAGCTGAGGAAATTCAGAGTCTCTCTGAGGATCCTCCAGTGCTTCTACTCAGCCGCTGCAGAAAGCATCTTGTGCGGCAACATCACAATCTGGTTTGGGAACTGCTCTGCCCAAGACAGGAAGGCTTAGCAGAGAGTAGTGCGTTCGGCTGAACGCACTATGGGAACTACACTTGCTCCCCTGCAGGACCTATACACCAGAAGGTGCAGATCCAGAGCCAGCAACATTATGGGAGACCCCTACCAACCTAGCAATGGACTGTTCCAGCTGCTACGGTCAGGCAAACGCCTCCGCTGTCATGCTGTGAAAACAGAGAGAATGAGACGGAGTTTCTTCCCACAGGCCATTAGGACTGTAAACTCTTATCTCACCAGGGACTAATCTATTGTACTAATTTACTGTTGTGTTGTGTCTTCTTAAAAATTGCTGTTTTTTTTCCTAATATGTAAATACTGATTCTTTTCTATTCTGTTCTGTAGGTTTTTTTTGCACAATTCGCAGGCATTGCCACTTTCATTATCTGCACATCTTGTATGTGGATGTGACAAATAAACCTGACTTGATAGACACAAAATACTGGAGTAACTCAGCAAGACAGGCAGCATCTCTGATCAATTTGAGTTCCATTCTGCTTTCCAGATTGCAAGGAGCAAGTCGAGAGGGACCAGGGGATGGTTTGCCAATATTTTAGGAGGAACAAAATATTTTTTTCAGGGAGATTCTCAAAAAAAAGCTAACTGATAAACCAAATATCATGTTCCTAAGTCATAGGAGCAGAGTCTACTCTGCGATTCAATCATGGGTGATTTACTCCTACCTCTCATCACCTTTCTCCTGCCTTCTCCCCATAATCCCTGACACACATACGAATCAAGTATCTGTCAATCTTCGCCTTAAAAATACACTACCAACCATGGCAATGAATTCCACAGATTCACGATACGATACGATAGAACTTTATTGGTCCCAGGAGGACAATTGGTTTTCCAACAGTCATAGACACAACATGATACGTGAAACATGAAATTAAAGTGATGGGGGGGGGGGGGGGGGGGGGGGGGGGAGGGGGGAGGAGAGTCAGTGTACTCCACTTCAGAAGAACGAGAAGATGCACAGTTTGATAGCCACAGGGTAAAAAGATCACCTGCGACATTCTGTGCTGCATCTTGGTGGAACCACCCTCTGACTGAAGAAATTCCTCCTCATCGTTCTTGAGGGACATCCTTTTATTTTGAGGCTAGGCCCTCTGGTTCTAGACGCTCCCACTAATGGAAATGTCCTCTCCTCATCCACTCTATCCAGGCCCTTCACTATTCAGTAAGTTTCAATGAGGTCTCCCTTCATCCTTCTGAACCCGATCGAGTACAGGCCCAGTGCCGTCAAACGCTCATCATAGTTAACCCAATCATCATTCTCGTAAACCTTCTCTGGACCCACCAATGCCAGCACATCCTTTCTCAGATATGGGCCCCACAATCGCTTACAATACCAAATGAGGTCTGACTAGTGCCTTATAAAGACTCAGCATTACATCCCAATTTTTATATACTTGTCCTCTCGAAATAAATGCTAACATTGCATTTGCCTTCCTTACTATCCATTCAACTTGCAAATTAACCTTTTGGGAATCCTGCACCAACACTCCCAAGTCCCTTTGCACTTCTGATTTCTGAATCCTCTTCCCGTTTAGAAAATAATCTACGCCTTTATTCCTGCCACCGAAATGCATGACTGCACACTTTGCTACGCTGTATTCCACCTGCCACTTCTTTGCCCACTCTCCCAACCTGTCCAAGTCCTTCTGCGGACTCTCTGCTTTCTCTACACCACCTGCCCCTCTACCTACAGCATCTTCGTATCATCTGCAAACTTGGCCACAAAGCCTTCAATTCCCTTCAAGGAGATTCTCAAAAATATCTACTGATAAACTAAGCCCGCACAGTGGCACAGTTGGTAGAGCTGCTGCCTCACAGCACCAGAGACCCAGTTCAATCCAGACTTCGAGTACTGTCTATGTGGAGTTTGCAAATTCTCCCTGTGACTGCAGGGGTTTCTTCCGAGCACTCCGATTTCCTTCCACATCCCAAAGACGTGTGAGTTTGTAGGTTAATTAGCCTCTGTAAATTGTCCCTAGTGTGTGGGAAGTGGATGAAAAAGTGGGATAACATAGAACTAGTGTGAATGGGTGATCGATGGTCGGCGTGGACTCAGTGGGCCAAACTGCCCGCTCCCATGCTGTATTTTTCAATCAACTCAAGTTCACTGAAAAAACAATCTGGTTATATCGTAGTCGCCAATACAGATACTTGTTCTTTTAAATTATAGATTGGTTAAATATGTTTAATGAAAAATGCTCATCTTTCATGTCACCAAATCAATCTACGATGTGTTTAAGTGAAAAAACAAATCAGATAAGTGATGGTCTTGGCATCTTGTTCATTGTGACATTGTGGGCCGAAGGGCTTGTTCGTGCGCTGAAGAGCGCTACCATTGGCTAAAAAAAAATGGCAGCACAGTGGCCCAGTGATAGAGTTGCTGTCTTACAGCGCCTGCAACCCAGCTTTGATCCTAGCGAGCGGTCCTGAGCTGCTATCTACCTCATTGGAGACCCTCTGACTATCTTTGATGGTCTATGTTCTCAGAGAGCAAAGAGGACTACAGCGCGGTCAATCACACAGTTGTACTTTGGCTGCTGACATCCAGTCCCGCGCTACATATCTAAACGTCAGCAGCTCTGCAGTAAAATGCCATCTGTTTCTCCTTCCTGTTCTGTGGATTGCTGTGAGAAAATGCAGCACGTTACTTCCTCAAAATCAGTCACTCGATCAAAGACGGGCATAAAAGATAAGGCCAGCTATGGCCCAGCTTTATGGAGTTACTTGTTGATCCATTACTGATGAAGTAGCAATTATGGAGGTTCAACCTCATTTAGGATCTCTGTAATATCCAGAAACCAGGAACTGCAGATGTTGGCTTACCACTCGTGCCTCACTGGCGGCGGCTGTGCGGTAAGAAATTATTTTTGAACACTGCTGACTTTTTGTGAGCACCGTGCGGTGCTCAGGCCAACGCCGCACGGCCTCGGCGGTGTGCGTTTGACTGAACCCGCGGTCTCTGGCGGTCCACGAGCGGTAGATACTTCCTGTATCACCGCCAATGACCGCAGACTCGTGAGAAAGGCCTTTAACTCAGCGGGTCAGGCAGCATCTCTCGAACATGCATAGGTGGCGTTCCAAGTTGGGATCCTTCTACAGACTGATTGCAGAAGTGGGGTACAGAAAGTTGGAAGAGAGGAGGGGCAGGACAAAGAATCGCCACGCTCCTGCGCCATCTTGCATTCATCCTTTAAGTAAATAGCACTTTTCACAGAGAGAGACAAATCCCTGCTGCTAACCATTTTAACTCTCCTTCCCGATCCCACACTGACCTTTCTGTCCTGGGCCTCCTCCATTGCCAGAGTGAGGCCACGTACAAACTGGAGGAACAGCACTTCCTATTCCGCTTGGGTACCTTCCACATATTCTCCACAGATGCGGCTTGACCCACTGTGTTTCTCCAGTACGTTTTTAATGGTGGTTTTTATATTCTGGTAGTGATTGCGATTGTGATAGTCTAAAAGCCCTGTCCCACGGTACGAGTTCATTCCAAGAGTTCTCCCGATTTACGGTAATGGCCACTCGTCGGTATTCGGGGCTCTCGTGGACATTTTTCATCATGTTGAAAAATCTTCACGAGTCTTCCCGTGCTTACCTGCCGTTAGCGAGTCTTCCCGAGTACCTGCCGTTAGCGCTAAGAGACGTCCCCGAGCTCCGACGTACCCGCTACGTTCATTCTCCGTGCTTATCACGAGTTAGATTTTTTTTAAACTCGGGAGAGCTCTTGGAATGAACTCGTACCGTGGGACAGGGCTATTACTAATGTAGTAAAAGGTAGGAAGGATTTTAGTGAAAAACTCATTGTGCGTCATCCCACATTGATCTCTTGAGGGTCAGAGAGTGATATAGCACCGAAACAGGCCGTTCAGCCCATCTCATCCATGCCAACCATGAAGCGCTATCAATCCCGAAACGTCACCCATTCCTTCTCTCCAGAGATGCTGCTTGTTCTGCTGAGTTAGTCCACCTTCGATCTGCAGTTCTAACCTACGCAAATTACTTTAAAGTTTAGTTTAGTTTACAGATACAACATGGAAACTTCCGCCCACTGAGTCCGCATCTAACAGTGATCCCGCACACTAACACTATCCTACACACACTAGGGACTATTTACACTTATACCAAGCCAATCAACCTACAAACCTGTACGTCTATGGAGTGTGGGAGAAAATCGGACAACCCGGAGAAAACCCGATCAAGGGGAGAACGTGCAAACTCCGTACAGACAGCACCCATAGTCAGGATCAAACCCGGGTCTCTGGCACTGTAAGCGCTGTTAGGCAGCAACTTTACTGCTGCGCCACCGTGCCACCCTTGAAAGGGTTTAACTTTTAAAGGCCCTATCCCATTTAGGCCATTTTTTCGCCGACTGTCGCAGTCATAGTAGGTCGCCAAAAACGCACCGACTGGATCCCCCCTCCCCCCCCCTACAACAAGCTACGACCATCTACCACCTAGTTGACGTCAAGCTACGGCAAGCTACTGACAACTGGCGACCCATTAGGACGTCCACCTAAGACAACCTACGACCACACGGGCGACAACCTACGACAACCAAAGTTAACCTACGTCCACCCGTGACAAGCTACGACAAGCAATGACTCTGTCGGGAACAACTGAAGACAATTCAGTCACCGATACCTGTCGCCGGTTGACGTAGGTAGTCGCCAATGGAATTCACCGAAGTCAGCACCCGGCGACAACCAACGTCACCTGGTGACAACCTGTGTCATCCTGGCGACAACCTACGACAGGAGAAGACAAGCTACGTCAAGCCCACAGTCGCCGAAAAGTTTTGAACATTTCAAAATCCAGCGGCGATCAGAAAAAGGTTATGACTCTTTAGGCGACTTGAGGAGACTACTCACGACCATACAGTCGTCATCCCATGACCATGTGGCGACAGCCTAGTCGCCTGTAGTCGCCGAAAAAATCGCCTAAGTGGGACAGGGGCTTAAATGATCTAAAACAAATCTAGACTTGAGAGCACTGAAATTTGTTTGGTTGAATCTAATCTTCCCTGGACCCAAACAAAAGTGTCTCTAATTTTGCCCATCAACAAAGTCTTGTGTAAACTTGAATGATGTCAAACCAGTTGATTAGATTATTCAGCAAGCCAATTGTACACCTATGTTCTCCTTGGAACATGGCTTTGTTTCTTAAGAGATCCGTAGAGCTTGGTTTTATTCTACGTGTTTGATTAGGTAATCTATGTATTTTTATTTGCTTAATATCACCAGTGAAATTAGAACATAGAACAGGATGGAAGATTGTACAGCACAGGAACAGATCCTTCAGCTCATCAAGTCTGTGCTGAACATGATGCTAAATTAAACTAATCTCCTCTGCCTGCACGAGATCCATATCCCTCCACCCTGCATGTCCATGTGCCTCTCCAAAAGTTTCTTAAAAGCCATTATTATATCTGCCTCCCACCACCACCCCTGGTAGCCCATTCCAGTCACCCACCATTCTCTGTGTAAAAATACCAGCCCCTCACACCTCCTTTGACCCTCCTCACCTCAAAGCTTTACCCACTAATCTGACATTTTCATCCCGGGAATACACGTTCTGGTTGTATTATGTTTCTGAAAAATACACATTTGATCACATTTTTCAAAAAATCTAATTTGAGAAGAACCGGATGGAAAAAAAAGGTGCGGCGAAAAAAGGGTGACTCGGTGGCGCAGCAGCAGAGTTGCAGGGACCTGGGTTCGATCCTGACTACAGGTGCTCCTTGTACAGAGTTTGTACATTCTCCCAGTGACCCCGTGGGTTACTCCGGTTTCCTCCCTCATTCTAATGACGTGTAGGTTTGTAGGTTAATTGACGCCTGTTTAGTGTCCCCAGTGTGTACGATAGAAATGGTGTGAACGGGTACTCGATGCTCGGCGTGGACTCGGTGAGCTGAAGGGCCTGTTTCCACGATGAATCCCTAAAATTATGTACGGGTTAATACAAGATCTCTATACATGGATGGATCTGCTCTTTAAACTAATGATTCAAGAGAATAATACTCTGTTCTATTAAACACGTAGTGTTTGTGCTAATCTCACAATTTATATCAAACAACGTACATTCCATTATCAGAAGCAAACTCCATGACAGCGACAGATGATTCAATTTTTAAACCAACATGCATCCTGTCTGAAGAAGGGTCTCAACCTGAAACGTCACCCATTCCTTCTCTCCATTGATGCTGCCTGTCCCGCTGAGTTACTCCAGCATTTTGTGCCTATCTTCTGTGTGTATCATAGAAACATAGAAAAATAGGTGCAGGTGTAGGCCATTCGGCCCTTCAAGCCAGCACCGCCATTCAATATGATCATGGCTGATCATCTAAAATCAGTACCCCTTCCTGCTTTTTCCCCATATCCCTTGCTTCCTTTTGTATTCATCATGATGAGGCTTTTCACATTGAGGAAATAGAATTACATTCCATCACTAAACACATCTGTAGCAGGCATGACTCAGTTAGTGCAGGCTAAAACTTCATCTTTTCTTATTCTAATATTGATCCTCATCCCGAAGAAGGGTCCCGACCTGAAACATTACCTCTCCAAGTCCTCCAGAGATGCAGCCTGACCGGCTGAGTTCCTCCAGCACTTTGTGTTCTGTACAAGTCTCCAGCGGTTGCAGTTCCTTGTGTCTCCCAATCCCAGAGAGCAGTCCCCGTCTCCCCTGTTGCAGTCCTGCTAACTGCACGCCCGTGGTAAGAGACTCGAGGAGCTGCAGATGCTGAAGTCGTGAAGAAAACCCAAACTGCTGGAGGAACTCAGCGGGTCAGGCAGCATCTGTGGAGGGAATGGGCAGGTGACATTTTGGTTTGGAACTCTTCTTCAGACCAAGAAGATGTCCCTCCCGAAATGCCATCTGTCCATTCCCTCCACAGTATTAAATGGATATTGTATAGCCTTCCAATATAGCATTTCAATGTAAAGTATTATTATTTAAAACGGTATCAATCTTCAGATTGGGACCCTTCTTCAGACTGAAGTTGAGCCTGATGAAGAGACGTCTAAGGTTGAAATAAGCTTACTACAGGGCATAAACCTGATATGTTCTGTCCAAGATGTATAGTCATAGATTCATCGAGTCATACAGCACAGAAATTGACCCTTCAGCCCAACTTGACAGTGCTAACCAAAATGCCTCATTGACACTAGTCCCATCTGCCCACATTTGGCCACTATCACTAATCCAGAAGTGTCTGCCAAAGTGTATTTTACAAATTTATCCTTAAAATAATATCAGTAAAAGAGCAATCCACAAGCAAAAATATATATAGCTAGCAGTCTAAAATGAAAAAAACAGAATATAGATATATTTTTTGGTCATTTCTCATGTCTCTTTCTGTTCAGCATTTAATTATTCTTCCATTGAGTCATACTGCATAGAAACAGACCCTTTGGCCCAACTTGCCCATGCCAACCAACATGTCCCATCTACACTAGTCTTACCTGCCTACGTTTGCCCATATCCTTCTAAACCTATCCTATCCATGTACCTACCCAAACGTTCTTTAAACATTATGATAGTACCTGCCTCAACTACCTCTTCTGGCAGCTTGTTCCATATATCCACCACCCTTTGTGTAAAGAAATTGCCCTCCTCAGGCCTTATTAAATCTTTCTCCTTCACCGTAAATCCATGTCTTCTGGTTCTTGATTCCCCTACTCCGGGTATAATGGGCATTTACCTTATCTATTCTGCCCATGATCTTATACACCTCTATGAGATCACCGCTCATCCTCCTGCACTCCAAGGAATAAAGTCCTAGCCTGCTCAACCTCTTCCTATAGCTCAGGCCCTTGCGTCCTGGCAACACCCTCGTAAATCTTCTCTGCACCTTTTCCAGCTTAACAACATCTTGACCTTAACAACATCACAGGTTGACCAAACCTGAACACCGTACTCTAAATGTGGCCCCTTCTCTGCCATGTACAACTGTAAGATAATCTCCCAACTTCAATACTCAATATTCTGAAGGCCAATGTGCCGAGAGCCTTCATGACCACCCTTCAAGGAACTATATACCTGCATTCCTAACGCCATCGGCTCCACAACACTCATCAGAGCCCTGCCGTTTACTGTGTAAGTCTTGCCCTGGTTAGACTCCCCAAACTGCAACACCTCGCCCTTATCTGTATTAAACTCCGTCAACCAATCCTCAGCCCACTCGTCCAACCGATCAAGAGCCTGCTGCAATGTTGGACAACTATCTTTGCTGCTTACAATACCACCCACATTGGTGTTATGCGTGTGGATCATTTTCTGTTTCGAACACGTCATTTGAAGCCAAAATGTTGCTACTGCCACGTTGCTACCAAAAACTCAAATGACATAAATGGCAAATGTTAATGTCCACATTTTAAATAGTAGGATTTGAAAATTACATGACATCAGCAAGATTTCTACTTATGAACACTTGTGACAATAGTTTAGATCCATTATGCTGCCTGTACTCTCAACTTGGCACAAATAACATTGACATTGTGACCTCTTTCCTGGCTTTAATATTGGATATTCCACATTTTGCACTTTCTCCAATAACTCAGAAACAAACAAGGGGCTCCCAAAAGGAAAAGAAGCAATACACAAAAAAACATCACAGGAATGGAAATATACAAACCAGAAATTATTTGGATCGTTGAACTAAATGTTGCTTTGTATAATCAAAGGGATTTATGTCAAAGGGAAATGCCCAACACTAGAGGACATAGCTATAAGGTGAGAGGGGGAAAGCTAAATGGAGTTGTGTGGGGAAGATTTTTTTACACAGAGGCTGGTGGATTGGAATGCATTTCCAGGGGTAGTGGGCAAGGTAGATATATTAGAGGTATTTCAGAGGTTTTTAGATAGGCACGTGGATTTGCAGGGAATAGAGGGATATGGATCATGTACAGGCACACGAGATTAGTTTAACCGGGCATCATGTTCAGCACAAACATTGTGGGCTGAATGGCCTGTCCCTGCGTTAAACTGTTCTATGCTCTCTGATTCTGGCGTAGTGACTCGGTGTGCTCAGCTATCTTACACTCATGATTGCTTAACATGTTGTGGGATTGTTACTGAACTGAATGCAAAAATAAAATGTCTGTACATTGGTACACGTGACATTGACGTACAATTGGGCCATGATTCGACAAATTACTTCTACTTTGACCAAGATTTCAGAATTCTTTACATGTGCATATGCTATTTTATCTCCTGGTATCTCTTAAGTGGCTGGGAGACGTTGGGACATGTTGGCCGGTGTGGGCAAGTTGGGCCGAAGGGCATGTTTCTTTGCTGTAAGACTCTATGACTCTATTAGAGGTGGAATCCTAATCCTAATTAACAGTGATATTGAAACCAAATGTTGGTCTGATAAGGATAAAATGCTGCCTTGCGTCAAATGCAGAAATGTGCAAAATAGGATTAAAACAGATTTCTGATCTTCCTTGGGAGTTGCGTGGGGGGCTGAGGAGGGGTGGAGTTTGGCCAAAATCCCAGATGCTTTTGCTCCATTGTGCAGCTCAGTTCTGGTGCTTCCAGTGACTATGGGTAAATCATTCTGTTGTTTACGTTGCAACAACCTCTCAAGAGATTCAATATTTCCATTACATGTTGAATCGCAAACTTGTCGGAAATGCAAATTGTGCTCTAACTCAAGGGGTCAAGCAAAATTTGTTGAGCAAGCAAATGTCAGCTGGTGTTTTCAGCAGAACTTTTCTCCTTGGTCCAGTTAGATGACTTGACATGAGGCTGGCGAGAAATGTTTGCCTCTCTCGTAGATCAAGCAGTGAGATGTTTATGGTGATCTGCTAATACTAGCCTGTAATAGTGGAGATTGTACACTTAATGGCAAGACCCAACAGCATAGAGTCATACAGTGTGGAAACAGGCCCTTCTGCCCAGCTTGCCCATGCCGACCAAGATGCCCCGATTACACAAGTCCCACCTGCCCGTGTTTGGCCCATGTACCTCTAAACTTTTCCTATCCTATTAGAAGTCGATTCTAATCATGTATGGTATTTCTGCTGACTGGTTAGCATGCAACAAAAGCTTATCACTGTACCTCGGTACACATGACCATAAACTAAACTCAAACTATCCATATATCTGTCCAAATGTCTTTTAAATGTTATACCTATCTCAACTAACTTATCTTGCAGCTCGTTCCATTTACCCACCACCCTTTGTGTGAAAAAGTTGTCCCTCATTCCATTAAATCTTTCTCCTCTCACCTAAAATGCAAATATCCATTTTTATTTTCCTCATGATCTTATGCAGTTCTATAAAATCAGCCCTCAGACTCCTGTACTCCAAAGAATAAATTCCTAATCTACACAACCTCTCCCAATAGCTCGGGTCCTGGTATCATCCTCGTGAATCTTATCTATATTCTTTCCAGGTGAGCAACATCCTTCCTGTAGCGAGGTGACCAAAAATGAATGCAATGCTCCAAATGTGCCTTACAGCACCTTGTACAGCTGTAACATAACAACCCAACTGCTCTACTCAATGCCCTGACTGATGGTCAATGTACCAAAAACCTTCTTGACCACCCTAACTACCTGTGACACCACTTTCAAGAAACTATGTACTTGCACTCCTAGATCCCTCTGCTCTACAACATACCACGGGCCCTGCCACTCACTGTATATATAGGAACAGTAGGGATATTCCCTGTCCTTTTATCGGACTGAAGGCCCTGTCCCACTTTCTCGAGTTACTCACGAACTCTCCCGAGTTTTCCCCTTGATTCGAACTCGGAGAATTACGGTAATAGCCATTCGTAGGTACTCGGGGTGATTTTTTAAAACTCGTGGACATTTTTCAACATGTTGAAAAAAAGTCCCGACTTACCTGATGCCCCGAGTTCCTACGGCTGGCATTACGAGCCGCTACGAAATATCTACGGACTCCTACGAACTCGCTACGGACATTCCCCGACATTCCCCGAGTTCGAATCAAGGGGAAAACTCGGAGAGAGTTCGTGAGTAACTCGGGAATGTGGGACAGGACCTTGAAGGACCCCAATCCGAAATGTCTCCTGTCCATTCCCTCTACAGATGCTGCCTGCCCCACTGAGTTCCTCCAGCACTTTGTATGTTGCTCAAGGCTCCAGCATCTGCAGTTCCTTGTGTGTCCGACTCTAAAAGCAGTGTTTTTTCTACCTACTTCCACTTTCATACTGCTGCCTGTAATTGAACCGTGAGAACTCTAACTGCAAGAGGCTAATTTAAAGATTCCAAGTAGATTATCGCCTCTTGAGATTGGGAGACAGATATGGGCTCAATCTGCCAGTGTAAATGACAGCAGCTGTATCTGGGTGGTCTGGCCTTGCAATTCCTGGCTTCCGTACCATTTCCTCAACAACTATCACCCAGCAGTTATGGGCGATTAATGTTTCCTGCTGCCCTATTGTACAAAGTGTAGCAAAGCAAAGACTGTTGGTGATTTGTAGCTTAGCCAGATGGACATGTGGCTTTTTGATCTTAAGCACGAAATGAATAAATCATTTATCTAGATTTAATGATCGTAAACTTCCGATTCATGGCTCAGAAACCATCGATTGGCTTCACAAATGACTTGGAAATGGAGACTAATTGTACGTTTGTGACATTTGCAGATAAGGTTAATGTAATGCAAAGCAAACTGGGCCCAAAACTGACCTACATAAAAATAATTCGTTCAGGGAGACTTACAGACAGATATAACAGAAACTAGACACAAAATGCTGGAGTAACTCAGCGGGACAGACAGCATCTCTGGAGAGAAGGAATGGGTGACGTTTTGGGTCGAGACCCTTCTTCAGACTCAGCTGTCCCGCTGAGTTACTCCAGCAATTTATGTCTACGGTCATATATAACGGAAACTATCCGGAATGGTCACAATTGTGCAAAGCACCATAGAAGGATATGTAATATGGACAGTATTTTACTTAAAATATAATGGTTCAAGCACAAGAATGAAAAGGGAGTGGACTAGGACAAAATGGTCTCATGGAAGTTTAAGGAAGGTTATTTGGGTATATGGAACAAGCTGCCAGAGGAAATAGTTGAGGCAGATAAATAACAAAAATGAGAATACATTGGAACGGGTACATGAATAGGATAGGTTTAGAGGGATCTATCCCGGATCGCTGGGACTGTGAGGCAGCAACTCAAATGCTGTGCCACTATGCCGCCCTTAATATTTGGCAGTAGCAGAAGAGGTCCTTGTTGTACTGTGCTGTAACCCATTAAGGGCTGAGGTCAACAATATGCAGCAAGATGTTGCCAACAACTGGAATTGAACCCCTGATGCCCGCCCTTTCTGAGACGGGGTGTTCAGACCGTGAGAGAGCCCGAGAGTTCTCTCGAGATGGCCACTGATATATTTTATTTTTTTAGGGCTTTAGGTTAAAGCATCAGTGAAATTGTCAAACAGAGACACAAGATGCTGGAATCCTGAGCCAAACACAAAGTGCCGGAGGAAGTCTACATTTCATTCCTCTCCTTGCCTTATCTGACACCCTTTGGTCCCATTTTCACCTCCAGCCTTTTGTCACTTGCACCACCCATCTGTCAATCAACCCTTCCCCCCTCACCTGAATCCACCTATCACTTACCCCACCCCCATTTATCTGTTCCAGGTTACTCCCCCCCCCACTACAACCTGAAGGAGGGTCCCAACCCAAAACATCGTCTGTCCATTCCCTCCGCAGATGCTGCCTGACCTGCTGAGTTCTCCAGCACCTTGTGTTTCGCTCAAGGTTCCAGCATCTGCAGTTCCTTGTGTCTCCTGATTCAATTTGTTATGTTCATGAGCATATGTAATCGCAAAGCCAACGTAAACATGCATGAACATGAATAAAGGGCATAGTCGGAATCACCTCTACCCCATTGGACTTTGTCTATGGAACTGATGCACTACGATGCTGAGAACTATATTCTGCACTCTGTGTCTTCCCCTTTGCTCTACCTATTGTACTTGAGTTTGAGCTGATTGCATTTATGGATGATATATCTGATCTGTTTGGATAGCAATGCAAAGCAAAGCTTTTCACTGTGGCGCAGCGGTAGAGTTGCTGCCTTACAGCGCCTGAGATCCGGGTTTGATCCTGACTTCTGGTGCTGCCTGTACAGAGTTTGTACGTTCTCCCTGTCACCTGCATGGGTTTTCTCCGGTTTTCTCCCACTCTCCAAAGACGTACAGGTTTGTAGTTTAATTGGCTTGGTATAATTGTAAATTGTTCGTGGTGTGTAGGATAGTGTTAGTGTGTGTGGGGATCGCTGTTCGGCGTGGGCCTGTTACCGTGCTGTATCTCTGAACTAAAACTAAACTAATGATAAATAGTAAGATTAAATGAGAATTTACCAGTTTGAAGTTTGATCTTTATTTTATGAGGAGTTACGCTGAGGGATTACGTGAAGAAGACCCCGTCCAGCCGCACACGCGTCAATCTTCAAAGCAACGGAGTGAAAATCACAGACGATAATTACTGAAGTATGATAGTAAGATGCATAAAGACTAGAACTACCAGCTCGATCCTTTTATGAGGGTGGGAGCGGAGGGCACGTAATCCCTCAACGTAACTCCTCATAAAATAAAGATCAAACTTCAAACTGGTGAGTTCTCGTTTAATCTTACTATTTTACTTCGGAGTCACGTGAGTGACTACGTGAAGATTTCAAAGCTCTGTGATTTCACACCGTGGATTAAAATCCAGGTGCTCACTGCACTGATTGACTCTATTGAGTAAGCTCAATCAACAATGCATAACCACAACATTAAATGTAATCAGTTAATGGTTTTATTTATTTTAACAAAAGTAACAAAAGTAGCCCATTTATCATAATGGGGGATTTAATACTGAATCCAGCACGGCATCACCAAACACCCCGGGATCTTTAATCTCCTTATGGTAATACTTGTGAAACATCTGTTCACTTGCCCATCCTGCGGCCGCGAGGATAAGGTCTATTGGAACGTCTGAATCCCTGGCCGCCGATGTTGATGCCGCCCTGGTGGAATGAGATTTAAATTTGTCAGTATCAATACCTGAATAAATCAACACCTGTTTCAACCATCTTGAAATTGTCTGTGTTGACACTTTCTTATGAGGACTTTTATGACTAATAAAAAATGCTAATTCTGTGCCCCTTAAGATTCTGTTTTTTTCCATGTAACATCTTACATATGTTACTACACATAGCTGTGGATCCCTAGAATATGCTGAAAATTCCAACTTACATCCCGTGAGCCTAGGTCAACTCTGCTTCAGTAAATCATAGACATAGAATGTAACGGCATCTGCCCCTACTTTCATTCTGTCAATTCTTAATTTCTGTAATGTTTGAACTCTCTGGGCTGAAACTAATGCCATCAGCATAACCAACTTCATGGTGATTTTGGCTAATGACAGAGTTTCAATAGGATTCCAATCCCTCAGCAGCATCAGTACATCTTTTACATTCCAGATTTCCTAGGTCTAGGAGGATTGGAGTTGAAAATTCCCTTCATAAACCTACAGACCCAAGGATGTGATCCTATTGGATTTTGCTCTGATTCACTGCTTAAATATGCAGAGAGTGCACTTTGTGCAGTATTGATTGCACTATAACTTAATTTTAATTCGTAGTAAAGAGTTGAAAGAAACTCTAATGCATCTGAAATTTCTGCTGTGTTATATGCAATATTCTTTCCTGAACAAAACTCCTCCCATTTCTTTATATAAGAAATGTACTGCTTCTGGGTACTATTCCTCCAGGCTGCTGTCATAACATCCACCGTACGGTCTGATAATCCTCTTCCAAGATATGGCCTTTTTAGAATCTGCAAATCAACAAACCAATACGATCATGTGAAGGATGTGGTTCATTAGTTACAGGGTTTACAAGCAGTTTCACCTGCTTTGGAATCACCATAAGGGGTTCTTTGATTATGTTTAACACCAGTGGGTACCATAGCTGTGTAGGCCAATCTGGCACCACCAAAATCCCCGAGGCTGTCCTGTTTAATTTTCTGTATGCATCTATTGATTAAACAAAATGGAGGAAATGTATACAGAAACATATCACCCCAATGTAGTGAGAAAGCATCCACCGCTACTGCACCAGGATCAGGTTCCCATGACACATACTTAGGCAATTGGTGGTTTAGTCTTGACGCATATAAATCAATCTCTGGCATTCCAAATTGTGTTACAATTTGCTTAAATATTTCCTGATGTAACATCCATTCTGTATTATCATTAAATTTACGTGATCTTTTGTCTGCAATTAAGTTAAATTTTCCTGGTAAATATATTGCTGACAGCCAGATTTTCCTGGCAATAGACCAGGTCCAAATTTCATTTGCCAATCTATCACATGATTCTGATTTGATAACACCCATGTGATTTATGTATGCTACAGCTGTAGTATTGTTAACCTGTACCTGAACATGCACATTTCCCATATTAGTGCAATAAGCATTAAGGCCATAAAATGCTCCTAACAGCTCTAGGTAATTTATCCCTGATTTTCAAGCAAAGGTACTTAATCCACATTCCACCTACCTCCACAGCTGGAAATCATGTTAGTTGCGCCCCATCCAAGAGCACTTACATCAGTCTGTAGAATGACGGAAGGTGTTTCTACCAGAACTTTTCTGGAAGCATTAGAGACATTGTTAATCCACCATTCTATTTCTGTAATGGATCCAATTGTCAATTTCATGGGCCTGTCAAAATGCCCTGTATTCATTTTTAATGCTTGTACCTTAGCCCTCTGCAAATATTGATAATGCAATGGTCCAAACCTTACAGCTGGAACCAGGAATTAATTTGCCCAGCAAGCTTGCCACCTCTAATTGAAGGCTTGTCCTCGTTTATGAGTTTAGTGCAACCTTCAATTAACTGCAGCCTTTTCTCTTTTGGCAAGGTGATTACCATGGGTTCAGAGTAAATTGTGAACCCTAGGTAATCAATCTTCTTGCTTGGTAACAATTTTGATTTTTGTAGGTGAATAATGAAACCCATTTTTTCAAAAATATACTTGACTCTGGATACTGACAATTTTGCAGTAGCCAAAGTGTCCCCCACAATCAGAATATCATCTAAATAAGCCATTAGTACATGGCCCTCAGCTCTTAGCAGAGCTAAAATTGGTTTGAGTAATTTAGTGAATAATCTTGGTGCTGAAGTCAGACCAATGGGCAATGCTTTAAATTGCCATAACTGACTCATCCATCTAAATTTCAAATATCTTTGATCATTACCATGCATTGCCACAGAATAATATGCATCTTGCAGATCTATGCTTGCCATGTAGCAATTCCTTGTGACCAGCTGAATGGCATTAGTAAATGTTTCCATTTTGAAATGTTTATATTGTACATGTCAGATCCAAAATGATTCTACATCCACCATCCTTTTTTGTTCTAGGAAAAATATTTGACACAAACTGATGGTGTTATTCTACTGACTTTTCTATTACCCCTTTTTCGCGTAACATTTTCAATTCTCCCTTGATCAGCACTCTCTTCCTTTGAGAAAATCCGTGACCAGTTTGAATTATGCTGAATTGGAGGATCCAAATGTGGATAGAACTCAATTTTGAATCCTACAATGCTACATAGAATAAATGAATCATTTGTTATTAATTGCCATTCTTTTAGGAAGAATCGTAACCTTCCCCCTATTTGTGAGTGTGAAACATTTGTTGTGTTTCTTACCAGACCAGGCCCCCCTACCTCGGGGTTTGCCACCGGCAATTGTTGTCCCCTTCTAGTAGGCACATTGTAACCTCCACGTATCCCCGGTGTAGCACGCCAATGTGTATATGAGAATGATCGGCTTGTTCCTTCTCCAGCACCAGCATTCCGCCTGTAGGGATACTGCCTTCGCACCGCTCTGCTCAGCATAGGTGGCTTCATCATCATACCACTTATGGTCTTTGACTCTTCATTTAAGTCCTTTAGCTTCTTTGCTAGATTTTCTCCAAAAAGCTGATTAGGCATTTGTATATTGGATGGTTTGCAGAGCCCTGCATACTTAGGATGAATATTTCGTCTTATTGCATTTTTACGAATACAATTTATTTCAAAGTGCGCACTACACATGAGTGCTAAGGCATCTTGTTGTGAATCCGATATAAAATCTTCATCCAATCCCCTGGCAAACGCCATAATGCCTTACCCCAGCAATTTCAGCACTCGTTGTAATTTCAATTCTTGTGAGCGTAAACCAATGCTCAAATAACCCCATATCAAGTTATTCACCACTGGAACTGCTAGCAATTCACAATTTTCCGGGGTCTCATACTTTTTAATAGTCTCATCCATAGTTAATTCCTGAAGCTGATGGGAGAGCAGATAATTTATAGTCATAGCTATTTCCTCTCTCAAAGGTTCCCCTGTTACTCTGGGAACAGCAAACTTTTGTACCAGCCCTGGAACATTTAGCTCTGATAATGGGCTCTGGTCCTCTTATAAATCATCATCTGAATCTGGATGTTCGACTTCATGTTGGGTAATTTCTGGCTATCCTGTTTCAGGTAAGTCTCTGCCAGATTCCCCCTGCGTGGGCTATCTTGTAGGCCCACAGATAGGCAGCCCTGTTTCAGGTGCTGCTGGCGCTGGCTCAATTCTAGGCCAACGCTTTATTATTTTTTCTCTTGACATTGTCGGTGCTGGCACATTTGTCATTCCACGTTTGTACTGCCTTTGTTCAGACATTTCTAGTACTGGCTCTCCAGTAGGCCAACACATATATTGCCTTTTTGCTGGCATTTCGGGCACTGGCTCTCCTGTAGGCCAACCACTGTAATGTTTCTGCACAGTCATTCCTGATGGCTCTCCTGTAGGCCACCCTTGTGCCTGTCCCATCCAAGGCACCCCCTGTGCTATATCCTCCATTGGCCAACACCG
>CM075985.1:31549593-31583308 GCA_038087875.1 Malacoraja senta
ATCACAAACACTTTGCAAACTGTCCAGAAATGTGACGGTGAGCGATTCCTTAGTCACAACCAGAAAGAATCCTTTGACATGGACACAAGGTACTGCAGATGCTGGAATCTTGAGCAAAGCACAAAGTGCTAGAGGAACTCAGCAGTCAGGCAGCATCTGTAGAGAGAATGGATAGGTGACGTTTCAGGTCAGGACCCTTCTTCGGACTGGCGATGTTTCTGGACGGGATCTTTCTTCCGAATGACAAAGTCTGAAGAAGGGTCCCGACCCGAAACGTCACCTTTCCATTCCCTCCACAGATGCTGCCCAACCCGCTGAGAATCCTTTCATAATTTGTGAATAAAGCTAAGATTATTGGCAGACAATTGTGGTTTCACTGATTTGAAGGGCTTTGCCAATCTGGGAATGGAATGTTTGTGGAATTTTGTAGACTGTATGAAGGAAACGCTCGTTGCGTGAGAAAGTGGGAACACACGGAAATCGGTGGAACTTTCCAAAGCCTAGTTGGAAGTGAGTATGGCCAACAGATGGCAACGTGTCTGGTGAAACATGGAAGAAAAAACTGAACCAGAAACTGTTCTTATTTCCTGTCATTCTTAGATTTTGCATGTATTAGATATGGTAATACTCGTGGCAAAAAAAAAATAGTTTTAGTTTAGTAGCAGTCTGAAGAAGGGTCTCGACCCGAAACATCACCCATTCCTTCTCTCCAGAGATGCTGCCTGTCCCGCTGAGTTACTCCAGCATTTTGTGTCTCTATCTGTGTCTCTATTTTGTGGATTTATTTTTAGTTTAAGCGCTATTCGCCGATGTACAGTGAAAAGCTTTTGTTGTGTGCTATCCAGTCAAAGAAAAATTATACATGAACAATCGGGTCATCTACAGTGCACCGTTAAGGGGCAGTCAAGGTATATTACTTAGTGCAATATATAACATTGAAGTCCGATAAAGTCCGCTCAAAGATAGTTCAAAGGTATCCAATGAGGTTGATGGGAGGTCAGGACTGCTCTCTAGCTGATGAGAGGACTGTTCAGCTGCCTGATGACAGCTTGGAAGAAACTGTCCCTGAATCTGAAGGTATGTGCTTTCAAACCTCCGTACCTCTTGCCTGAAGTGAGAGGTGAGAAGAGGGAGTGATTGGGGTGAGACTCGTCTTTGATTATGCTGGTGGCCTTGCCGAGCCAGTGTGTAGATGGAGACAATGGAAGAGAGGCTGGTTTGTGTGATGGTCTGGGGTGGCCACGTCACAATCTCTACCTTGCTGTCTGAGTATTTCTTTAATCAGGTTAATTGAAGAGTCCCCCTCCTCCCCCCGCCCCACGTTCTGTTTGACGTGCACACAGAAGTCATAGATTTTCTTTAAACACACCCCAGCATAATCAATGACCCCTCTCACCCCAGTCATTCCCTCTTTTCCCCTCTCCCGTTAGGAAGAAGATACAAAAACTTGAAGGCATGTACCATTAGATTAAAGAGCACTACCTTCTCCCTTGTTATCAGTCGAATCTGACCAGTGACCCCCACACATTAACGCTAACCTACACCCACTTTACACATACCAAGCCAATTAACCAACAAACCTGTACGGCTGAAACCAAAGGTCTCGGAGAAAACTCACACGGTCGTGGGGAGAACGTAACAACTCCGTACAGACAGCACCTGTAGTCGGAATCGAACATGGGTCTCTGGCACTGCAAGCGCTGTATAGGGCCTGTTCCGCTTGCGCGTCATTTGCGCGTCACGCAGGTGGTACGCGAAGATTTTGTGAATCCAAAAATCCTGGGGCGCCGCGCGTCACTGCCTACGCCACCACGTCTCACCACATGCCATGCGCGCGTAATGCACGCTATGAGAAGCGTCACGCGTAAATGATGTCGCGTCGTGCGTCGTGACGTGTAAATGATGTCGCGTAAATGAGTCGCAAATAACGCCCAAGTAGGACAGGTGTAAATGTTAGTGTAAATGTGCTCTTGATAGTTGCTGTGGATTTCACTGATTGATTGCAAATACAGCATGGAAACTGGTCCATTGGTCCACCGAGACCACGCCAACCATCGATCACCCGTTCACACTAGTTCTATGTCATCCCACTTTCTTATCCACTCCCTACTCACTAGGGGCAATTTACAGAGGCAAATTAACCTGAAAACCCACCAGTCTTTGCAATGTGGGAGGAAACCGGAGCACCCGGAGGAAACCCACATGGTCACAGGGAGAACGTGCAAACTCCACACAGACAGCACTTGAGGTCAGGATCGAACACCGGGTCTCTGGCGCTGTGAGGCAGCTGCTCTACCAGCTGTGCCACCCAAGGAAGAATGTAATTTCCAAATGACCGATACTCTCATTCGTTCTTGGTTCTCTGAGCAATTTATCTACCAGCTTGTACAGAGTCGGATAGACCCTTCATGGGCGGCACGGTGGAGCAGCTGGCAGAGCTGCTGCCTTACAGTACCAGAGACCCGGTTCGATCCTGACCTTGGGTGCTGTGTGTGTGTGTGTGTGTGTGTGTGTGTGTGTGTGTGGACTTTGTATGTTCTCCCTGTGAACGCGTGGGTTTCCTCCGGGTGCTCCAGTTTCCTTCCACAAACCGAAGATGTGCAGGTTTGTAGGTTCATTGGCCCTCTGTAATTTGCCCCGAGTGTGTAAGGTAATGCAAAAGTGGGATAATGTAGAACAAGTGTGAATGGGTAACCGATGGTTGGGGTCAACCCGGTAGACTACGGGCCTGTTTCCATGCTGTATTTTTCAATTCAATTTAGTCAGAGAAAGAGAGAGAAAGAGAAAGAGAGAAGCCTAAAAGCCCTGTCCCACGGTCCGAGTTCATTCCAAGAGCTCTCCCGAGTTTGCCCTGATTCGAACTCGGGGCTCTCGTGGACATTTTTCACCATGTTAAAAAATCTTCACAATTCTTCCCGAGCTTACCTGCCGTTAGCGTTACGAGATGCTAAGAGACGTCCCCGAGCTCCGACGTACCCGCTACGTTCATTCTCCATGCATAACACGAGTTTGATTTTTTTTAAAACTCGGGAGAGCTCTTGGAATGAACTCGCACCGTGGGACAGGGCTAAAAGACTTAATAGCATTTGTGACTAAACTTTGGCAAAGTGTGATTAAATAATGAAAATGAGTTGCAGTCCTTACCTCAGTGTATGAAAGTGCAGCATGCCGTGGGACTCATTTACTTTCACAAACTGTGGCTCAGTTCCCTAAACTGCAGTGTAATGTATATTTCATCAGTCTCGGGTTTCCAGAGGTACTTGTGGAAGTAACGGATCTCGATGAAGACCGTCCTTAGCGGTGAAAACTACTCCAAATCAGTCGGTATCCCTGCATGAAGCCAAAGATTTGTAGTGAATGGAGAAGCTGTTGAGATCATTCGAAACAAAGTGCGGAGATCATAGCGTCATACGGCACACAAACAGGCCCTTCGGCCCAACCCGTCCATGCTGACCAAGATGCCCAATCTGCACTAATCCCACCCGCCTATGTTGGCCCATAATCCCTCTAAACCTTTCCTATCCATGTACTAGTCAAAGTGTCTTTTAAATGTTGTTATTGTACCTGCCTCAACTAACGTTTTTACACAAACGATGGTGGGTCTATGGAACAAGCTGCAGGAGGGGGTAGTTGAGGCAGGTGCTATCATTACTTTTAAGAGACATTTGGACGGGTACATGGATAGAATAGATTAGAGAGTATGGATCAAACGCGGGCAGGTGAGACTAGTGTAGATGGGGCATGTTGGCCGGCGTGGGTAAGTTGGGCCGAAGGGTCTGTTTCCACGTTGTATGATTCTGTGACCTCCTCTGGCAGCAAGTCCCATCTATCCCACCCACTGAGTGAAAAAGTGTCGCAAGGTAATGGATTTTGTGATATGTGAATGCACTGCATTCAGCCGGAGGGTGGGGTGAGAACAAATGCATTGAAAATGTAAAATGAAAGGAACAGCATGGAAACAAGTCTTTATCCCCACCGAGTCCACGGCGACCATTGATCACTCATTCACACCAGTTCCACATTACCTCGCTATTTCATCCACTCACTACGGGCAATTTACGGAGGGCCAATTAACCTACAAACCTGCACATCTTAGGAGGAAACCAGAGCACCCAGAGGAAATCCAGGCAGTCACAGAGAGAACGTGCAAACTCCAAACCAACAGCGCTTTCCTCCCACTTTCCAAAGATGTGCAGGTACATAGGGTTAATTGGCTTCTGCAAGTTGTCCCTAGTGTGTAGGATAGAACTAGTGTATGGATGATCATTGGAGGGCACGTACATGGTGGGCCGAAGGGCCTATTTCCATGCTGTGCCTCTAAGAAAAACTAAACTAGAACACTCCGAGGAAACCCATGCAGTCACAGGGAGAATGTGCAAACTCCACACAGAAAGCACACATTGTCAAGTTCCAACCCAGCTCATTGGCGCTGTGAGGCAGCAGCTCTACCGCTGCACCACTCTGCCACCCTTTCGTTCAATTCTATTTTCACTGCAGTAACTCACCAAGGCTTCTTTTTTAATATCTGTCAAACCTCAGGTAGCATTCTTACTTGATATTATATTCCTTCATTGTTGCTGTGAGGTAGCTGCTCTATAAAACTATCGCCAGAAGGATCAGATCAGTTGATCATTTCAAATTAAATTTAAACAGCAGATTTACAGTGAGGAACTACAGTGATGGCGGCCTAGTGGTGTGGCAGATAGAGCACTGCCTCACAGCGCCAGAGACCCGGGTTCGATCCAGACCTCAGGTGCTGTCTGTGCGTGGAGTTTGCACGTTCTCCCTGTGACCACATGGGTTTCCTCTTGGCTCTCCAGTTTCCTCCCGTATCCCAAAGACGTGCAGGTTGACAGGGCCCTCTGTAAATTGTCCCTAGTGTGTGGGGATTGGATGAGAAAGTGGGATAACATAGAACCAGTATGAATGGGTGATCGTTGGTCGGCGTGGACTCGGTGGGCCGAAGGGCCTGTTTCCCTGCTGCATTCTTTCAGTTCAATTCAATTCTACATTCATGCAAAGATTCTATCTTTACCCATGGTGTATCCTTTACCTATTTGTTTTTTACTTCACAAAACCATTGCATCATGAAGAAATTCAATTTACTGTTTTAAACCAGTAGGATGTAAGGTTTTAAAATCCTCTTTAAATTCCGTGTTTTGACATTATTCAGAAAAGAACATTACCTTTCCATGTTTTAGAACAGAGCCAGAAGTTCCATTTAATGGCCCTAAAGGAAGAATACTGAATAAATATTGATAAACTGGGTGTCTGTAAAGCAACCTCAGGCAGTTTTACACACCATTATTTCTCTACACAAATTTGCTTATTCCAGCTTGAAAATCTATATTGTGGTAACTCGAGTTTAATATGTACAGAGATCGCCAGCATTATTTTTGCAATATGTTTCTCTGCAATATGTCCAGCAAGAGATGCTAATCTTTGCAACATGTAAGTTGCTGGTGGCTAGAAAGAAAGATTTATTTTGTCATTTGTCTTAATAATCCATTCCAGCATAGAGATTTTATTTATAATTTGTTTTTTGTAAAAACAGAGTCACAGAGCTGATGATAAACAGGTCATAGCTTCAAACCAGATGAACACACCACCAGACCCAGGAACAGCTTTTTCCCCTCTGTTGTCAGGCTTGTGAACGGTCCTTCCATAAGCTAGGGTACTGTCCGATTCACCTCCACCCCATTGCTGACATTGGACTTTGTCTCTGGAACTGGTGCGCTGCAATGCTGAGAACTATATAGTGCAAAAGGACACAAAACACTGGAGTAACTCAGCGTCTCTGGAGGACATGTAGGGAGTGGATGCAGAAGTGGGATATTGTAGAACTAGTGTGAACGGGAGATCGATGGTTGGCTATAAGAGATAAACTCGGCTCGGACAAAACTCTGAACATTAGTAGCCCATTATCTGTTTATTTGCACTTTATCTGTTTATTTATTCATGTGTGTATATATTTATATAATGGTGTATGGACGCACTGATCTGTTTTGTAGTCAATGCCTACTATGTTCTGTTGTGCTGATGCAAAGCAAGAATTTCATTGTCCTATCAGGGACACATGACAATAAACTCTTCTGAACTTGAACTCTTGAACTTTTCAATGCAAACTCCAGCATCTCTGGAGGACATGGATAGGTGGCTTTTCTGATTGGGACCCTTCTTCTGACCTATATTCTGCACTCTGTATCTTCCCCTTTGCTCTCCCTATTGTACTGGGGTTTGACTGGACCTCAGTACATGTGACAATAATAAACCTAAACTTGAATGAAAGTAATCCTATTACCTCCAGGGACAGATTCTTCCCAGCTGTTATCAGGCAACTGAACCAACCCGATCAACAACTAGAGTTCTGAGCTAGCATCTCCCTCACTGGGGACTCTCAGACTATCTTTGGTCAGCCTTTCTGGACTTTATCTTGCACTAAACGTTATTCCCTTTGCCATAGATCTGTACACTGTGGATGGCTTGAGTGTAATCATGTATTGTCTTTCCACTGACTGGTTAGCCTTTCACTGTACCTCGGTAAACGTGACAAAAAACTAAACTAAATTACCTGTTAATAATGACAAAGGTATGGATGTTTTCAAATTTTCCGCTCTTATTTTTAAAGTGCATAAACTGTGCATCTTTCCATGTCCTCCATTCTGCCCATCACCAGGTTGTTTCTGTGCTAGCCCACCTGTTTTGCAGCTTTCTCCCCCCTACTACAATCAGTCTGAAACATTACCCATCCATGTCCTCCAGAGATGCTGCCTGACCCACTGAATTACTCCAGCACTTTGTACGTTTTTGTTTGTTAATCAGCATCTGCAGTTCCTTGTGTCCACATTTTATAATATACGGCGGCCATTCCACATGTGCCTAAAGTTTATCAGGTAGTAAAAATCCATCTTAAATGAACGCTTAAAACTTTAAAGCAACATTTCAATTGAGTTTGAATTGAATTGGAATGATCGAAACTCTTATGCAAGTTAATCACTTTGTTCCCACACGGGAGACTGGTACCTAAAATTAGAGCACATGGTATTGGGGGTAGGGTGTTGACATGGATAGAAAATTGGTTGGCAGACCGGAAGCAAAGAGTAGGAGTGAACGGGTCCTTTTCAGAATGGCAGGCAGTGGCGAGTGGAGTGCCGCAAGGCTCGGTGTTGGGGCCGCAACTGTTTACCATATATATTAATGATTTGGAAGAGGGAATTAGGAGCAACACTAGCAAGTTTGTGGATGACACAAAGCTGGGTGGAAGTGTGAACTGTGAAGAGGATGTTAGGAGGTTGCAGGATGACCTGGACAGGTTGAGTGAGTGGGCAGATGCGTGGCAGATGCAGTATAATATAGATAAATGTGTGGTTATCCACTTTGGTGGCAAAAACAAGGGGGCAGATTATTATCTCAATGGAGTTAGGTTAGGTAAGGGGGAGGTACAGCGAGACCTGGGTGTCCTTGTACCGGTCACTGAAAGTTGGCGTGCAGGCACAGCAGGCAGTGAAGAAAGCTAATGGAATGTTGGCCTTCATAACATCCAGGGATATTCAATATTCAGGAGGGATAGAGAGAAAGGAAAAGGAGGTGGGGTAGCATTGATGATTAGAGAGGAGATTAACGCAATGGAATCGGTATGGGTAGAGCTGCGAAACACTAAGGGGCAGAAAACGCTGGTGGGTGTTGTGTACAGGCCACCTAACAGTAGTAGTGAAGTTGGAGATGGTATCAAACAGGAAATTAGAAATGCGTGCGACAAAGGCAAAACAGTTATAATGGGTGACTTCAATCTACATATAGATTGGGTGAATCAAATTGGCAGGGGTGCTGAGGAAGAGGATTTCTTGGAATGTATGCGGGATAGTTATCTAAATCAACATGTAGAGGAACCAACGAGAGAGCAGGCTATTTTAGACTGGGTATTGAGTAATGAGGAAGGGTTAGTTAGCAGTCTTGTTGTACGTGCCCCCTTGGGCAAGAGTGACCATAATATGGTTGAGTTCTTCATTAGGATGGAGAGTGACATTGTTAATTCAGAAACAATGGTTCTGAACTTAAAGAAAGGTAACTTTGAGGGTATGAGACATGAATTGGCCATGATCGACTGGCAATTAATTCTAAAAGGGTTGACGGTGGACATGCAATGGAAGACATTTAAAGACTGCATGGATGAACTACAAAAATTGTTCATCCCAGTTTGGCAAAAGAATAAATCAGGGAAGGTAGTGCATCCGTGGATAACAAGGGAAATCAGGGATGGTATCAAAGCGAAAGATGATGCGTACAAATTAGCCAGAAAAAGCAGCATACCAGAGGACTGGGAGAAATTCAGAGACCGGCAGAGGAGGACAAAGGGCTTAATTAGGAAAGGAAAAATAGATTATGAAAGAAAACTGGCAGGGAACATAAAAACTGACTGCAAAAGTTTTTATAAATATGTAAAAAGAAAGAGATTAGTTAAAACAAATGTAGGTCCCTTGCAGTCAGAAACAGGTGAGTTGATCATGGGGAACAAGGATATGGCGGACCAATTGAATAACTACTTTGGTTCCGTCTTCACTAAGGAAGACATAAATAATCTGCCGGAAATAGCAGGGGACCGCAGGTCAAAGGAGTTGGAGGAATTGAGTGAAATCCAGGTTAGTCGGGAAGTGGTTTTGGGTAAATTGAATGGATTAAAGGCCGATAAATCCCCAGGGCCAGATAGTCTGCATCCCAGAGTACTCAAGGAAGTAGCTCCAGAAATAGTGGATGCATTAGTAATAATCTTTCAAAATTCTTTAGATTCTGGAGTAGTTCCTGAGGATTGGCGGGTAGCAAACGTAACCCCACTTTTTAAGAAGGGAGGGAGAGAGAAAACGGGGAATTACAGACCAGTTAGTCTAACATCGATAGTGGGGAAACTGCTAGAGTCAGTTATTAAAGATGGGATAGCAGCACATTTGGAAAGTGGTGAAATCATTGGACAAAGTCAGCATGGATTTACGAAAGGTAAATCATGTCTGACGAATCTTATAGAGTTTTTCGAGGATGTAACTAGTAGCGTGGATAGGGAAGAACCAGTGGATGTGGTGTATCTGGACTTCCAGAAGGCTTTCGACAAGGTCCCACATAAGAGATTAGTATACAAACTTAAAGCACATGGCATTGGGGGTTCAGTATTGATGTGGATAGAGAACTGGCTGGCAAACAGGAAGCAAAGAGTAGGAGTAAACGGGTCCTTTTCACAATGGCAGGCAGTGACTAGTGGGGTACCGCAAGGCTCAGTGCTGGGACCCCAGCTATTTACAATATATATTAATGACCTGGATGAGGGAATTGAAGGCAATATCTCCAAGTTTGCGGATGACACTAAGCTGGGGGGCAGTGTTAGCTGTGAGGAGGATGCTAGGAGACTGCAAGGTGACTTGGATAGGCTGGGTGAGTGGGCAAATGTTTGGCAGATGCAGTATAATGTGGATAAATGTGAGGTTATCCATTTTGGTGGCAAAAACAGGAAAGCAGACTATTTTCTAAATGGTGGCCGACTAGGAAAAGGGGAGATGCAGCGAGACCTGGGTGTCATGGTACACCAGTCATTGAAAGTAGGCATGCAGGTGCAGCAGGCAGTGAAGAAAGCGAATGGTATGTTAGCTTTCATAGCAAAAGGATTTGAGTATAGGAGCAGGGAGGTTCTACTGCAGTTGTACAGGGTCTTGGTGAGACCACACCTGGAGTATTGCGTACAGTTTTGGTCTCCAAATCTGAGGAAGGACATTATTGCCATAGAGGGAGTGCAGAGAAGGTTCACCAGACTGATTCCTGGGATGTCAGGACTGTCTTATGAAGAAAGACTGGATAGACTTGGTTTATACTCTCTAGAATTTAGGAGATTGAGAGGGGATCTTATAGAAACTTACAAAATTCTTAAGGGGTTGGACAGGCTAGATGCAGGAAGATTGCTCCCGATGTTGGGGAAGTCCAGGACAAGGGGTCACAGCTTAAGGATAAGGGGGAAATCCTTTAAAACCGAGATGAGAAGAAATTTTTTCACACAGAGAGTGGTGAATCTCTGGAACTCTCTGCCACAGAGGGTAGTCGAGGCCAGTTCATTGGCTATATTTAAGAGGGATCAGAGGATATGGAGAGAAGGCAGGTACGGGATACTGAGTTGGATGATCAGCCATGATCATATTGAATGGCGGTGCAGGCTCGAAGGGCCGAATGGCCTACTCCTGCACCTAATTTCTATGTTTCTATGTTTCTATAACAAGAGGATTTCGGTATAGGAGTAAAGAGGTTCTTCTGCAGTTGTATAGGGCTCTGGTGAGACCACATCTGGAGTATTGTGTACAGTTTTGGTCTCCTAATTTGAGGAAGGACATCCTTATGATTGAGGCAGTGCAGCGTAGGTTCACGAGATTGATCCCTGGGATGGCGGGACTGTCATATGAGGAAAGATTGAAAAGACTAGGCTTGTATTCACTGGAGTTTAGAAGGATGAGGGCATATCTTATAGAAACATATAAAATTATGAAAGGACTGGACAAGCTAGATGCAGGAAAAATGTTCCCAATGTTGGGCGAGTCCAGAACCAGGGGCCACAGTCTTAGAATAAAGGGGAGGCCATTTAAGACTGAGGTGAGAAAAAAACTTTTTCACCCAGAGAGTTGTGAATTTATGGAATTCCCTGCCACAGAGGGCAGTGGAGGCCAAATCACTGGATGGATTTAAGAGAGAGTTAGATAGAGCTCTAGGGGCTAGTGGAGTCAAAGGATATGGGGAGAAGGCAGGCACGGGTTATTGATAGGGGACGATCAGTCATGATCACAATGAATGGCGGTGCTGGATCGAAGGGCCGAATGGCCTCCTCCTGCACCTATTTTCTATGTTTCTATGTTTCTATGAATTCAATTGTAAGTTACAGCATGGAAACAGGCCCTTCGGCCCACCGAGTCCAAGCCAACCATTGTCCACTCGTTGACACTAGTTCTACGTTATCCTAGTTTTGGCATTCACTCCCTACAATCTAGGGGTAATTTAAAGAGGCCAATTAACCTACAAAACTATTAACACTAGTTCTATATTATCCATTTTTCTCACCTACACACTCGGGACATTTTATTTTTACCTGAGGCCAATTATTCAACAAACCCACAAGTCTTTGGGATGTGGAAAGAAAGTGGAGGAAACCCACACGGCGTCAGTGCGAACGTGCAAACTCCACACAGACAGCACCCGCGCTCAGCAGAAGGCAGGAGAATGGAGTTGAGAGGGAAAGATAGGTAGACTAGACTTAATGGGCCAAATGGCCTAAATCTGCTCCTACAATTTATGAACATGAGAATTGAACCCATGTCTCTGGTGCTGCGAGGCAGCAGCTCTACCAGCTGCGCCACTGTGCCACCCTTAATAAATGTATCTCATAAATTATTGAAGTAGTTCGATAAACATCCATTCGTCCAAGTATCACACAATCCCATCTCGTTCAGATGAACAAGACTTACCTAATTTGATCTCCTTTGAAAAATGTTGCTATTGTAAACGGTCCTGAGTGAGTTTGTTGACTGAATTTGATTTTGTAAGGACCTAATAAACATTTGCAATGCTTGTTTAGTTGTAAGAAAGCTCCTTGACAATGTCCAAATGCCAAGTGTAAACATATGTAAAATTTACATCCATTGGAGCCGTGGCAATGTGGCACAGAGCCACTCAGATTATAAACAAATCTTTCATTCAAGAAAGCTTGCGTACAGCAGTGGCGGTGGGAATGTGATTACACCACAGAAATACTGGAATTATGGCTATCTCCTATCATGGAGGATAGACACAAAATGCTGGGGTAACTCAGCGGGACAGGCAGCATCTCTAGTGAGAAGGAATAGGTGCCATTTCGGGTCGAGGCCCTTCTTCAGACTGAATGTCACGAGAAAGGGAAACGAGAGATATAGATGATGATGTAGAGAGACAGAGAACAAAATGAATGCAAGATATGCAAAAACAAACGATGATAAAGGAAACAGGCCACTGTTATCTGTTTGCTGGGTGAGAACGGAAATCTGGTGTGACCTGGGTGGGGGAGGGATGGAGAGAGAGGGGATGCAGGGGTTACTTGAAGTTCGAGAAATCAAACTAATATCCCTGGGTTGTAAGCTGACCAAGATATGAGATGCCGTTCCTCCAATTTGCGTTTGGCCTCACTCTGACGATGGAGGAGGCCTAGGACCGATAGGGCAGTGTGGGAATGGGCGGGGGAGTTAAAGTGTTTAGCAACCGGGAGATCGGGTAGGTCCAGGCGGACTGAGCGAAGGTGTTCAGCGAAACGATCGGCCAGTCTACATTTGGTCTCATCGTTGTATAAGAGTCCACATCTTGAACAACGGATATAGTAGATGAGTTTTGGAGAAGGTGCAAGTGAACCTCTGCCAAACCTGAAATGACTGTTGGGGTCCCTGGACAGAGTCGAGGGAGGAGGTATAGGAACAGGTGTTGCATCTCCGGTGGTTGCAAGGGAAGGTACCTGGGGGGGGGGGGGGGTTTGGATGGGAAGAGATGAGTTTACCAGGGAGTTGCGAGGGAACGGTCTCTGCAGAAGGCAGAAAGGGGTGGAAATGAGAAAATGTGGCTAGTGGTGGGATCCCGTTGGAGGTGGCAAAAATGTTGGAGGATTGTGTGTTGTATGCGATTGCTGATGGGGTGGAAGGCAAGGACTAGGGGGACTTTATCCCTGTTGCGACTAGGGGGAGGGGGAGCAAGGGAGGTGCTGCCGAGGAGACGTGTGAGAGCCTATCATCTTCTATGATGGAAGAGGGGAACCCCTGTTCCCTGAAGAACAGGGGTTCTCGGATGTTCTGGAATGGAACACCTCATCTTGGGCACAGATGCGGCGTAGACTGAGGAATTGGGAGTAATGGATAGGAGATCGAACTCGGGTCTCTGGCCCTGAGAGGTAGCAGCTCTACCAGCTGCTCCACTGTGTCTCACCCAAGAGATTGCTCATCCACACAGGGCTTTTTGGAAGTTTCATAACTGTGAGCTAAAACACGTTTGTCCCTGACCCAAGAAACACAGAGGAACCAATAGCATCCTCAGTAATTAAAGAAAAGGAAACAGTGTTGTATCATTAAAATGAAAACTCTTTTTAAAATTAATAGAATAAAGAATATAGAAAGTACAGCACAGGAACTGGCCCTTCGGTCCACAATGTCTGTGCCGAACATGATGCCAACTTATATCTGCCTGCACGTAATCCATATCCCACCTGCATATCCATGTGCCTATCCAAAAGTTACTTGAATGCCACTATTGTTTTTTTTATTTCTAAAAATAATCAGAATATACAAAACAAGATTAGTACAAAAACTCTTCTGGTTCTCTCAGTATCCATACATACATGAGTGGCATATTCGGTAGTGTTTGCACCTTTCCTGAAGCCGAGCATTCTTGCCACTCGTGTGGCCCCCTAGGGTGATATCCCTTCCTTTGCTTGAGGGGTGTCCCCAGTGGACTCGGCCCCTCAATGTCCAGCAGCGGAAAGACCCAATATGCCTCAGCCACCACCCCTGGCAGCATGTTCCAGGCACCCACCACCCTCTGTGTAAAAACCCCCGCACATCTCCTTTAATGTTTGTTCCTCTCACCTGAAAGCCATACCATCTAGTCCTTAACATTTCCATCCTGGGAAAAAGGTAATGACTGTCCACCCAATTTATGTCTTTTATCATTTTATATACCTCTGTCAGGTCTCCCACAACCTCCGGTGTTGCAGAGAAAACAATCCGCATCTGTCCAACCTCTCCCTGTAGCTAATACCCGCTAATCCAGGCATCACTTCCTCTGCACCCCCTCCAAAGCCTTCACATCCTTCCCTTTAACCGGGAAAGCATGGATTTGATGTGAATTCATGTGAAATTTAAATAAGTTTTTGCTACACTGTCTGCGTGCAGTGAAAGTTCTCAAATTTTCTGTCATCTCATGCACAATGAAGTATTATCTAAAGTAATGATTAATATGTCGGTAATAACTGCTCGTCTATAAATCAATGATAATTTTCAGTCAATCAGTAGAGGAGAAGGCGTTATGTTAAATCATTCAACCCTCTTTGGCCAATCTGGAGCAGTGTTTATATTTACAAAGTAATAACATTTGGTTGTGTATGAGATAATAAACAGCTCTTAAGTTGATTAAGTGCTGATGCTGTGGGCTAAGCTATCTGTTACCATGGAAACTCCAAACAAACAGAACTTATTGCTGGTGGAAAATTAGATTGAATGCATAGAAGAAAATTGCTTCTAATATTTAAATGCTGCCCACATATTTCAAACGTTTTCACATGTAACTTAGAACGGTTCCGATGAACCTTGGTCTGCATGGAATCACATTGCGAACTATCATTTGGCCTAACTGGATAATTTGGCCGAAATGGGCATGTTAGGGCTTACTCCTACTCTTGATTCCCTCTGCAGCTAATTCTATCAAAGATATAATGTGGTCTCCTATGCACGTATCTCAAAGAGCAGGTAGTGGCATCCGAAACAAAATGCTGGGAGAACTCAATCAACCGGGCAGCAGGGTGGTGCAGCAGTAGAGCTGCTGCCTTGCAACGCCAGTGACCCGGGTTTGATCCTGACCACAGGTGCTGTCTGTATGGAGTTTGCACGTTCTCCCGGTGACCGCGTGGGTTTTCTCCAGCTGCTCCGGTTTCCTCCCACACTCCAAAGACGTGCAGGTTTGTAGGTTAATCGGCTTCTGTAAAGTGTACCTATTGCCTCGGATAGAACTAACATATGGGTGATTGCTGGTCGGTGCGGACTCAGTGGGCCGAAGGGCCTGTTTCCATGCTGTATCTCTAAACTAAACTAAAACACAAAGTGCCGGAAGAACTCTGCGAGACAGGCAGCAGCTGTGGAGGGAACAGACAGACAGGCTGAAGAAAGGTCCCGACCCCAAACCTCGTCTGTCCATTCCGACCACAGAGGTTGCCTGACCCGATGGGTTCCTCCAGCACTTTGTGTTTTGTTCAAGATTCCAGCGTCTGCAGTTACCCGTGTATCAACTAATCAGGCAGCCTCTCTGGAAAGCGAAACAGTTTCTGTTAGAGCAGAGTGCCATCTACTCGGCATTGAAAGGAATTTTCAAAACACAGCAGGGAGGTCGAATGAGGTACTGGACAAATGAGTGGATAAATAGATTAGGTGATAAGAATTTGATAGAATAGATTAGATTGATTAACGCACGGTGGCGTGGCGGTGGAAATACCGCCTCACAGCACCAGAGACCCAGGTTCGATCATTGTGTCTGTATGGAGTTTGTACGTTCTCCCTATGACCTGCGTGGTTTTCTCCGAGATCTTCAGTTTCCTCCCACACTCCAAAGACATACTGGTTTGTAGGTTAATAGGCTTGGTATAAAAGTAAAATTGTCCCTTGTGTGTGTAGGGTAGTGTTAATGTGTGCAGGGATCGCTGGTCGGTTCGGACTCGGTGGGCTGTATCTCCAAACTAAACCTTATGTGTGAAAAGTTCCCCTTTAGGATCCTATTACATTTGAACCCCTTACCTTAATCTGTGAGCTCTGATGTTTGATTCCCCTACCCTGGGTAAAAGACTGCATTCACCCTAGCTATTCCCCTCATGATTTTTACACCTCTATACACCCTTCCCCCCCCCCCCCCCCCCCAATCCCTCTGATCACCCCTCTGCTTTCTGCTCCAAGCAATAAAGTCTTAGCCAGTCCAAACTGTACCGATAGCTCAGGTCCTTCAGTCCTGGCAACATCCTCATAAATCTTTATTCTCGCCTCCAGCACAGCTAACAATGGGCCATTATGGGCTCCACCCTTCCTTGGTCATCTATTGCTGGCCTAGATTTGTTCTGGCCTTTCCCAACCTCCAGTTCTCCACCCCTCCCCCCCACGTTCTGTCTGAAGAAACATTCCAACCAGAAACGTCACCCATCCTTTTCCTCCAGAGATGCCGCCTGACCCACTGTGTTACTCCAGCACTTTGTGTCCATCCTCATAAGTTTTTTTCTACATTCTTTCCAGCTTGATGGCATCCTTTCTATAGCAGGGTGACCAAATCGGAACACAATACTCTGTATGGCCTCACCAACGTCTTGCATAACATGATTTTGTTTTATATTATATACGCAAACTCGTAACAAGACATGAGGGGCATGGAGAAAGTGAATGCTCACAGTCATTTGTGAGGATTCTGAATCTTGAGGGCAAAGGTTTAAGGTGAGAGGGGAGAGATTTATTAAAAAAAACTCAGGGACAACCTTTTCACTCAGAGGGTTAAATTGAAACAAAAACGAACTGCAGATGCTGGGTTACCAAAGAAAAACACAACATGTTGGAGCGACTCAGCAGGTCAGGCAGCAGCTGTGGAGAACATGGATAGGTGACGTTTTGGGGCCAGGACCCTTCTTCAGACCGGAAACGCACGTGGCTGTGGTAGCAAGAAGTGGTCTGAAGAATGAATGAATGAATGAATAAGTTTATTGGCCAAGTATTCACATACAAGGAATTTGCCTTGGTGCTCCGCCCGCAAGTGACAACGACATACAGTGACAGTTAGGAATGACACATAAAACCTTAAACATTAATAATAAAACATTATTGATTAAACATGTGAATTAAATAAAATACCAGAGCAAAAGGAGGCTACAGATTTTTGGTTATTGAGTAGAGCAACTACTCGTGGAAAAAAGCTGTTTTTATGTCTGGCTGTGGCAGCTTTGACAGTCCGGAGTCGCCTTCCAGAGGGAAGTGATTCAAAGAGTTTGTGGCCAGGGTGAGAGGGGTCAGAGATGATCTTACCCACTCGCTTTCTGGCCCTTGCAGTGTAGAGTTCATCAAGATTCAAGAGATTCAAGAGACATTTATTGTCACATGCACCAATTGGTACAGTGAAATTTGGGGTCACCATACAGCCATACGAATGAAAAAAGAACAAAACACCATAGTATTTTAACATAAACATCCCCTGCACAGCGGAATCAAAGTTTCCTACTGTGAGGGAATGCCCAAAGTTCAGTCATCCTCCTCTTTGATGTTCTTTGATGTTCACCCGTGGTCGGGGCCTCCGCAGCCCTCCGCAGTCGCTGCTACGGGTGGCCCGATGCTCAGGCCCTCTCGCCGGGATGATGGAACTCCGACGTCGCAACGGGAGAACAACCTCAGCGGCTTGGACCTCCGAATCGGCCACTTCCTACCGTAGTCCGCGGCTCCCGAAGTCCACAGGCCGCGCCGAGCGGAGACCCACGCTGGCGGCCCTCGGCAAAGGGCCCCAGTGCACCGCGATGTTGAAGTCAGTGCCGCCCGCGCTGGAAGCTCTTCAAACCACAGCCCCACGATGTTGTTGCAGCAGGCCCAGCAGAGCTTCAAACGGCGATCCCAGGTGCAGCATCGCTCGCTCCACGGTGAATCCAGTGCTGCGCCGCCGCTGCAGGAACTCTGCTCCGGGCCCCGGCAGGAAAGGCCGCGCCAATCCAGTCGGTAGGCCGCGAGGAGGGGGGCGAGGGGGCGACTCGGAGAATAGTCGTATCCTCGCCAGGAGGCGACTGGGAGACGGATTCCCCCTTACCCTTCCCCCCTCCCACACATAGAAAAACTAGAGAAACCTCCTCAACATACTTTTAAACAAACTAAAAAATTAAAAAAAGATGGAAGAAAACAGACAGACTGTAGGCAGAGGTAGCCTTCATGCGGCATCCCTCGTGGAGGGAAGGTTGTTGCTAATAACCTTCTCAGCTGATCAGACGATTCGCTGCAGCCTCCAGGTGTCGTGCTTGGTGGCTGAGCCAAACCAGACCATGATGGAGAAGGTGAGGACAGACTCTACGATGGCCGTATAGAATTGGACCATCATTGCCTGTGGCAGATTGTGCTTCCTCAGCTGCCGCAGGAAGTACATCCTCTGTTGTGCCTTTTTGACTGTGGAGTCGATGGTAACCCCCCATATAGGGTCCTTGGAGATGATGGTTCCCAGGAACTTAAAAGACTCCACAAATGTGATGTTGTTGATGGTGATAGGGGTGAGGGGAGGGGGAGCTCTCCTAAAGTCTACTACCAATTCCACTGTCTTAAGAGCATTGAGCTCCAGGTTGTTGCGATGGCACCAGGCCGCCAGCTGTGTCACTTCCTGTCTGTAGGCAGATTCTTCCCCATCCTGGATCAGTCCAATCAGGGTTGTGTCGTCCGCAAACTTGAGAAGCTTGACAGAGGAGTCAGTGGAGGTGCAGTCGTTGGTGTAGAGAGAGTAGAGGAGAAGGGAGAGTACGCAGGATGGTAAGTCCACGCCGGGCCCGCGGTAGAAGTTGGCCGCGGGCCGGCAGTTGGAGCTCTTCTTCTCCCGGGTCCCCCGCGAGGGATCCCGGGCTGCGGACGCCGCGCCAGCTGGAGCTCTGCAGACCGCGACTTCAGGCTGCCGGCTGCCGCGGGCCAGCGAAACGGAGCACTCCCCTCCGGCGAGCCCCAGCGAGGGCTCGCCCGCTCCACGCCGAGAGTCCACGCTGCGCCCGCCGCTGAAGCCCCGGGCGCGTCTCCGGGAAAGGCCGTCCGATCCTCGATGTTAGGCCACGGGGGAGGCGACATGGAAAAAGTCGGCTCTCCGTGGAGGAGGCGACCGAAGCGGTTTCCCCCCTCACACCCCCCCCCCCCCACACCAACCCCCACACAAGACACACAAAGAAACATTAAAAACATATTTTAAAACATACTAAAAAAATAAAAAAAGTCTAAAAAAACAGACATGCTGCTGACAGGGCGCCGGCTTGCAGCGCCCCCACTGGTTTCTTGTAAACCGTTATCTGCAGCTTCTTGTTTTCGACAACAAATCACAGGATGTTTTATCATAAAATTGCACACTACATGGGTGATATCCTCTCCCTAGAATTGAGGCCCCACTCCCATTGCATGTCTCATGTTTGTGACCTTATTCGAAAATTAAACTCCACTGGACCTCAGTAGAAGCTGTCCACATTCACCTACTCTTTGCATTATGCATTTCCCTTTTTCAAATATTTATCTGCTTCTCTTTCTCAAAAGCCATTAAGAGTTCTATTTCCATCCGTGTTTATGCCGGGGCCTTAACACATCATATCAACCTTACGCATGTATAAATCTTCCAACTTTACACGTCAACATTTTTATTTAAGTGCTGGAGCTGCCAACTCACCAAACTGGAGATCGCCGTCAACAGGGTGAGATGTGATTAAGGGGTAAACCTGAGATAGGCTAAACTTTTATCCGTATCAGACAGAGGAATGGAGCATAGAACAGTACAACACAGGAACAGGCCATCCAGCCCACAGTGTCCACGCCGATTGTGATGCCAAGTTAAAATAATCTCATCTGCCTGTACATGATCTATATTTCTCCATATCCATATGACTATCTAAATGTCTCCTGAATATCACTATCATATCTGCCTCCACCACCACTCCAGGCACCCACTACTCTCTGTGTAAAAAAAACTTACCCCACACACCTTTAAATTTAAACTCCCTCACCTTAAAGCAATGCCCTCTAGTTTTTAAATATTTTCACCCTGTCTACCGTATCTATGCACCTCATAATTTTATATTCTCCTATCAGGTGTCCCCTCAACCTCCGGCATTCCAGAGAAAACAATCCAAGTTTGTCCTGTAGCTAAAACCACCTAATGCAGTGGAGAACACAAGTGCTGGAGTAACTCAGTGGGTCAGGCAGCATCTCTGGAGAAGGTGGGTAGGTGACGTTTTGGGCCGGGACCCTTCTTCTGATTTAACGGGACATTCTGGCATTCTGGTAAACTTCTTCTGCAAATCTCTAATATAAAATTCATAGTTCCCTAAAGCATGTTCTTGCCAGAATCAGGTCTCACATGCATTTGAAAGTTAATAAGTACTTTTGCATCAGTCTCTTTAGTTGTTTCACAGTAGACTGAGCAAGAAAATGTTAGCAGTGTGGAGATAGCTTACTTCAGTATATAACAAAGTGTTATTGAATATGACACTGCTGAATTAAAGCTGCATAATCTGATCTGCTGTTAAAGAGCCTCAGACTCCAAGAAGTTACGATCTGTCACCTTGGCTACTGATAGTCAATTTAAAAAATGTTTTCCCTTGTCCTACCCGATATAATTTAGTTAGTTTGGAGGTACAGCGCGGAAACAGGCCCTTCGGCCCACCGAGTCCGCACCGCCCAGCAATCCTTGCACTATGTTTAAGAAAGAACTGCAGATGCTGGTAAAATCGAAGGTAGACACAAAATGCTGGAGAAACTCAGCGGGTGAGGCAGCATCTATGGAGAGAAGGAATTGGCGACGTTTCAGGTCGAAACCCTTCTTCAGAAGAAGGGTCTCGACCTGAAAGGTCGCCAATTCCTTCTCTCCATTGATCCTTGCACTATCCTACACTAGGGACCATTTTTACATTTATACCAAGCTAATTAACCTACAAACCTGTACATCTTTCCGTGTGCGAGGAAAGCGAAGTTATCGGAAAAAAACCCACACAGGTCACGGGGAGAATGTACAAACTCCGTACAGACAAGCACCCATAGCCAGGATTGAACCCAGGTCTCTGGCGCTGTAAGGCAGCAACTCTACCGCTGCGCCACCATGCTGCCCAGAATCTTTCAAGAATTTGAGTGCATGCTGTTAAAACCAAAGTATGTTTTATTTTTGTTTAATTTTTTTCCTCTACCACTGAAATGTCCCTTCCCACATATAGAAAGCAGTACTTGCATTTACAAAGTAGCTTCCACTGACCCTTCAGATTGCCCCATTGCCCCATTGCCCCAACTGTTGTTGAATGAATGGCAGTAAACTTACGCAGAGATTCCACAAGGAACATTATGATGAGAAACGAAAGTTGTGGTTCTGTGGGTCAAACAACTAGGTTATAGTTCATGAACTGTTCGGGAGAGACAAGGTAAGAAAGGAACCTAGAGATACAAGGAACTGCAGATGCTGGAATCTTGAACAAAACACAAAATGCTGGAGTAACACAGCGGGCCAGGCAGCATCTGGGGAGGGAATAGACAGGCAATGTCTCTGCTCAGGACCATTCTTCAGACTGATTCTAGTGTTGGAGAGGAAGCTGGAAAAGAGAGGTGAGGGCTGGACAAAGCATGGTAAGTGATAGGTGGATAAGGATGAGGGGGGATTGATTAGCAGATGGGTGGAGTAAGTGACAAAGGCTAGAGCAGAAAGGTTCATAAGACATAGGAGTAAAATTAGGCCAGTCAGCCCATCGAGTCTACTCCACCATTCAATCATGGCTGATCTATCTTTCCCTCTCAACCCCATTCTCCTGCCTTCTCCCCATAAACCTTGACACCCGTACTAATCAAGAATCTGTGAATCTCCACTTTATAAATACCCAAATGACTTGATTTCCACAGCTGTCTGTGGAGCCAAAAGGGTCTCAGATAAGGAGAGAAGAGGAAGACCATGCCTCGTGTGAACCTTTTCAGAAGAGGTACTTAACAATCGGAGACACTTTTGCTTCATTCATTTATTTATTTTCATGTCTTTGTAGATCTGAGTTCATGAACAGAAATGAAACTTCGTGAAATAGTGTTCCGATAATCCTATCTGACAGTTATCTGACATCCGTCGAAGTACTCAGAAGACTTATTTTATGGTTCGCTGAATATATCTTTCGTGCCAATTTTTTTCCATTGCAGAAAATTTAAGCTGTAAAAAAACAATAGGAAAAAAGAAAATGAAAACATGTGGTAAACATGTATCAGAAAGAGTAGAGAGCAAAGCGCTGGGGGAACTCAGCGGGTCAGGCAGGATCTGTGGAGGGAATGGATGGACGACATTTCTTGTTCAGTCTCAAGACGGGTCTATCCCTGTGGAAGCAACCTCACTAGTGGAACTGTAGTGGTAGATGAAAGCGACTCACCTTCCTCCTCATCTCCATATAATTTTTTACTTTAAAGTATGACAGAGGATGCTAAGGTTGTTTTGTTCCGTTTCTTATTAAATTAGTTTTAAAAACTGGCAGATGCAGGAATTCTGAGATAAAGTAAGGAAATACTGTCTGGATTAGGTGGCATGAGGTACAAAAAGAGGTTGGACAAACCTGGATTGTTTTCTCTGGTACATCGGAGGGTGAGAGATTTGATGCAAAATTATGAGAGGCGGAGGCAGGGTAGACAGTCTGAATCTTTTTCCCAGCCTGGAAATGTCAAAGACGAGAGGGTTGAGCTACATCTGCAGTTCCTTGTTTTCAACACTGCTGTTCCGAAGCATCACCGCACCAAAACGTTTGGTGTTTTAATTTGGTACATTTCCCACCACTCAGAATTAGGTTTTTGCTTAAGGGCCTGTCCCACTATACGAGTTTACCCAAGAGCTCACCCGAGTTTAAAAAAAAATCAAACTCGTGGTAAGTACGTAGAATGTACGTAGCGGGTACGTCGGAGCTCGGGACGTCTCTTAGCGGCTTGTAACGCTAACGGCAGGTACTCGGGAAACGCGGTAAACTCGTGAAGCTTCTTCAACATGTTGAAAAATGTCCACGAGAGCCCTGAGTACCTACGAGCTGCTTTTACCGTAATTCTCCGAGTTTGAATCAGGGGTAACTCGGGAGAACTCTTGAATTAGCTCGTACAGTGGGACAGGCTCTTTAGAGCAATATTTTCATCTGTGCAAGACTTCACATGAAAATGATTATAAAAAATATGGATATGCATGTAAAGTTTATGAGTAAACCCTTTCATTTTCCATGGTCTGTTAAATGTCTAAACACAAATCTTATCTCAGAAAATCTGTTTCTTAAATGTTATCTATATTACTAAAAGTTTGAACTTGACCACTTCCTGTTGTTCTGTATATTGATTTTAGAAAAAACGCTGCCACTTACGGCTGTGATTTTTGGCCATCTTACTCAGAGTCCCCCTCCGCTGTGCAGGACAAGAGGACTTTTCCCATCGATGAAAAATAAAAGAGTTATTAGTGTTTTAAAAATGTTGAGATTCTCTCTCCTGTCAATTATGCCATGAAGGCCACGTCCCTTTTGCTGGGAGAGGGGGGAGGGACTATAGTAAAGTAAAGTAGTAAAGTAAATTTATTTATATAGCACTTTTCAATCAATTTCAATCACTGAAGCCAAAGTGCTTTACAGAGAAAATTATCCATATAAATGAAAAAAAAAGAGGTAGAAAAAAAAAGACACGACACACTATTAGAGATTCAACACGAACATCCCCCCACAGCAGAGTCGACACTCTCCACTGTGAGGGAAAGGCACCAAAATGTCCAGTCCTCCTCCTAGTCCACCCGAGGTCGGGGCCAGTTTGAGGCCTCCTCAGCCAGTCGCCGCAACGGCAGCCCGATGTTGTAGGCCCACCTGCCAGGAAGCTGGAACACCGGCATCGGGTGGAAAGTCCTCAGTGGCTTGGAAGTGTCTGGAATGGCCGCTCCCTCCCCGGAGACTGCGATGCCCGTAGTCTTCAGGCCGCGCTGGTTGGAGCTCCGACTCTGACTCCGTGGTGTTTTCGATCCAGCGGGACGCCCTCAGACCGCAGACCACAGACCGCTGCTCGATGTTGGTGGTCGGCGGTCACAGCACTCCGGAGCGGCGACCCGGCAAGGCATCGCGCGCTCCGTGTTGGTGTCCCAGCGCTGTGCCGCCGAAGCTGTGGTCCCGGCAGGAAACGCCGCTCCAGCCTGATGGAAGGCCGCATGGGGAGAGCGAAGATGCGATTTGGAGGAAAACCGCATCTCCGACCAGGTAAGACTGGGGTTAAAACAGTTTCCCCACCCCCCACCCCCCACATAGAAAGAATAGACCTCCAAATAAAAGTTATAGACAATAAAAAGGGTTAGAGGACGGACTGCAGGCAGGCGCCCGTACAAACGGCGCTCACTCCTGCACATCCGCCATCCGCTATAAAACCCAGAAGTGTGGGCGTGGCTCAGTCTCTGCAAGATGGAGAAGGGAGAGGTCACGACTCGCCTTGCACCCTGCTTGAAATGGCAAGAAACTGCACTTGAATTTGGTGGCCTTGCACCCTTCTTGAAATGGAATTTCAAGGAATAGCCGTGAGTCAACTGCCAGCCCACCAGCCGTGAGTGAGTGAGCTGCCAGCACAACAGGCTTGAGTGACTGAGCCGCCAGCCCAAGAATCCATTCAGCCCACAATGTCCATCTGGCTCTCTGGACACCAGTCCCTTCAGCCCACAACACCCATACTAGCACTCCAGAAAGCCCCCCCCCCCCCACTGGCCACCAATATTGGAATTGGTGGAGAGGTGGAATATTGCGTTGGGGGACCAGCCCCCTGTGTGAGACTTAGTCTAGTAGTTAATAAAATCCTGAAAGAAAATGTGATTTTGCCATATCTGTTGATCAATAAAAGTTATGGCCAATTAATTGATATAGAATGTCAATAATATCAAGATGTAAAAAAAAATGTTTTAAAAACTAAGAAAAGGGCGGCATGGTGGCGTTGCGGTAGAGTTGCTGCCTTACAGCGCCAGATACCCGGGTCCGACCCTGACTACGGGTGCTGCCTGTAGGGAGTTTGTACGTTCACTCCGTGACCTGCGCGGGTTATCTCCGAGATCTTCGGTTTCCTCCCATACTACAAAGACGGAGAGGTTTGTAGGTTATTTGGCTTTGTATAAAATGTAAATTGTCCCTAGTTGGATGGTGTTAATGTGCAGGGATCATTGGTCTGCACGGACTCGGTGGGCCGAAGGGCCTGTCTCTGCACTTTATCTGCAAACTAAACTAAAAAGCGTGTTAATAATTTGAATTTGCAGTTTTTTGTATGTTGATGGCTTCCTATATATCAGTCACTGCATGGTGAATCAATAATAGTCCATTCAAACCATCCTGTCAGTGACTAAAGAACTCAGCCGTATTTAACCACTGAGAAATGTAAACACATGAAACTGTTGGTGAATCTGTGGAATTCATTGCCACAGAAGGCTGTGGAAGCCAAGTTAATGGATATTTTTATGGCGGAGATTGACAGATTCTTGATAAGGGTGTCAGGGGTTATGTGGAGAAGGCAGGAGAATGGGGTTGAGAGTGAAAGATAGGTCAGCCATAATTGAATGGCGAGGTAGACTTGATGTGCTCAATGGCCTAACTCTGCTCCTATAATTATGAACTGCAGATTCTGGTATACAAAAAAATATGACTTGAAATGTCACCTGTTCGTTCTCCAGTGATGTGTAGGAAGGAACTACAGATGCTGGTTTATACCGGAGATAGGCACAAATTGCAGGAGTAACTCAGCGCATCAGTCAGCATATCTGTATAAAAAGGCTGGGTGACGTTTTGGGTCGGGGCCCTTCACTCCAGCGCGTTGTGCCCTTTTTCTAAACCATTGGAAGAGTTGGATTTAAAACATCTCATAATCTCGTTAAATTTCACGGCGAGTGACTGGGATTCATTGAGAGCACGGATAGCGGAGTTTATGGATGAGATGGATATTCCTCAGCAACTTCAGATTGAACTCCCAACTCTGGAAAGGGAGCGGCTTGGAGTTCAGACACAAGTCGACACAAGTTACGATTCCAAGATGGCGGCGGTGGACGTTCACAGGGAGAGTTGGCAACTGTGAACGGTCCACAAACTCATCTCCCGCACCCTCGGAAAGCACCCTAAAGTTCTGCAATTCAGCTCTGGAAGTTAGACATGGTGACACCGGGCCTTAAAGTGAGAAAATAAGAAATTGCACATCTCCTTGGGCCAAGATCAGACTTTTCTGGGTCTTGGAAGCTGCAAGTTTAGATTAAATTAGTTTAGTTTAGTTTAGTTTATTATCGTCACATGTACCAATGTACAGTGAAAAGCCTTTGTTTCCGTGCTATTCAGTCAAAGAAAACACTATACATGAATACAATCTAGCCGCCTGCAGTGCACGGACAAAGGGTACGACATTTAGATCAAGATATAACATTGAAGTCCGATAAAACATAGTTCTAAAGTCTCCTATGCAGTAGAAGGGTGGTCAGGCCCGCTTTCTAGATGTTGACGGGATGGTTCAGTTGCCTGATAACTGTAGGGAAAAATTTGTCCCTGAATCTGATGGTGTGCATTTTCAAACATCTGTACCTCTTGCTTGACCGGAGAGGGGAGAAGAGGGAGTGACCGGGGTGAGACTGGTCTTTGATTATGCTGCTGGCCTTACCGAGGCAGCGTGAGGTGCAGATGGAGTCAATGGATGATACTGGAACGATTGTGTGATGTTCCATAGGAGGATCTGTTACTCATGTATTGTATGATTTGATGGATAACTTGCAGAACCAGCATTTCAATGTAACTCTGTACACCTGATAATAAATAAATTAAACTAAACTAAAGTCAATGATACACAATTACAATAGGATAACATACAACTAGTGTGAACAGGTGATTGATAGTCCGTGTGGACTCACTCGGTGGGTCGAATGGCCTGTTTCCATGCTGTATCATTAAACTGTTGTACAGGGCCCTGGTGAGACCACACCTGGAGTATCGTGTGCAGTTTTGGTCTCCTAATTTGAGGAAGGACATTCGTGCTATTGAGGGAGTGCAGCGTAGGTTCGCCTGGTTAATTCCCGGGATGGCGGGACTGCCATATGATGAAAGAATGGATCGACTGGGCTTATTTTCACTGGAATTTAGAAGGATGAGAAGGGACCTTATAGAAACATATAAAATTCTTAAGGGATTGGTCAGGCTAGATGCAGGAAAAATGTTCCTGTTGTTCGGGTAATGCAGAACCAGGGGTCACAGTTTAAGAATAAGGAAAAACGTTTTCACCCAGAGAGTCGTGAATCTGTGGAATTCTCTGCCACAGAAGGCAGTGGAGGCCAATTCACTGAATATATTCAAGAGAGAGTTAGGATAAGGAATAGGAATACTTTATTGTCACATGTGACTAGGCACAGTGAGATTCTTTGTTTGCATACATAATGTATACAAATAGCGGCCACCTACGGTGCTGACAAAGTTACAAAGCACTTTTGTCCCCCTTTTGTCACCCACCCCACCCCGCCACGTTGGTCCCCATTGTCCTTTGTCCACTCCCCCCCCCCCCCCATTGTCCATTGTTCTTCCTCTCCCCCCTCATCGGCGCCGCCGTGAGGCTTCTCCACCGCCGTTGCCCCATCGTCTTGAGGCTTCGCCGCCGAGGCCTCACCGCTGTCGACGCCCAACTTCACGCCTCCATGGTGTCGACTCAGGCCCCAGCTGTGGGCTCCGTCGGCCATTTCGCCCGACCCAGGCTTCTACATGCCGATCCAGGAGGCCTCGAGACCATGGCGAGTCGATAAAGGCCTCCATCCGCGATCCCAGTCCACAGTCGCGGCCTGTCGGGATGCCTTCTGGCCGTGCGGCCTGTCGGGAAGTCTTCAGGCTAACGAAATCAAGGGATATGGGGAGAAAGCAGGAACGGGGTACTGATTTTGGATGATGAGCCATGATCATCCAAAATTGAATGGCTCCAAGGGCCGAATGGCCTACGCCTGCAACTATTTTCTGTTTCTTACTAAACTAATCGTATTTAGGGACTTCAGATAATGTGTCTTGTCATTGTAGTGTGAAGACATACCCCAGTTAAAGCATCTAAAATTTGTAAGATCAAACTCCCCACTTCCCCACTGGAAATCCATCATTCTGAAACGTTGTGGATGCATATTGTTCTCCACCTTCGCTTCTATTTATAGAATAACTCTGATCTCTATAGCATTTTCACATCACTGATCATATCAATGAATACGTTCCAGCCCAACTCTAATGCAATATTCTTTAAATATTTATGATATGCTTTTGAAAAATTGCCTTGGCAATTTTCTTTACAGAATACACTGTTTTTGACAAATCCTGAAATCACTGTCTGCAGAAGGGTCTTGATCCAAAACATCATTTGCCCATTCCCTCATCAGATGCTGCCTGACCTGCTGAGCTATTCCGGCACTTTGGGTTTCACTGTTTTTTTCAATGTTATGCCTCAAAATGCGAGATCTTAATTGGCTTTTGTAAAGTGTAAATTGTTCTTAGTGTGCAGTATAGTGCTAATGTACGGGGTGATAGCAGTTGGCGTGGACTCGGTGGGCCGAAGGAAGGGCCTGTTTCCTCTATCCATGACAAATACCACCAAGGAGATTTCTGATCAGTGTCTCATTACCAGAACATTGGGGTGGGAGATTGCAACCTTCACATGGTCCACCCTGTTTCGACGAATGCAATCAACCTGGCGTGCACAAACAGAAGATCAAACAGAACAAGTTGTCTTACAACTGAGGCTGTGCACGCCATATGCACGAAGTAGAAGCAGTACATTGCTGGGCACTGATTCTCTGCTCTATTTACTCTGATATTTGTGACTACATTTCCGAAGCAAGTCCGTTGCTGTAGCTCTATCCAGGGCAGCCTTGGGACATGTGAATTATGTGCATAAAAATGCACCTTTATGTCTTGTACATGTTGCAAGTCTGTCGTCTTCTCTCCCTCAACGTGAACACCACCACAGCCACACACAGGGAGGAGGAGAATCTTTTTTTTCCACCCAGTTTCTGTAATCTGAAATGGTGGTCCTTGTAGATTCAATGTCGGCATTCCAAACGATGTCCACAGTGGCTCTGCACATCGATGTAATCCTTCGGAGCACAAAACCCTTGAAGTGTCTCAGACTCAATCCTGTCAAAGTCCATCACAATGTCCTGTCAGTGTCATAGACCTCTGGCCAATTACCACAACAGGTATCTGCCCTGCTGGCAACAAAGCAGTCCATCTCCCCCATATTTAGAAGTCCCTCCTAACACCATTTCACAGCCCACCAAGGCCTGCTGGACCTCCCGATTGCTAACTATATTAAATCAGCGGTAGAGTTGCTACCTTACAATGCCAGAGACCCAGGTTCCACCTTGACTAGGGATGCTTGTCTGAATGGAGTTTGTATGTTCTCCCTGTGACCTGCGTGCGTTTTTCTCCGGGATCTCCGGTTTCCTCCAACATTCTAAAGACATACAGGTTTGTAGGGTAATTGGCTTAGCGTAATTGTAAATTGTCCCTAATGTGCGTAGGATAGTGTTAGTGTGTGTGAATCACTGGTCGGCATGGACTTGCCGAAGGGCCTGTTTCCATGCTGTATCTCTAAACTAAATTAAAATAACCTCCACTACCCATTCTCATACTGACCTTTCTGTCCTGGGCCTCCTCCATTGCCAGAGTGAGGCCACCCGCAAACTGGCGGAACAGCACCTCGTATTCCTCTTGTGTATTCTTACACCCCTACGGTATGAACATTGTGGAAACAAGGAACTGCAGATGTTGGTTTACAAAGAAGGACACAAAATGCTGGAGTAAATCAGCGGGTCAGGCAGCATCTCTGGAGAACATGGATAGGAGACAATTCGGGTCGGGACCCTTCAATATATGTACATCAAATTCTTCAACTTCAAGCGAATTCCCTCTGTACCCTTTTCTTTCTCTTTCCCTACACTACAGTGCGCACATAGTTCCCCCACCACCCTAGTCACCCCGCTTTTTTTCCTGCTCTCATGCATTCTTAGTAAGAAGGTAGGCAATGTTTTGTCAATAACTCCATCTGCAGGCCAACAGTAAATCTCACTGAACTCAACCCCACCCTATCCCTTCACTCGCCAGCTCCAAAATTGGGGTATTGGTTCTCAGGGCAAGGGCAGCACAGCGGTAGAGCAGTAGACATCACAGCCTCAGAGACCTGGGTACAATCCTCGGGCGCTGTCTGTGTGTGGGGTTTGTACGTTCTCCCTGTTGGTTTTCTCTGGGTGTTCCGGTTTCCTCCCACACTCCAAAGACGTACAGGGTTGGAGGTTAATTGGCTTCTGTAAATTGCCGCTAGTGTGTAGGGAGTGGATGAGAGAGTGAGATAACAGAACTAATATGAATGGGTGATCGGCGGTCGGCATGGAGTTGGTGGACCGAAGAGCCTGTTGTGACGCTGTTCCAGGGGCTGTTCACGAATCACGATGGCGCAGTGGTAGAGTTGCTGCCTCACGGAGCCAGACACCCGGGTTCGATCCTCACTACGGGTGCTGTCTATACGGAGTTTGTACGTTCTCCTTGCGACCGCATGGCTTTCCTCCGGGTGCTCCGGTTTCCTCTCACCTCCCAAAGAGGTGCGGATTTATAAGTTAATTGGCCTCTGTAAATTGTTCCTAGTGTGTGGGGAGTGGGTGGAAGTGGAATAGCATGGAACTAGTGTGAATGGGTGTTTGATGGTCGGTGTGGACTCAGTGGGCCAAAGAGCCTGTTTCCATGCTGTACTTCTAGATTAAACTTAATGCGCTATCAAGATGCATCACTGCTGAATCAATGGAAAGTACTTGAGCGCCTTCTTGGGGCAATAAATGTTCTGATGATTTGAAAACAAGGAAGTGGTGATCTTGAGATATAGAATATAGAACGTAGAATGTTACCTCATTGGAACGGGCCCTTCGTCCCACAATGTTTGTGACACCAATGATGCCAAGTTAAACATCTCGTCTGCCTGCACGTGATTCATATCCCTCTGGTAGACACAAAATGCTGGAGCAACTCAGCAGGTGAGGAAGCATCTCTGGAGAACTATCGTATCTGCCTCCACCAATATCCCTGACAGCACATTACAGGTATGTAAAAAAAACCTGCCTCACACATCTCCATTAAACTTCCCCCCTCTCATCGTACAGCTATGCCCTCTAGTGTTGGACATTTCCACCCTGGGATAAAGGCTCTGTGTGTCTACCCTATCTACACCTCTCATAATTCACATACTTCTATTAAGTCTCCCCTCCCCCCTCGTTTGTTCCAGAAAAAAGCAATCCAAGTCTATCTATCCTCTCCCTGTAGCTGAAACCCTCTAATCTAGGCAGCATTCTGGTAAACCACCTCTGCACCTCCAAAGCCTGCACATCTTTCCTGAAATGGGACGACCAGAACAAAACACAATACTGCATATAAATAGAGATTGAGAAATTATACTGCACACAAAAATGCACCAAAGTGATGCTGCATAGTTTCATCCAGACTCAAGATCAAAATCATAGGTTGTATTGGAAGGCGTATTGAAAGGAACCGCAGATGCTGGTTTCAACTGAAGATAGACACAATATGCTGGAGTAACTCAGCGGGACGGGCAGCACCTCTGGAGAGAAGGAATGGGTGACGTCTCGTATCAAGACCCTTCTTCAGACTGAAGAAGGTTCTCGACCCGAAGCATCACCCATTCCTTCTCCCCAGAGATGCTGCCTGTCCCGCTGAGTTACTCCAGCATTTTTGTGTTTATCATAGGCATTGGATTAGAACTGGAATAATTAAATTCTTACTTGCTGCAGCTTAACATTAGACGCAACAATAACTTTATTGGTAAACTTGACAGTGCAAGCACTAACGTATGTCGAGCAAGTGGAGTAAAGTTCATAGTTATTAGGTGTTGAGGTAGGGTTGTGGTTAGGGTTGTACAGGGTGGTTCAACAACTTGCTGGTTGACATAAAGAACTATTTGTGAACCCAGAGGTCATGGTTCTTAGGCTCCTGTACTTCCTCCCCGATGGTAGCAGCGAGAAGAGAGTGTGGCCAGGGTGGTGTGGGTCTTTGCTGTCGGTCTTAGTAGGAACGCACCACTCCAATATTTCCGTATGAAGTCGGGAACGGCCATGACGTATTCATTCAGATCCCTCCTTGAGTAAAGGGCGGCCCAGTAGCACGGCTGCTCGACCTGCTGCCTCACAGCACCATGGACCCAGGTTCGCTCCTGACCTCGGGTGCTGTCTGTGTGGAGTTTGCAAGTTCTCCCTGTGACCACATGGGTTTCCTCCGGGTGCTCCGGTTTCCTCCCACACTCCAAAGATGTGCAGATTTGTAGGTTAGTTGGCCACTAAATTGTCCCTAGGGCGTTGGATAGAAATAGTGTACAGCTGATCGATGGCCGGCGTGGGCTGAAGGGCCTGTTTCCACGCTGTATCTCTAAACTAAAACTAAAAACGCCGGCATCTGCTGCCAGGCATTGCCAGACACTTTACTTCTTGCTTTTTAAAAACTCATAACGCAAACTTCAATTCCTTTCACTCGATATGAGTCAATAGTCAAGGGTTAAAAGTAAAGAGTGTTTGATTGTTGCATCAAAGGTGGGAAAGGGACACAAACATCTAGAGTGTTGAATTGTCATATGTACCAAAAGCACAACAATGAATTTCTTACTTACAGCAGGATAACAGGCTTAAAGCAGCATAACACAATACTCGTAGGTAACATACTGTAATAAACCAAAAAAAGTTCAGTAAATTACCAATAAAACAATGTTTCTGCAAAATAATAGCTCATAGTTTAATTGGTTCGTAGTGTTCAAGAGCCTGATGGTTGCTGGGAAGAAGCTGTTCTTGAACTTGGAGGTCACGGTATTCAGACTCCTGTACCTTCTTCCCGATGGCAGGAGTGAAATGAGAGCGTGGCCAGGGTGGTGTGGGTCTCTGATGATGCTGACTGCTTTTTTGAGACAGCGTCTCCTGTAGATCCCTTCGACGGTGGGGAGGTCAGGACTTGTGATGGACCGGGCAGTGACCACCACTTTTTGTAATCTCCTTCGTTCTTGGGCGTTCGAGTTGCCGAAACAGGCCGTGATGCAACCAGTCAATATGCTCTCTGCTGTACACCTGTAGAAGTTCAAGAGAGTACTTGTCAACATACTGAATCTCCTCAATCTTCCAAGGAAGTAGAGGCGTTGATGAGCTTTCTTTATGCTTGCATTAGATTGCTGAACATTTTACCAATTACCAAGCTAAAATTCATAGTTTGAAGCATTTAACTTCCTCTGATAACATTCCCATGACAGTAATCATCCCAATCCAGACTTTCTACCAAGGCAAATGATGTTAACGTCGACTGGGTGACAGCAGAATGTCTGTTATGTTTAGAGTGCTGTTTATGGTAAATTTATTGTTATTTCCTGTGGCCGGTAAACATTTCGAGGAAGCCTTCTCAAGATCGGTCAGATAACTTTTCTTTCCATCAAACTTGTGAGAACTTTGCACACATATTTATCTGTGAGTGTACTAAGGATAATGTGGTCGTAGAGTTTTATTTTTCGAAAATGTCGGAGGATTGTATGTGTATGGGACGGCTGATGGGGTGGAAGGTGAGGACAAGGGGGACTCTGTCCTTGTTACGAGTAGGGGGATGGGGAGGTAAGAGCGGAGCTGCGGGATATAGAGGAGACCCTGGTGAAGAAGGGTCTCGACCTGAAACGTCGCCTATTCCTTCTCTCCATAGATGCTGCCTCACCCGCTGAGTTTTTCCAACATTTTTGTCTACCAAGGATAATGTGGTCGTGGTTTGAAGCAATATGGTACAAAGTGAGCATTTGGCTTGAATTTATTGGGCTGACTTTGGCTTCTTTGAGAAGAAAGAGGTCCATGGACAAAATGTTGATATATGGGGTTAGTATAGATGATGGACAGCATGGATACGACGGGCTGAAGGGGGCTGTGTGACTCGGAATGAGCTGTGGAGAATTATTTTGATATAAACATTGGAGTTATACAAGGCATTGGAGTTGTACAAGACATTGGTGAGGCCACATTAGAAAGGGTGTTGTTAAGATGGAAAGGGTGCAGAGAAGATTTACAAGGATGTTGCCTGGACTCTAGGGGCTGAGCTATAGGGAGAGGTTGAGCAGGTTGGGACTCTATTCCTTGGAGTGCAGGAGTATGAAAGGGGTGATCTTATAGAGGTATACAATATCATGAGAGGAATAGATGGGTAGATGCACAGAATATT
>CM075985.1:31583508-31636249 GCA_038087875.1 Malacoraja senta
AGATGATATACCGGATCAGCCACGATCATTTTGAAGACAGGAGGGACTGCAGATACGATACAATACGATAGAACTTTATTTATCCCAGGAGGGAAATTGGTCGCTGGATTCGAGAGCAAAAACAAAGTGTCAGAGGAACTCAAAGGGTCAGGCAGGATCTGTGGAGGGGAATGGAAAGACGACATGCTTTGCCTGACCCGAAACATTGTCTGTGCATCCCCTCCCTGGATGCTGCCTGACCCATTGGTGGTGAATCTGTGGAATTAATTGCCACAGACGGCTGTGCAGGCCAAGTCAATGGGTAATTTCAAGCTGAAGATTGACAGATTCTTGATTAGTACGGATGTCGGGGGTTATGGGGAGAAGGCAGGAGAATGAGGTTGAGAGGGAAAGATAGATCAGCCACGATTGAATGGCGAAGTAGACCTGATGGGCCGAATGGCCTAATTCTGCTCCTACAACTTAGGGCAGCACGGTGGCGCAGTGGTAGAGTTGCTGCCTTACAGTGCTTGCAGCGCCAGAGGCCCGGGTTCGATCCTGACTACGGGTGCTGTCTGTACGGAGTTTGTATGCTCTCCCCGTGACCGCGTGGGTTTTCTCCGAGATCTTCGGTTTCCTCCCACACTCCAAAGAAGTACAGGTATGTAAGCGAATTGGCTTGTTATAAGTGTAAAAATTGTCCCTAGTGTGTGTAGGATGATGTTAATGTGCGGGGATCGCTGGTCGGCGTGGACATGGTGGTGAAAAGGGCCTGTTTCCGTGCTGTATCTCTAAACTAAACTTATGAACTTGCGAGTTCCTCCAGCACTTTGAAGGGAGGTGGTCCACCATTGCTCCTATGTTCTTCTGCTCTTATCACCACATAATTCTTTCATTGGAAATTTCTTGGATCTAGATGTAACTATCTACACAATTGTTTTGCTTGGAGTCAAACTTTGTTTTGAATGTTCCGATGCTCCAAAATGTTGCGCTTCAACAATAGCTCGAAGGAGAATTATTTATGATTGTTTTGCTGGTGGAAACAATTTTCTTTGAGTAACGCCCAGCCCTCCTCCAAGCTTATTAATTTTCCACCTACCTTCCAGTAGGAGGCTGGTAACTTTGTTGATTTAGTAAGAATGGAAAGTGTTTCAAGAGAAGACATTGATTTAACATGACAGCGTTTGCATAAACAGAGCCAGCAGGTTTCACGAGTGTTACACAAGCAAGATAGTTATGCGGGGTGGCTCTGACATGAGGTGCCTTTGGCAAATGTGAGTTATGGGAGTACAGTTAAAGACTGGAGAAACAAACAAGACTTGAAGCGCTGGAGTACCCACGGGATAGGTCCCAGCCTGAAACATCGTCTGTCGGAGCAAGGAACTGCAGATGCTGGTTTACCAAGGAAAGATACAAAACTGCTGGAGTAACGTGTCAGGCAGCATCTCTGGAGAACATGGATAGGTGACGTTTTGGCTCGGGTCAAACTGAAGAAAGGTCATAAGGTCATAAGGGATAGGAGTAGACATTGGCTGATCTATCTCTCCCTCCGAACCCCATTCTCCTGCCTTCTCCCCATAAACCCGTACTAATCAAGAAAGGTCCTGACCCAAAACGTCACCTATACATGTTCTCCTGAAACCTCGTTTGTCCATTCCCTCCACAGATGCCGCCTAACCTGCTGAGTTCTTCCAGTACTTTGTGTATTGCTCAAGATTCCAGCAAAGACCAAAGAACTTAGTACAGCACAGGAAACAGGCCCTTGGGCCCACAATGTCTGTGTCGAACATAATACTAAGTCAAGGGAAGAAGGGTCTCGACCCGAAATGCCACCTATTCCTTTTCTCCAAAGGTGGTGTCTGACCCGCTGAGTTACTCCACCATTTTGTGGTTATCCTCAATGCCAAGTTAAACTAATCTTTTCTGCCTGCACATGATTCATATCCCTTGATTACTCATTTAAAAGACCCTTAAACGCCACTATTGTATCTGTCTCCACCACCACCCTCTGTGTAACAAACATGCCCCACACATCTCCTTTAAACTTTGCCCCACTCACCTCAAAGCTATGGCCTCTAATTTTTGACATTTCCACCCTGGGGAAAAGGTGCTGACTTTCTAGCTGCAGTTCGTTGTATCTCCCATTGGAGGGATGAATATAGTTCATCTTTGGCAGGGCCTAACTGTGCATTTGTGTGCATACTCCTAAACAATATTAGATTGGTGAGCAATGTGGAGACTTTACACCTCTACAAAGGCACCAAATGCTGCACAGATAAAAGCAAATAGAGCAACGTACCAGATACTGGTGCACGGTGACAGAAGGAACTGCAGATGCTCGAATCTTGAGCAAATCACAAAGTGCTGGAGGAGTGCTGGGTCGGTCAGAATCTGTGGAGGGAATTGACAGGTGAGGGCCTTCTTATGTTTCCAGTAGTGGGAGAGTCTAGGACCAGAGGACACAGTCTCAGAATAAAAGGATGTACCTTTAGAAAGAAGATGAGGAGGAATTTCTTTGGTCAGAGGGTGGTGAATCTGTGGAATTCGTTGCCGTAGAAGGCTTTGGAGGCCAGGTCAATGGATATTTTGATACATTCTTGCTTAGTACGGGTGTCAGGGGTTATGGGGAGAAGGCAGGAGAATGGGGTTGAGAGGGAAAGATAGATCAGCCATGATTGAATGGTGGAGCAGACTTGATGGGCCAAATAGCGTAATTCTGCTCCTAAGATTTATGAATTTATGATAATGTGCAGAATCTGTGCTTCACAAGGAGTAGATCCTTGCATTAACATTGGAAAAGACAGATACTGACAAAGCAAGGCGTGATAGAGTCATACAGCACGTTAACATGCTCTTCGGCCCAACTTGTCCATGCTAACCAAGATGCCCCATCTACACTAGTCCCACCTGGCCACATTTGGTCCATATCACTCTAAAACTTTCCAACCCATGTACCCATTCAAGTGTCTTTTAAATGTTGTTATAGTACCTGCCTCAACTACCTCCTCTGGCAGCTTGTTCCATATACCCACCACCCTCTGTGTGAAACATGCTGTCTCTCAGGTTCATATTAAGCCATTAGGCCCATCAAGTCTACTCCGCCATTCAACCACGGCTGATCTATCTTTCCCTCTTAACTCCTGACACCTGAATTAATCAAGAATCTGAACATCTCCGCTTTCAAAATATCCATTGACGGCCTCCACAACTGTCTGTGGCAATGAATTCCACAGATTCACCACACTCTGACTAAATAAGTTCCTCCTCATCTCCTTTCTAAAGGTACATCCTCTTGTTCTGAGGCTGTGCCCTCTGGTCTTAGACTCTCCCACTAGTGGAAACATCCTCTCCACATTCACTCTATCCAGGCCTTTCACGATTTGGTATATTTCAATGATGTGTCCCCTCATCCTTCTAAACTCCAGCGAGTGCAGGACCAGTGCCAACGCCTACAAGCCTGCCACTCTGTTGTTCTTGCACCACCTTAAATGCTAGTTTAAATGATTCACAACCTTGACAGAATGAAGACGAAACCTAAACATTTGAAAGATTGGATAAATGTTACCTGACACTGGCTCCATAACCGCATTTGGTTATTTTGCACTAGGTGACACAATTGGGTATCTATCTGTTGCTGATTTCTGGCAATTCACCTGGGACTAGTCTGTCTGCAAGTTTACATTGGAATTAAAAATCTATTTCCAAAATAGCCCGTAAGCTGTAGGACACAAAGAACTGCAGATGCTGGAATCTTGACAAAACACTAAGTGCTGGAGGAACCCAGCGGGTCAGGCAGCATCTGTGGAGGGAAATGGACAGGCGATGTTTTGGGTCGGGACCCTCTTCATTTATTTTTAGAGTTGCCGCGTGCAAACGCGTGCCGAGTCCACGCCAACCATCCAACACTCCGACCCGCACACACTATCACTCCTGCACACTTCAGGCAATTTGCAGAAGCCAATTAACCTACAAACCCGCATGTCTTTGGGATGTGGGAGGAAACCGGAGGACCTGGAGAAAACCTACATGGTCACAGGGAGAGAGTGGAAACTCCACACAGACAGCACCTGGGGGCAGGATGGAATCTGGGTCTCTGGCGCTGTAAGGCAGCTGCTCCACCCGCTGCACCACCGTGCTATCCTACATTTGCTGTAAAATGCTTTAGCCATCCCCCGAGATCACTGCTGGGGCCTGAGTAACTCCAGATGCAAACTTTGGCTGTCGTTTTCCACAAGGCAAACTAAATTGTGTTCAAATTGTCTTTGAGATGTCTGTCTGTCTAAGAGATTATTATAGTTGGGATTTTTTTTCCATTGAGGATGTTCAGTCCTTTCAGAAGTGGGTCTGTGCATTAAGATGTAGAAACAAGAAACTGCCGATGCTTTACAAAACAAGACACAAAGTGCTGGAGTAACTAGAGGGCAGCAGGGTGGCGCCGTTGTGGAGTTACTGCCTTACAGCACTTGCAGCCCCAGAGACCCGAGTTCGATCCCGACTACGGGTGCTGACTAGAGTTTGTACGTTCTCCCGATGACCTACGTTGGTTTTCTCCGGGATCTCCGGTTTCCTCCCAAACCCCAAAGACGTACGGGTTTGCAGGTTAATTGGCTTGGTATAAGTGTAAAATTGTCTCAAATGTGTGTAGGATAATGTTAGTGTGCAGGGATTGCTGGTCGGTGCGGACTTGGTGGGCCGAAGGGGCTGTTTCCGCGCTGTATCTCGAAACTAAACTAAACTCAGCGGGTCAGGCAGCATCTCTGGAGAACATGGACAGGTGCCATCACAGGTTGGGACCCTTCTTCAGACTGATTGTGCAGCAAAGGAGAGGGGCAGGACAAATCCTGGCAAGGAATAGGTGAACACAGGCGAGAGGGGGTTTTGATCGGCAGATGGTTGGACAAAGGCCGGAGATTAAATAAAGGTGTGAGACAAAAAGGATTGAAGAGTTGAGAATTATGAAGGAATGTAGTTGGAGGAGAGGGGGAGGGGAGAGATAGATACAAGTCCAGGTGGGGCATCGGGGAAGAGGGTGGTGGCGGAAAGAATGGGTGGTGTGGGGGAGAAAGGGGAGGGGAGGGTGAGAGGTTTAAAATTGAAAGAATTCAAAAAGATATTTATCTGAACTCACAAAGATAGTGAATCAAAGTAGGGCTGCCTGAAGACAATTAAACTCCATTCAATTTGGCACCAGTTCAGTGGCACAAGTCCAAAAGGTGAAACTTCTCAAAAAGGAAATTTCACATTAGCCCAGTAGAGGGTGTGCAAATGAAGTCAACGTTTATGTTGGGTAGTGGGACAGAGAGGACACCTTTTAATTTCATCTCTACTGTTTTATTCCCAAATGATTAGAAATGATTAGAAAGGAACCAAAGTTCGATTTACATCTCCTGACTCCCAATGATAATCTGCATCTAGAGGCAAAACAAATAAAAATCTAATCTAAATAAGGTTATAAAGTTATGAGAGGCATAGATAAGGTAGACAGTCAGAACCTTTTCCCCAGGGTGGGAATGTCAACCACCAGAGGGCATGGATTTAAGGTAAGAGGAGCAACGTTTATAGGAGACTAGACTAAGTGTCCCAGTCACATGGGAGGCCTGGTCCCCCCAACGCAATCCATTCCCCAACGCAATGTTCCACCACTCGCCTGTTCCCCCAACGCAACCCGTTCCCCCAAAGCAATATTCCACCACTCAGGGGAGGACGTGTGTGGGAGGGGGGTGTGGGGGAGGAGGTGTGGGGGAGGGGTTGTGCAGGAGGGTGGGGTGGGGAAAGGGGGTGTGTGGGGAAAGGAGGGGTGTGGGGAAAGGAGGTTGGGGGGATGGGGAGGGTGGGGGGGGAGGATGTGGGGATGTGGAGGGCTTGCACTCTGCTCACCACACACCTTCAGCTTTCGGCCTCACGCAGCAGATCCCGGTCCCACTCCGGTTGCACTCAGAGGCTTCCGGTTCAACTCAGCAGCCTCCGGCTGGTCTCCACAGAAGCAGCCGGCGGTCCGCTGATTCCCCGCTAGCCGCTGACTCCCCACAAGCTGCTCAACACACTGCGCCCCTTCAGCTTTTTATTCTCATCGCCGCGTTATTGACAGCGGGTTCCGGAAGGGGCGGTTTTTACGATTTTAAAAACTTTATAACTTTTGTACTATTTCACCGATTGGAACAAAAGTTATTTGACTTGCAGCAGAGGAGAATGGTGAGTAAGGTGGCTAAAAATCGTAGCGCTATGGGCGATTGTTTTTGCGCAAATTTAATTACAACGCAGACCGGAAGTGATCAAGATGAGAGTTTTAGTAATAGTATAGATGAGCGGGGCAAGTTTTTTACACAGAGGGTGGTGGGTGCCTGGAACGTGCTTCCAGGGATGGTCGTGGAGGCAGATACAATTCTGGCATTTAAGATGCTTTAAGATAGGCACATGGATGTGCAGGGAAAGGAAGAATAGGCAGATGGAATTAGTTTAACTTGGCATCATGTTCCGCACAGACATTGTGGGCTGAAGGGCCTGTTCCTGAGCTGTACTGTTCTATTTTCTATGTTCTATGTTCAGCAATGTAATGAATTCCATTCCTGTACCTCAATTTTTAAGCCCTTCTTAGGAAACTAAGAAGAGCAGTTGGTAGGAGTGCTGGCTTCAGAATTCTAACATTTGCCATTGAAAGACAAGGTGAAAACAAAGGGACTGCAGGTGCTGGTTTACACAAAAGGACACAAAGTGCTGGAGTAACTCAGCGAGTCAGGCAGCATCTCTGGAGACCCTTCTTCTGTCCTGATATTCTCCAATTGTGATCAGTGTTTAAAGTATTTTAACGGAATGCGCAATGTTCTTGAGTGTGTTCTGTAATGCGGATGGGATGTAAAGCTTCATCCTCCCACATCACAAAGACGTCCGGGTTTATGGGTTAATTGGTCCTGTGTAATTTGCCCCTAGTGTGTAGGGAGAGGATGCAAAAGTGGGATAACATAGAACTAGTGTGAACGGATGATCGATGGTCGGCGTCGACCTGGTGGGCTGAAGGGACTGTTTCCATGCAGTACTTAAAATAAACCAAAAAAATCAGCTCAGCTGGAGACACGAGAGATGCTAGTTCTAGATTGGTATATGGAGTCATACAGCCACTGATACATGGAAACATACCCTTCGGCCCAACTACTCCATGCCAACCAAGATGTTCCATCTACACTAGTCCCACCTGCCCGGGTTTGGCCCAGAGCCCTCTAAGCCTTTCCTAGTCATGTACCCATCCATATGTCTGTTAAATGTTGTTCTTGTACCTGCCTCAGTTGTTAAATGTTGCTATTGTACCTTTCTTGCAGCTTGCTCCATATATCCACCACCCACTCTGTTGCTCCTTCTGTTCTAAGCAAGCCTAACGTAAGCTGCCAGGAAGTGAGTCTAAAGTGATCTCATCGTCAAGTTGCCTTGCCTTTACTGACCCTGTTGATGAGTCACAGAGCTATGAAGTCAGAGCATGATACAGTAAGTGACATCTTGCCTTCCTCAATGTAAACCTATATCCTCTGGTTCTTGATTCCCCTAATCCTGCCGTAAGACATTGGGTAATGACCAAACACTTAAAGCCTGAAGAAGGGTCCTGACTCAAATCGTCACCAATCCATGTTCTCCAGATGTGCTGCCTGACCCGCTGAGTTACTCCACCACTTTGTGTCTAATTTAGTTTAGGTTATAGATACAACATGAAAACAGTCCCTTTCGGCCCACTGAGTCCACGCCGACCGTTGATCACCCGTACACTAGTTCTATCCTACACACTAAGGGACAATTTTACAGAAGCCTATTAACGTACAAGCTTGCATGTCTTTCGAGTGGATAGGGGAGAACCAGTGGATGTGTTGTATCTGGACTTTCAGAAGGCTTTCGACAAGGTACCACATAAGAGATTAGGATACAAACTTAAATCACACGGTATTGGGGGTTCAGTATTGATGTGGATAGAGAACTGGCTGGCAAACAGGAAGCAAAGAGTAGGAGTAAATGGGTCCTTTTCACAATGGCAGGCAGTGACTAGTGAGGTACCGCAAGGCTCAGTGCTGGGACCCCAGCTATTTACAATTTATATTAATGATCTGGACGAGGGAATTGAAAGCAACATCTCCAAGTTTGCGGATGACACTAAGCTGGGGGGTAGTGTTAGCTGTGAGGAGGATGCTAGGAGACTGCAAGGTGACTTGGATAGGCTGGGGGAGTGGGCAAATGTTTGGCAGATGCAGTATAATGTGGATAAATGTGAGGTTATCCACTTTGGTGGCAAAAACGGGAAGGCAGACTATTATCTAAATGGTGGCCGATTAGGAAATGGGGAGGTGCAGCGAGACCTGGGTGTCATGGTACACCAGTCATTGAAAGTAGGCATGCAGGTGCAGCAGGCAGTGAAGAAAGCGAATGGTATGTTGGCCTTCATAGCAAGAGGATTTGAGTATAGGAGCAGGGAGGTTCTACTGCAGTTGTACAGGGTCTTGGTGAGACCACACCTGGAGTATTGCGTACAGTTTTGGTCTCCAAATCTGAGGAAGGACATTATAGCCATAGAGGGAGTGCAGAGAAGGTTCACCAGACTGATTCCTGGGATGTCAGGACTTTCATATGAAGAAAGACTGGATAGACTTGGCTTATACTCGCTAGAATTTAGGAGATTGAGAGGGGATCTTATAGAAACGTACAAAATTCTTATGGGGTTGGACAGGCTAGATGCAGGAAGATTGTTCCCGATGTTGGGGAAGTCCAGGACAAGGGGTCACAGCTTAAGGATAAGGGGGAAATCCTTTAAGACCGAGATGAGGAAAAACTTTTTCACACAGAGAGTGGTGAATCTCTGGAACTCTCTGCCACAGAGGGTAGTTGACGCCAGTTCATTGGCTATATTTAAGAGGGAGTTAGATGTGGCCCTTGTGGCTAGAGGGATCAGGGGGTATGGAGAGAAGGCAGGTACGGGATACTGAGTTGGATGATCAGCCATGATCATATTGAATGGCGGTGCAGGCTCGAAGGGCCGAATGGCCTACTCCTGCACATATTTTCTATGTTTCTATGTTTCTATGAAACCGGAGGACCCGGAGAAAACCCACGAGGTCACAGGGAGAGTGTGGAAAGTCCACAATTACAGCACCCGAGGGCAGGATGGAACCCAGGTCTCTGGCGCTGTAAGGCAGCTGCTCCACCTGCTGCGCCACTATGCTGCTGCTTTTGTGTAAATCAGTGACTGCAGTTCCTTGTTTCTACACTGATAATATACAGGGCCAATTAAAGGTGCTGCAAAAGGAAATTGATGCATAGACCTTGAGTTAAGTGATAGGATTAGAATTAGGCCATCAATTCTACTATGCCATTCAACCATGGCTGATCTATCTCTCCCTCCTAACCCCATTCTCCTGCCTTCTCCCCACAAACCCTGATACCCGTACTAACCAAGAATCTATCTATCTCTGCCTTAAAAATATCCATTGACTTGGCCTCCAAGGGAAGAAAATATCACCAGGTGTTGAATTCTCATCTTCCCCATGAGATGGCGCTGTGTCGAGCCATCCACAGCCCTCTCCCCACCTCCCCAGTCGAATAATCCCAAACAACCCTGGGCAATGCTGGAGAGAGGGAATTGGCCGGCACAGGAAATCTGTGGAAAATTCCTCCCTTGATTCTCAGCAGTAGGGCAACAGTGACGTCAAAGAGCATTATAATTTGTGTGGCTTCAGTTAGTTACAGATGCGCACAGCAAGTGGTCTGAACCTGCATAATGGGAGGTACTTTGTGTGTTCTGGCTTCTCAAATCATATTTCTGTGCAAAGAGCAGCAGCGCAGTCCAGTTGCTCCGAGATCTTTAATCCTTCTCCCTTTCATAACATTCCTGACACATATTTTCACATATCCTCCCCTTTGAATTAATTTAATGTCGGGTTGCAGTCAAAGCCTCCAGGCTGCATCTGAGGGCCCTGGTTGTGGCTTGTGATAACATGGACCTTGAAGCACTGTGGAGAGGATGAGGGAAGGGGCTAAACGAGAGTGGTAAATTTCTCAAGAGTCAAGAGTTTTTTATTGTCATATGTCCCGAAACGGAACAATAAAATTCGTACTTGCAACAACACAACAGATATGTAACAACACAACAGATTCACACAGAGAGTGGTGAATCTCTGGAATTCTCTGCCACAGAATGTAGTTGAGGCCAGTTCATTGGCTATATTTAAGAGGGAGTTAGATGTGGCCCTTGTGGCTAAAGGGATCAGGGGGTATGGAGAGAAGGCAGGTACGGGATACTGAGTTGGATGATCAGCCATGATCATATTGAATGGCCTACTCCTGCACCTATTTTCTATGTTTCTATGTAAACGTAGTACACTGTAGACAATATAATAAATAGAAAAGAAAAAAAAGTTCAGTGTGTGTGTGTATATATATATATATATATATATATATATATACACACACACAGAATCCTGGAATCTTGGTTCGATCCTGACTGCGGGTGCTGTTTATATATATATATGATTCTGCCACTGTAAGGCAGCAACTCTACCATTGAGCCACTGTGCCACACGAAACCCAGCTCCAGAGACCCGGGTTTGATCCTGATTTCAGGTGCTGTCTGTGTGTGTGTGTGTGTGGAGTGAACGTTCTTCCTGTGACCACGTGCGTTTCCTCCAGGTGCTCCAGTTTCCTCCCACATCCCAAAGACGTGCGGGTTTGTCGGTTAATTGGCCCTCTGTAAACTGCCCCTAGTGTGCAGGGTGTGGATGAGAAAGTGGGATAACATAGAACTAGTGTGAACTGATGATCGATGGTCAGTGTGGACTCGGTGGGCGGTAGGGCCTGTTTCCATGCTGTATCTCTAAATTAAACCAAACTAATACTTTATCAAAATCACTCACAAGGAAATATAGGCTCATTGTATAAAACTGCAGGTGTAGAACCATAGACTCACTTGGCAGGGAAGGACGCCATTCAGTCCATCATCCCTATACTAGATGTTAGATCGAACTGTCCTGTTCCCTGCATTATTTTTTCTATGGATATTCAGTTATCTTTTGAAAATCTCTTATTGCATCTGCTTTCATCACTCTTTCAAGCTGGGCATTCTGAACTGTAATAACATAGATGGAGACACGAGGAACTGGAGATGCTGGAATCTTGCTTAGAACACAAAGTGCTAGAGTAACTCAGCAGGTCAGGCAGCATCTCTGGAGGACATGGATAGGCAACGTTTCGGGTCATGATAATATGCTGTATTAACAAAATCTCATTCCTCCTGTTCTTCTGAGTTCTGGTCACCCCATTAAAGGAGGCATGTGCGAGGTTTTGAAGAGGATGCAGACGAGGTTTACCAGAATGCTGTCTGGATTAGAGGAAATCAGTTACAAGGCGAGGATTGTTTTCTCTGGAGCGTTAGTGGATGAGGGGAGTCCCGATAGAAGTATATGAAATTATGAGAGGCATAGATAGGATAGACAGTAGGAACCTTTTTCCCCAGGGTGGAAATGTCAAGGACTAGAGGGCCTAGCTTTCAGGTGAGAGTGGCAAAGTTTAAAGGAGATGTGTGGAGCAGGTTATTTTACACAGAGGGTGGTGGGTGCCTGGAGCGTGCTGCCGGAGGTGGTGGTGGAGGCAGATACGACAGTGGTGTTTAAGAGGCTTTTGGATAGGAATATGGATATGCAGGGAATGGAGGGATATGGATGAGGTGCAGGCAGAGTTTAACTTGGCATCCTGTTCGGCAAGGACAATATGGGCCAAGGGGCCTGTTCCTGTACTGAACTGTTCTATGTTACAAATACCTGAATATCGTCAAGCTTCACTGTTTTAACTAGGCCTGAATATTGAACACAAAAAAAAAAATCAATTTTGGAAGGCCCTCCTTTGGGAATTGCCAATTTAAAAGTCTACAATCAAGCCCAGAAGCTATTTTCAGTTTAAAAAAAAAACCTGATTGATGGATCTATTCAACGTGTTAGCATCTAGAGAATGGGCCGAGGATTCAGATGTAGTCGGGATTCTGACCACATCTGCTTCAGTTGGGAAATAGGTTGCTGGTTATGGAACAGTCAGAACATCTTGTGGTTCAACAGGAAATGTAGGAGACCCAATCAGATTTGAAGACCAGGAAATAAATAGAGAAAAGACTGAGAAGGAAAGTACATTAAGGTTGTTGACTTAATTACAAATCAGACAGGGAAACATAGAATATAGAACACCACAGCTCAGGAAGAGGCCCTTCGGCCCACAATGTCTGTGCTGAACATGATGCCAAATTAAGCTAATCTCATCCACCTGCACATAAGCCACATCTCTCCACTCCCTGTAATCCATGCATCTATCTAAATGCCTCTTAATTGTATCTGTCACCACCACCCCTGGCAGCACATTCCAGGAACCCACCACCCTCTGTGTAAAAACTTTTGTCCCTCACAACTCCTTTAAACTTTGACCCTTTCACCTTAAAGGGCCTGTCCCACTTAGGCGACTTTTTAGGCGAGTGCAGGAGACTCTGCGCTCGCCTCATGTTCGCCACATTGTCGCCACATGAGTCTCCTTCATGGTCGCGAGGAGTTCCCGCATTCTGGGAACTAGTCTCAGTATGGTCGCAGCAAATTTTTCAACATGTTACCGGTAATGTTAAATGCCCGCTAACCTTCACAGCTGTGTATCTCTGGCTTATTAAAAGTTGTCTGGCTTCTTAAAAGTGTCTCCACTCCTTCTCCCCCCTTCTCCCCCATTTTAAAAGACTTACTGTACACTGTGCTAGCCGTCTTTAACCTTCCTGTTCATCGCGGTGTGTGTCTGTATCACCTTCGCTTTGCACCGTGTGAATTTTAGACAGCGCCGTTCCAGTTCGCGGTTTTTCAGGCAAGTGCCGCGAGCTTGAAGGTCGCAGGCAGTCTGCTGAAAAGTCGCCTAAGTGGGACAGGCCCTTAAATATGTGCACTGCAGTCTTTGGCATTTCCACCCTGGAAAAAAGGTTCTGACTGTCTACCCTCTCTATGCTTCTAATAATTTTATATACTTCAATTAAGTTATGAGAGGCATAGATTGGGAAATTAAAAGGGAAAGAAGATCTGATTTAATCAAGCCAGTAAAGAATACCAAGATAAAATGTAAACTAAAATCTATTTTTAAAGTCATAAAACAATTCAGAAAGCAAACCAAATGGACTTTTAATTTTAATTTGTTTACATTGTCAGTCATTCACTCTGATCGTAGCACTGACAGAGTTCTTTGCCTTGCGTATATCTTTGCCTAGCCCTATATCTCAGCAGGTCGGGCGGCATCTATGGAGAGAGAAACTGAGTTAAGGTTTCAGGTGATTTGTAACTGGAACAGGCACGACAGTCAGAATCTTTTTCCCAGGGTGGAAATGTCCAACACTAGAGGGCAGAGCTATAAGGTGAGAGGGGGGGAAGTTTAATAGAGATGTGCAGGCCAAGTTTCATTTAAACACACAGGGTGGTGGGGGCCTGGAATACATTGCCAAGGGGTGGTGGTGGAAGCAGATACAATAGTTGCGATTAAGAGGCTTTTAGATAGGCACATGGATATGCAGGGAATGGAGGGATATGGATCAAGTGCAGGCAGAGGAGGTTAGTGTAACTTGGCATCATGTCCTGCAAGAACTTTGTGGGCCGAAGGGCCCGTTCCTGTACTGTACTGTTCTACGTCCCATGTTAAGTTGCAGAGATGGTGCTGGATGGTTACCACACTTAGTGCCATTGTGTTGAGTCACGCATTCTCTTGACGTTCCTCTCCAAAATAGCTGGCCCACCCTCTCCTTCCTCCCAGGACTCAATGATTGCAAATTTCAACTATTCTTGAATTCTCTTCCTCCCCAGGACCTTTCTCCTTTAACCCCATCACTCCACCAAATCCAACTTTTTGCCTTGTTTTCACAATGTCTCCGATCTGTCTGTGACTATGTTAATGTCTTTGATTGGGCTTAAAGGGCCTGTCCCACTTCGCGACTTTTCTGGCGTCATATCAGTGTCGCCAAAAGATTTTGAACATTTCAAAATCCAGCGGCGACAAAAAAAAGGTTGCGACACTTGAAAAAACACCGCGCGTCAATACGTCATCACGCCGCGTCACCCCTGCATCATACGTCGTCATACGTCATCACGGCGCATCATGCCACGTATTTTTCGGTGAACTGATACGTCAGTCAATGATGCTGGCAGTCGCTGAAAAAAATCGCCCAGTGGGACAGGCCCTTTACTGGCTTTACCTTTCACTAAAGGTTATTCCCTTATCACTGTAAATGGCTCGATTGTAATCAAACGTTGTCTTTCCGCTGACGGGTTAGCACGCAACAAAAAGCTTTTCGCTGTACCTTGGTAGTCAAGAGTCAAGAGTGTTTTATTGTCACATGTTCCAGATAGAACAGTTAAATTCTTACTTGCTGCAGCACAACAGAATATGTAAACATAGTATATGATAAACGGGAGAGAGAAAAGAAAAGCTCAGTGTGTATATAAACACATACTCACAATATATTTATATTATATACACACACTTAATCAAAAAACAAACAAAGTGCAATAATAATAATAATAGTCTATTGTAGTTCAGAGCTTATATGAGGTTGTAGTGCTTAATAGCCTGATGGCTGGAGGGAAGTAGCTGTTCCTGAACCTGGACGTTACAGTTTTCAGGCTCCTGTACTTTTTTCCCCGATGGGAGTGGTGAAATGAGTGTGTGGCCAGGATGGTGTGGGTCTCTGATGATGCTGGCTGCCTTTTTGAGGCAGCGACTCCGATAAATTCCTTCGATGGTGGGGAGATCAGAGCCGGTGATAGGCTGGGCAGTGTTCACAACTTTTTGCAGCTTTTTCCGCTCCTGGATGTGACCATAAACTAAACGGAACTGATCTCCTGCCAGGTCGTGATCAAACAACAGAGGCACTCATCTTCACCACTGTCCTCATCTGGTTAAACTCAGAGCTCACATATTGTCCAACTTTCTCCGCTGCCCTCACCCAGTGACCCTCGCCCTTGCCACTTTCAATCCAAACAATGGACACTTTGCCTGTCTTCAGAACTTAATCCCATCTAACCCCTTCTCTGGCTTTTCTGGTTCCATCCATCATTAACCCTCACAGTGGCTCAGCTGGTCGACCTGTTGCCTCAGACCCGGGTTCGATCCAGACGTGCGTGGAGTTTGCATGTTCTCCGTGTGACCACGTGGGTTTCCCTCTGGGTGCTCCAGTTTCCCCTCGCATCCCGAAGAAGTGCGGGTTTGTAGGTTAATGGGCCCTCTGTAAATTGCCCCCAGTGTGCAGGGAGTGGATGAGGAAGTGGGATAACATAGAACTAGTGTGAAAGGGTGATCGATGATCAGCGCGGACTCGGTGGGCTGAAGGGCCTGTTTCCATGCTGTATCTCTAAACAAAACTAGGGCATCTCATTGCATTGTCAATGATTCGCGCCACTCTTCAGAGTGACAATAATTGCCAATACTTCCTATCTACTTTGTATGCAGTTATATTCACTTTCCTTAATTGCAGTGACTATAGGCTGTTCCCGACCCAAGGGGCTGTTACCGTGCTATATCTTTCAATTAAACAAAAAGTCCTATCAATAGTTCAATGAAAAATCCGATGAGCTTGGAGAAACCATATGATAGCATGAAAATCAAAGGTACGTGACAATAATCAACCAAAACCTTTCCTGCTATTTTCACCAAGGACATCCAATTCCTCAATGCCTCATTAGAACGATCGCAGGGCCAAACCAGTCCTTTAAAGGGCTGTCCCACTGTGGTGACCTAATCTGCGAGTTTAAAGAGTTCGAGGGAAGTTCCCGCATACTCATGGCCTCAGCTAGGTCGCGGAGAATTTTTCAGCATGTTGAAAATTTTTCCTCGAGTAAAAATTGGTCGGCATGGTTCTTTTGAACTCGTAGTGCAGTGGAGTGGGGTCACTATTTAGTTACAGGCAGTCGAGGGCAGCCGTAGGCAATCTCCTTCGCCGACCGGGCATTTTAATTGGCTCATAGGAGTTTTCAGGACCAAGGAAAACCGATCGGTAAGTAAAATGCCCGCTAAACTTTATTATACTTCTTACAAGTGTCTCCACTCCTTCTCCCCCCCTTCTCTCTCCCATTCTCCCCCTCCACGCTCTTTAAAGGACTTACCGTTACTGTGCAGCCGTCTTTTACCTTCCTCGTCATCGTGGGAGTGAATTTCAGGCGGCGCTCCCCTGCTTTCTCTGTGTGTGTGTGTGTGCATGCGTGTGCGTGTGCGTGTGCGTGTGCGTGTGTGTGCGCGCGCGCGTGTGTGCGCCAGTGATCACTTCGCAAACTAACACTATCCTACACACGAGGGACAATTTTACAATTTAACCAAAGCCAATTAATCTACAAACCTGTACATCTTTGGAGTGTGGGAGGAAACCAGAGCATCCGGGGAAAACCCATGCAGTCACAGGGAGAATGTACAAACTCCATACAGACAGCACCCGTAGTCAGGATTGAACCCGGGTCTCTGGTGGTAAAAGGCAGCAACTCTACCGCTGTGCCACTGTGCTGACCTCCTCCAACACCACCACCACACTTGTCCAGCTGACTGAACTTCTTCTCATGGACAACTTCTCCTTTAGCTCCACTCACTCCCTTCAACGACAAGATGCAGTGGTGGGAACCTGCATGGGTCCAAGCTGTGGAGTCATGAGGAACTGCAGTTGCTGTAATAGAGTTAGAGTCATGCAACGTGGAAACGGGCCCTTCGGCCCAACTTGCCCATTCTGACCAACATGTCCCATCTACATTAGTCCCATCTGCCTGCGTTTGGCCCATATCCCTCCAAACCTGTCCTATCCACGTACATGTCTAAATGTTTCTTAAACATTGTCGTAGATGGTGGAAGGCTGCTTCTCGGACTGGAGGCCTGTCTAAACTACCTCCTCTGGCAGCTTGTTCCATACACCCACCATCTTTTGCGGGGAAAATCTTGAGCAAAAATCAAAGTGCTGGAGGAACTCAATGAATCAGTGGCTCTAAGCTGTGGCTGTCTCTAAGGGAATAGTCTTTGCCCCACTCCACACCTCCTTTTCCAGTACATTGATCACTGGGTAGCTCTGGCTTTTTGCATTTCTGAAGATATCAACACTAGAGTTTGAGTTTTGCTTATTGTCACACGTACTGAGGAACAATGAACAGCATTTGTTGTGTGCTAACCAGTCAGTGCAAAGACAAATTATGATTACAATCGAGCCAGTCACAGGTACAGATACATGATAAAGGGAATAACATGAAAAACGTTTAGTGCAAGGTAAAGTCCAATCAATGATAGTCCGAGGGTCACCAATTAGGTAGAGTAGTTCAGGACTGCTCTCTGGTTGTGGTAGGATTCAGTTGCCTGATAACAGCTGGGAAGAAACTGCCTCTAAATCTGGAGGTGTGCGTTTACACACTTCTATACTTTTTGCCCGATGGGAGTTGGGAAAAGAGGGAGTGGCCAGGGTGCGACTTGTCCTCGATTATGCTGCTGGCCTTACGGTCGTGGATGAAACTGTTCCCAAACCATGCTGTGATGCATCCCGATAAAATGCTTTAGAGTCACAGAGTCATAGCGTGATACAGTGTGGAAACAGGCCCTTCTGCCCAACTTGCCCACACCGGCCAACATGTCCCAGCTACACTAGTCACACTTGCCTGCGCTTTGTCAATAACCCTGCAAACCTGTCCTATCCATGTACCTGTCTAACTGCTTCTTAAACGATGGGATAGTCCCAGCCTCAACTACCTCCTCTGGCAGCTTGTTCCATACACCCACCACCCTTTGTGTGAAAAAGTTATCCCTCGGATTCCTATTAAATCTTTTCCCCTTCACATTGAACCTATGTCCTCTGATCCTCGATTCCCCTACTCTGGGTAAAAGGCTGTGCATCTACCCAAACTATTTCTCTCATGATTTTGTACACCTCTATAAGATCTCCCCTTACCCCCTGCGCTCCATGGAATAGAGACCCAGCCTACTCAACCTATCCCTATAGCTCACACCCTCTAGTCCTGGCAACATCCTTATAAATCTTTTCTGAACCTTTTCAAGCTTGACAATATCTGTCCTATAACATGGTGCCCAGAACTGAAGACAATATTCTAAATGCAGTCTCACCAACGTCTTATACAACTGCAACATGACCTCCCAACATCTATACACAATACTCTGGCTGATGAAGGCCAAAGTGCCAAAAGCATTTTTGACCACCTTCTCTACCTGCGACTCGACCTTCAAGGAACCATGCACCTGTACTCCTAGATCCCTCTGCTCTACAACACTACCCAGAGGCCTACCATTTACTGTGTAGGTCCTGCCCTTGTTCGACATCCCAAAATGCAACATCTCACACTTTTCTGTATTAAATTCCATCAACCATTCCTCCTCCCACCTGGCCAATCGATCCAGATCCTGCTGCAATCTTTCACAACCACCTTCACTATTAGCAAAATCACTCACTTTTGTATCATCAGCAAACTTGCTAATCTTGCCCTGTCTGTTCTCATTCAAATCATTGATGTAGATGACAAACAGTAATGGGCCCAACACAGAACCCTTAGGCACACCACTAGTAACAGGCCTCCAGTCCGAGAAGCAGCCTTCCACCATCACCCTCTGCTTCCTTCCATGGAGCCAATTTGCTATCCATTCAGCTTGGATCCCATGCGATATAATTTCTACGACATATCTAGAAGTTGGTGAAAGTTGCTGGAGACATGCTGAACATCCTAGGCCTTCTAAGGAATTAGAGCTGTCGGTGTGATTTCTTGGCCATTGCATCAATACGGACGGTGCAGGAACACTGTCCATCAACTTTGCTCTCAATTTCCACCCTGCTCTCCATTTCACATGGACCATTCTCTTCTCCGTCTCAGCTCCTCACACAGTCCAGAGCAGAAATTGCAGTGTTGTGGATGTAGTCCAGTCCATCACACAGACCAGACTCCCCACCATTGATTTCAACGACACTTCACGCTGCCTCGGGAAAGCAGCGACTTTTCAATCAAAGACTTTTCAACTCTGGTTAAATCCCTCTTCTCCCCGCTCCCGTTAGGAGGCAGAAGGTACAGAGGCTTGGAAGCATGCACCACCAGACAGGAGCAACTTCTTCCCCTCTGTTACCAGGCTTCTAAACGGTCCTTCCATAAGCTAGGGTACTGTCTTGATCTTCCAATCAACCTCATTGCACTTTTTCTCTGGAACCTTTACGCTACAATGCTGAGAACTATATTTCTGCACAATTGTATTTTCCTCTTTGCTTTACTAATAGTACGTGTTTAGCCTGATGACATTCATATATAGTACCATCTGATTTGATTGCATAACATGCAAACAAAAACTTTGTCATATACCTCGATTGTAGTGTGGGGGAGAACGCTGCAAAAGGGAGATGGGGGGAGGACAAAGCCTGGCAAGTGATGGGTGGATACAGATGAGGTTGGGGAGGGGGGGAGGGGTAAATAGATGGCTGGATAAAGAGACAAAGGCTAGAGGTGATAAGGAGACAAAAGGGTGTGAGGTAAGGAGAGAAGAGTAGTGTTCTGCAAATGGATATGGTGGAAGAGGTCAGAGTTGAGGGGGAAGGGGTGAGATAACAGGGAAATGGGTGAACCCTTGGATGGGAGATGAGTGGGAAGGGTGGAGGTGGAGAGGAAAGGAGCAGGGTGTGGGAGATGGTGAGATGATGTTTGTGTGGAGTTTGCATGTTCTCTCTGTGACCACTCCGGGAGCTCTGGTTTGCCTCCCACATCCCAAAGATTGACCCTCTGTAAATTGCACCTGGTGTGTAGGGAGTGGATGAGAACGCGAGATAACATGAGAACGGGTGGATGATGGCACTGTTGGTGGAGCCACTGCCACACGGCACCAGAGACCTAGGTTCAACACTCTGGTACTGGACGTATGGCGTACGCACGTTCTCCCTGTGAATTCACGAGTTTCTTTTGGTTCCAATAGTTTGCTTTCACATCTAAGTCCTGCTCATTGGGAGGTTAATTGTCCTCTGTATATTGCGAGTATTTCCAATCGTTTCTGTAAAACACAAAGTGCTGGAGGAACTCAGCGGCTCAGGCAGCATCTGTGGAGGGACAGACAACATTTTGTGTCATGGCCCTTCTATTGGACCGTAAATAAAACTCCGCCTGTCCATTCCCTCCACTAATGCTGCCTGACTCGCTCCAGCACTTTGTGTTTTCTGATTTAGTTTCAGATATTTTCTGATTTTATTTCGGATTTTCAGCATCTGCAGCCTCATGTGACTCCATTATGTTCAGATTTTGTGTCAGAGTAACAGCATCTGCAAGTCTCATGTGACCAGTATTTTCTGATTTTGTTTCTGATTTCCAGCATCTGCAGTCTCTTATGACTACATTATTTTCAGATTTTGTGTCAGAATAACAGTATCTGCAGTCTCTTGTGACTCCATTATGTTCTGATTTTGTGTCAGAATAACAGCATCTGCAGCCTCACGAGACTCTGGCATTTTCTGACATTGTGTCAGAACAACAGCAACTGCAGTTATTTTGCCAGGCTCAAACATCTGGTGCGGGATTACTTCTGTGACCATTGTGCAAACACAAAGATATGTGTGAGACAGATTGGTAAAAAACAGTTTCATAAAGACAAAGCACCACTAACTAGTCCATGCATTGAGACCTCTCTCTGCAATAGCAGTGACTTGTGCTAATTCAAAGTTGGCCCGTTCTATCGTTTCAACACCCTTCACTGCATCCAGTGTGGGAAAGAAATTATTTCTTCACTTTCTGTTGGGCATCCAAAAACGTATTGAACTTTTGCATTGTAAGACCCCACACCTTTGCTATTATTAAATGCAGAGAAGATGCCTCCAGGATTTGAGGGCATGCGCTGCAGGGAGAGGTTGGGCACAGTCCTTGGAGTGCAGGAGGCTGAGGGGGTGATCTTATCGAGGTGTATACATTCATGAGGGGAATAGATAGGGTGAATGCACAGTCTTTTACCCAGAGTATGGTAGGTGAATTAAGAACCGGACACATGGGGTTGTGAGGGTTGTGGGGAGGGTGAGGGAGAAGGGGGGGGTGGTTAGAGAGAGGAGCAAAGGGGAGGAGGGAAGTGAGAGGAAGAGGATGGGGGGTGGGGTGCTCTCCTATCTATTCCCCTCATGAATTGATACACCTCTGGGGATTGGGAAGAGAGGGGGGACAGGGAGAGAGAGACGGGGGGGGGGTGTTATTGGGTCAGGGCAGGATGGAGGTAGTGAGGGGAGGAGGGGGGGGGATAGGGGAGGATGGAGGGTGATGGAGTTGAGAGAGGAGGGCATCTTTAAACATTGCCCCAGCTCATTGCCCTGTGTCTTTGACGCTGAGAGCCCACCGGCTCATCCGCAGCCGCCCCTCCACTACACGAGTCAGGGAACCTCTCGGTGTTGCCTTGTTCAACATCGCTGATCTTTCCGGTGGGGGCGAAAAGTGGGGAGGGTGGGAGGGAGGGAGGGAGGAGGCGGTGGTTCAAGGGGGGATGGGGAGCGTTCCAGTTGTGTGTACCGTCTGGGGCAAGGAGTGAAGGGGGAGAGGGGGAGAAGGGAGAGAGGCTTCTCACGCTCCGTTCGGCCTAGATCAGGCGGAGGGAACCCGGCTTGACAGAGTCAGTCAGTCAGTCTCTCGGTGTCATGTTATTGGGCAGGTTTAACGCCAGGGGTTAAACTGGCTTCACCTTGATTGAGGTGGCTCAAAGAGGGGAGGGTGGAGAGTGGTGGTAGGGTCAGCAAGTTGCAGCCATCCTTCTGCAACAAAAAGGCAGCCCACCCTGGAAACTGTCCCCCCTTTTCCCCCCCATTCTGTGTGGCTGAGAGAGAAAGAGAGTGAGAAAGCCGTTTGTTTGACGGGAGGGACGCGAGAGAGAGAGAGAGAGATGTGTGAGAGAAAGAGTAGAAAGTGAGGGAGAGAGAGTGAGGAGGGGGAGAGAGAGTGAGAGGAGAGAGAAAGAGGAGTGAGGAGAGAGGGAGTGAGAGTGAGGAGAGAGGGGAGAGAGAAAAAGGAGAGAGAAAGAGAGTGAGGAGAGAGAGTGAGAGGAGAGAGAGTGAGGAGAGAGAGGAGAGAGAAAGAGAGAGAAAGAGAGTGAGGAGAGAGAGTGAGAGTGAGGAGAGAGAAAGAGTGAGGAGAGAGAAGAGAGAGTGAGGAGGCAGAGGGGGAGGGAGGAGCGAGAGAGCTGTGTGTGTGAGAGAGAGAAAGAGCGCTGTTTGACCGAGTATTTGACAGGAGAGGGAGGGAAGGAAGAAACTGGGAAGAAAGAAAGAGAGAGGTGTGAGAGAGGGAATGTGTGTGTGCAGGAGAGAGAGAGAGCTGTTTGTTTGACCAAGTGTTCAACGGGGGGAGGGAGGGAGGAGGAGAGGAGGAAGAGAGAGAGAGAGAGAAACTTTCTACCAAGGCACCGAGAGGAGAGGAGAGGAGAGGATGGCATGGCGGCTACAGCCCGCTTCGCCCCGGAGTAAAGGGAGCTCGGAGCCGGACCGGGGAGAACGCAACGGATACGTGCGGGGCAGCGCCAGCCCCCTGAGCCGGGACGGGGTGCGGGGCTGCCCGGTGTGGGACGGTGCGGCGGGAGGTGGAGGAGGTGGTGGTGGAGGAGGAGGTGGAGGAGGTGGTGGAGGAGGAGGAGGAGGCAGCCTCTGCTCCCTGGCCGCCGGGGTCGCCTGTGTGTCGGTGCTGGTGGCGGGCTCGCTGCGCTGGGTGGACGGCTGCTGGAGGCTGCCCCCGGGGCTGCTGACCCTCCTGCACTCCGCCTTGCCCCTCTTCAGCCTGATGAGCGCTTTCTTCTGGCTGGCCCTGTACCTGAGGGGGTGCGGCAGAGGCGAGCTGGCCCCCAAGCTGCTGGCCGCCTGCTCCTTGGCCGAGACCCTGCTGCAAGCGCTGCTGGTGGGCGAGGAGCAACTCCTGTCGTTCGGGGCCACCGCCGTGCTGCTCAGCTGCCTGGCCGCCGCCACCCTGATGGTGTTGAGGGTGAGCCAGGGCGTTTGCACGATCCTTTTCACCAGCCTGCTGAGGACCGTGTCCCTGCTGTCCCTGGAGCGGGTCCGGGCAAGTTGGAGACCTTTCCTGGCTTACCTGATGGGGATTTTGGGCGTGATATTAGCCAGGTACGCCGTGCGCATCTTACCCCAGGGAACGCCAGCGTCCAGCGAGGACAAAGTCCCAGTGATCAAGAGGCGCAGGAGATCAAGCTCGGTTGTCACCGCTGAGATGCCGAACCATCAACTCGGCTCCAAACCTCACCGCAGGACCTCACTGCCCATTATCCAGCAGCGAGACCAGGTAAGGACTCGCCGCCCTGAAGCGACCAAAAGCGCTGCTCACTTTGTTCAAGGCTGTCTCCTAGTTCCATCTGGTTCCCCTCAAGAGTATAGATTGACAATGTGTGTGCTCTAACCTCGTCTGACTGTCATCTTTGCAAATTGAGTGGCCCGCTTGTCCCTAACAAGATTTCTCCGAAGGTTGAAAAAAATTCCATAAGACATATATATGTGTGTGTAAGATTATCTTAAAATAGAAAAAAAAAAAAGAGTGTCTGTAACACTAATACACGTCCCTGCTCGGAACACTGTCGGTAGAATCCGTGTGTGCGTTAACCGTGAGAGCCACCAAAAAAAAACCCTAAAAGGAATATTATAGAAATGTGTTGTGGTAGTTTAGTCTGAAATACCAAGGAAAGAATTATTAGCCAAGTCTACAGCTGTGAAATATCCACCCCCACCCCCCCCAAAAACAAAAAGTTGTGGCACACCTGACAAGCAAAACAAATATTTTTGTAGGCAGTAAAGGAAATTCTTCATAAAACGCAATTTTAAGTAATGATCGGTATGTAAATCCACTGACCATTTCACATGGTCTTGTAAACATCTAAAGGAACGCGGTTTAAAAAAAATAACCAGCTTCATATTTTGTGCTCTTTGACATGTGGAAGGAACTGTGTTTGTTGCAATCATAAATAATTAGCAAAATACAGTTTAAAAAAAAAAGAAGAACCGAGCAAGGGAATGGGGAAATTTTGTTGGATATTGGCTACACTTTCTATCTAAAGATTGATGTACATTTAAAAAAGTGTAAAGATCTTGCAATCAAAGGTAATTACCATCTGTGGTGGGAAGGAATTATGATACTTTTAAGGCACTTTAAGAAATCAGCCTAATCTCACCAACAATAAATAATCAGCCCTGAGTTTTTTCCCCAATTTGTTTTTGTTCTGTTGTGTGCGTCTGATAGGTTGTAGAAGTGTTTTGAGTGAATGTGTAATAATTCTTCTTTTCACTTGGTGGTGACCAGTATTTAGAAATACATGAAAAAGTTCACTGAGTCTTCATGGGTCATTGGCAGGATGCATGAATAGACATATTAGAAAATTCAAGCATATGTTGTTCTTGGCCCCTATGCAGTTGAAATCTTTTGACAATGAACAGCCATAAACTTTGAATTCAATTCTTGTCAGCTGTAAGCATATCGATCAAGTTTAACAAGTAATGAATATTTTACAATGTTATCCAAGGGTTGTTATTTTTGTATGCCGCTGTCTTTTGGGAAAGAAAATTTGTATAAGAAACTATGTAGGAAGGAACTGCAGATGCTGGTTTAAACTGAAGGTAGACACGAAATGCTGGAGTAACTCAGCGGGTCAGGCAGCATCTCTGGGGAAAAGGAATAGGTGATGTTTTGGGTTGGGTCTGATGAAGGGTCTCGACCCGAAACACCACCTATTCCTTTTCTCCAGAAATACTGTCTGACCCATTGAGTTACTCCAGGTTTTTGTGTCTAACTATGTATTAAGTAAAGCCCTATGGTCTGATATGCACGACACTTGTATATTATACATTCAGCTAGGACCATAAAATGTAAGAGCAGAATTAGGCCATTTGGCCCATTGATAATGCTCCTGCTCTGCCTTTCAATCATGGCTGATCTATTTTTCCTTCTCAACCCCATTCTCCTGCCTTCTCCCGTACCCTTTGACATTCTTACCAATCAAGATTCTTATCAATCTCTGGTTTAAAATACCCAATGATGGCCTCCACAGCCGTCCGTGGCAATGAATTCCACAGATTCACCATCCTGTGGCTAAAGAAATTCTTCCTCATCTCCATTCTGAAGGTGTGTCCTTTTATTCTGAGGCTGTGCCCTCTGGTCCCCAGACTCTCCCATTACTGGGAACATCCTCGATCTACATTCACTACATCTACACCTTTCATTATCTGGTAGGTTTCAATGAGATCTCCCCTCATCCTTCTAAACTCCAGTGAGTAGTTTAGGTCGGCACGGTGACGCAGCGGTAGTTGCTGCCTCACAGCGCCAGAGACCCGGGTTCAATCCTCACTACGAGTGCTGTCTGTACGGAGTTCGTAGGTTCTCCCCGTGACCGCGTGGGTTTTCCCCCGGGTGCTCCTGTTTGCTCCCACACCCTAAAGACGTGCAGGGTTGCAGGTTAATTGGCTTTGGTATAGATGGTAATTGTCCCTTTGTGTGTAGGATAGTACTCGTGTATGTGGAGATCGCTGGCCGGCATCGACTTGGTGGGCAGAAGGGTCTGTGTCTGCATTGTATCTTTAAACTTAACTGAACTACAGGCCAAGAGATTTCATAAATGCCTTAAGCTTATAAGAAGGTAATCAAAAAATGTTTCCTAAGTATAACAAGGCAGCAGAGACATAGATGAAGGTAGACAAAACTGCTGGAGAAACTCAGCGGGTGAAGCAGCATCTATGGAGCGAAGGAAATAGGCAACGAAGATGGGTCTCGACCCGAAACTTTGCCTATTTCCTTCGCTCCATAGATGCTGCTTCACCCGCTGAGTTTCTCCAGCATTTTTGTCTACCTTCGATTTTCCAGCATCTGCAGTTCCTTCTTAAACATAAACATAGACGAGATTGGTTTGATTGTTGACTCCAACTTCTCTCTCTTTATAATACGTTTGGTATTATCTGCTGGTGGAAGTTTTCTCATTGTTCGTAGCTTTAATGCTGTGTGCTGTATCTGACCTCTATTGTGCTGCCATTAACACACTGGGATGTGAGCATAAGTTTAGTTTCATTTAGTTTAGAGATACAGCGCGGAAACAGGCCCACCGAGTGCGCACCGACCAGCGATCCCTGCACATTAACACTATCCTACACACACCAGGGTCAATTTTACATTCACACCAAGCCAATTAACCTACAAACCTGTATGTTTTTGGAGTGTGGGAGGAAACCAAAGATCTCGGAGAAAACCCGCGCAGGTCACAGGGAGAACGTAAAACTCCATACGGACAAGCACCCGGTAGTCAGGGTCGAACACGGGTCCCTGGCACCGTAAGTCAGCAACTTTACGGCTGCGCCACCGTGTCGCCCAAGGTTTACACTTGAGGGTTCTCATCAAGGGTTAAATTCAAGCGACTCATTTATAACTATGAGAACTGAAGCAAAACAATTAGGTTGTGGACGTTTGTAGGCCACGGTGAGAGTGGTGCTGCCAACTCACTATCCGATACTTGGCAATATTTCATTCTGTATCCATGTATTTTTCTAAAAGAAGCAAATTTAGGGTGGGTTTGATGTGCAGAAAATAGGATTCAGTCCTATTGAACGCAGCAATAAAAGAAGACTTTGATGCAGGAACTGAAAAGTATATAGCGTCTCATGACCGGTATTGTCATTTTGCCAATTTTGAGGTTCGTAGAATAGCAAGCACTAGGATAAAAGGGGACAGCAATCCTGTCTGGATTACTATCTTCTATGTTCTTGTGTTATATCTAAGATAACTTTGTTGTGTTTATAAACTTGCATTGGTTTTTTTTTTGCTTTTGAGGTCAAACACATTGAGAACCCCAAGACTATGAGGGGTTCATAGTGAGATCTGCAGAGTATTGGGTCGAAATCATTGGAGTGATCTTCAAACATAGACAATAGAACATAGAACAGCACAGCACAGGAGCAGACCCTTCAGCCCACATTATTTGTACTGAACATGATGCCACCTTCTTTTTCTTGCCTATGACGTGTACAGCCTAAAGTTGTAGGACAACTTGTTCAATTTGATCTTATTAGATTGTGCATGCCAGGTTGATTGCATTCGTTGAAACAGGGTAGACCACGTGAAGGTTGCAATCTCCCACCCCAACATGATGTCATGAAAGCCTGAATATAATCCATATCCCTCCATTCCCTGCATATCCATCAGCCCATCTAAATGCCTTGTAACTCGGAATTACGTGTCCCTGTCAAATCAATGCGTAAAACAATTCTATATAAAACAAAAATCCTAGTTAGTGCCCCTGGACTAATATCAGACAGTTTCAACTACAAAGCCTTATTAGCCATATTAGGGTTGGGTAAGTGTGTGTGGGGGGTGGGGCGTATAAGAGGAGGGGGAATACTGCAGACAGGAGAAGGGGTCGTCACTGGGAGGGGAGGACTCCTTCCAATAGAAAAGGGTCCCGACTATCAGGGATCAGTTTAAGGTGAGGGGGGGGGGTGGAGGGGAAGATTTTATAAGAATCTGAGGGGTGGTGGGTGTATGAAACGAGCTGCCGGAGGAGGTAGTTGAGGCTGGGATTATCGCTATGTTTAAGAAGCAAATAGACAGGTACATGGATAGGACAGGTTTACAGGGATATGGACCAAACGCAGGCAACTGGGACTAGTGTAGTTGGGACATGTTGGTCGGTGTGGGCAAGTTGGGCCAAAGGGCCTGTTTCTACACTATATGACTCTATAACCCGAGCTGTCACCTATTCGTGTTCTCCATAGATGCCGCCTTACCCGCTGTGTCAATCCAGCACTGTGTGTCTTTTTTGTTGTTGTACACTGGATTCTTCCCCAGACACACATGGATGGCACTGTTGGTGTTTGCTGCTTTTTGCTAAAGGAGCAAGTGCCAATGAGGAGAATGAGAGAATCTTTTCTCTCGTGAGTAAAAAGTGTTGTATCTTTCACATGCAACTGTACAGAGAAATAGCGATGCTGGTGGCGATCCATCTGAAGCATGGTACATCTGACCAGGAAGCCCTCCTTCACTGTTACACGGCGATGTAGGTTTGAGTTGTGTATAGGAAGGAACTCCAGATGCTGGCTTACACTGAAGATAGACACAAAATGCTGGAGTAACTCAGCGGAACAGGCAGCATCTCTGGATAGAAGGAATGGGTGATGTTTCGGGTCGAGACCATTCTTCAGACTGAGATTCAGGGGTGAGGGAGACACAGAGATAAGGAAGGGTAAGGTGTGAAAACAGGACATCAAAAGAGATTAAGTTCAAGGAAAATGTCGAATAGATCAATTTTAGCTCGGAGAAGGTAACAACAAAGCAAACGGAGATAAAATGTAATCAGGGGAACAGTCAGACTGGTCAGAGAACTGGGAAGGGAGAGGGGATGGAGAGAGAGGGAATGCAAGGATTACTTGAAGTTAGAGAAGTTAATATGCATACCACTGGGGCGTAAGCTGCCCAAGCGAAATATGAGTTATGAGTTATGTTCTTACAGTAACTCCAAGCTACTGTAGGTGTTGATCCCAAAATACGTAACTCACTTGAAACTGCTGTCAACAAACTGGATTGTTAACGTGGTAATTTATAGTCCATAGGGTAACTTTAATAGCAGTAATCAATTGCACTTTGCCAGGAGACCAATATTATGGTGTGAATTGGACGTTAAATGTTTCAGAATCCAAAGTTCAGATTCTAGTTTGTTCACCGTTTTATGTTACGTGTCTTCATGGTACTTTATTGCCACGTGTACCTGGATACAGTGAAATTCTTTGTTCTGGTACAATTCAGTAAAATTGTACTGTACATAAGCACGATCATACACAGTACAAGAGTGCCATGATTGTTGTGGAAGAATAAAATGCTTCACTGAGGCAGTACACTAAGAGCCGCCACATTCCTGGCACCATTTTGTACCCAACAAGTTTCAAGTTAAAAGTATCGATGTCTCATCTTGGTCTTAAAGGCCTGGCTTTACCTTGCACTAAACGTTATTCCCTTATCATGTATCTATGCAATGTAAATAGCTCGATTGTAATCATGTATTGTCTAACTGCTGACTGGATAGCACGCAACAAAGGCTTGTCACTGTACCTCTGTATACATGACAATAAACTAAACTGAAACTGGAACTGTTATCCTAGCGGTGGCGCTGTGTTTAGTTTAATCAGAGGCCCAGAAATATGTGCTGACTTGCTTAATGTCTGATGAAGGGTCTCGACCCGAAACATCACCTATTTTCTTTTCTCCAGAGATGCTGCCTGACCCGCAGAGTTACTCCAGCATGTTGTATTTATCTTCTCTTGCTAAAATGTCCCTTTAACCTTCCCCCCCCACCTGATTTTAGTGGTCTTGTGCATTTTCTGATGGTACCCTTAGCTTAGTTTAGCTTAGAGACACGGCGTGGTAACAGGCCCTTCGGCCCCCTGAGTCCGTGCCGACCAGTGATCACCCGTTCGCACTAGTTCTATCCAACACATGAGGGACAATTTACAGAAGCCAGGTAACCTACATACCTGTATGTCTTTGAAGTGTGGGAAGAAACCGTAGCACCCAGAGAAAACCCACATGGTCACAGGGAGAACGTACAAACTCCGTACAGACAGCACCCGTAGTCAGGATGGAACCCGGGTCTCCCGTGCTGTAGGGCAGCAACTCCACTGCTGCGCCACCCTGCCACCCCTCATTCACCTTCTTGAACCATTCTGAATGGAGTGTTGGGCAGAGAACCATTGGCTTAAAGGTTCGGTTGGAAACCTTTGTACAGTGCATAACGCCGCCAGGGTGGTAAGGAAAATCGGTGATGGTTTGGGAGTAGAGCAGGAATTCCCCCACCCCCCACCTCCCTCATTCCTGCAATCAAGAGTGAAGAGTATGTACTGTCAATGGAACAACAAAATTCTTATTTGCAGCAAAAATACAGGCCTGTAAATGCAATACATGCAGATAACTTATAATAACAAAAAATGCAATAAATTAACAACCACAACACTAGTGCGAAGAACCCAAAGTCAGTAGTGCATCCAAAGACAGTCCATAGAAGTTCATATGTGAAAGATCTGCAGATGCTGATTAAACCGAAGACAGACACAAAAAGCTGGAGTAACTCAGTGGGACTAACATCTCTGGTTAGAAGGTGTGGGTGACGTTTCCGGTTGAGACTGAATGACTGAAGAAGGGTCTCGAACCGAAACGTCACCCATTCCTTCTCTCCAGAGATGCTGGCTGTCCCGCTGAGTTACTCCAGCTTTTTGTGTCTATCTTCCATAGAAGTTCAAAGTTGAGGTCAGTGTTGTGCATTGGTGAAGAGCCTGATGGTTGCTGGGAAGAAGCTGTTCTTTAACCGGGAGGCCACAGTTTTCAGACTCCTGTACCTTCTCCGCGATGGCAGGAGTGAAATGAGAGCGTGGCCAGGGTGATGAGGGTCCGTGATGATGCTGGCCGCCTTTTTGACACAGCGTCTCTGGTAGGTCCCTTCGATGGTGGGGAGGCCAGTCGTGTTCACAATTGCTACGGCCATTGTGAGGCACAGGGTCACGATTCGGGTGGAGATCAGAGCATTGATCCCGGAGGTGAAAATGACTCGGATACACACAAACGATCTTCGTTACAAGCATGATTGAGTTGGATGATCAGCCATGATCATATTGAATGGCGGTGCAGGCTCGAAGGGCCGAATGGCCTACTCCTGCACCTATTTTCTATGTATCTATGTCATACGCAAATAACCAGCCAAACCTCTGTGCCCCATCAAGGAGCACTTTTGTCTCTGTTGAAGAATATACTCTTTGTTTCACAGCTGTTATCAGGCTTTTGAATAAGCGAGGGTACTGTCCGATTCACCTCTACCCCATTGCGGACATTGGACTTTGTCTCTGGAACTGATGCACTACAATGCTGAGAACTATATTCTGCACTCTGTATCTTATAGTCATAGAGTGATACTGTGTCGAAACAGGCCCATCGGCCTAACTTTCCCACACTGGCCAACATGTCCCAGCTACACTCGTCCCACCTGCCTGCATTTGTTCCATATCCCTCCAAACCTGTCCAATCCCTGTACCTGTCTAACTGTTTCTTAAACGTTGGGATGGTCCCTGCCTCAACTACCTTCTCTGGCAGCTTGCCCCATGCACCCACCACCCTTTGTGTAAATCTTCCCCACTGCTCTACAACTTGATTGTATTGACGCATGGTATATCAATCTGTTTGGATAGCACGCAAAACAAAGCTTTTTACTGTACCTCGGTACACATGACAATAATAAACCTTAACTTTAGCTGAAGAAGGGTTTGATAACAGGACTCTAAGCTGAGTGACACTTTATACAGTTCCTAATGTAACTTAAATAACCATAATCAATTGCACTTGCCTACATAAGAAACTGCAGGCAGATGCTGGAATCTTGAGCAAAACACCAATTACTGGAGGAACTCAGTGGGTCAGGCTGGATCTGTGAAGGGAATGGACACTTCTTCAAACTTGACAAGTCGTCTGTCCATTCCCTCCACAGATGCTGCCTGACCCGCTGAGTTCCTCCAGCACATTGCTCTTTGCTGCTAGAGAGAGGAAAGTGGTGCCAGCCCTTTCAGACTGTGTAACTACTGACGGTAAAGGACTGGCTGTATGTGTGGATATAGTGCTGCTAGGTGTGGTGAGAGTGTGATTAGGTATTCTGTCTGTCTGTCTGTGTGTGTGTGTGTGTGTGTATGTGTCTCTGTGTGTGTCTGTGTCTGTGTGTGTGTCTCTCTGTGTGTCTGTGTCTGTGTGTCTGTGTATGCATGCCTGTGTATGCGTTTCTGTGTCTATGTATGTGTGTGTCTATGCATGTGTGTGTGTGTGCACCTGTGTGTGTCTGTGTTTACATTGGTGTGTGGGTATGGATGTGTGTCTGTGTGCATATGTATCTGTGCTTCTGTGTGTCTGTGTATCTCTGCGTGTGTATCTGTGTTTATATTTGTGTGTCCGTGTGTATGTTTGTGTATGTGTGCATGTATGTGTATGTTTGTGTGCATATGTATGCGTGTGTGTGTGTGTGCGCTAAGTCCATGAACCAGCACCTGCCCTCCAGTTGTCCTGGATGCCCCTGCCATTAGGACAGGACCACATGCTAGCATGGGTGCAATTGCCACTTCACATTGAGAGGACACTACATTCAGACATCTTCCAATTTGTGGAAGGAAGTCACCCTTTAACACCTAGAGGTTGCCTGTGGAAAAGAAGAATCTAAGTGCTGGGTGCCTGGAACGTGTTGCAGGGCTGGTGCTGGAGGCAGGTACGATAGTGATGTTTAACAGGCTCTTCGATAGGTACATGGATGTGCAGGGAATGGAGGGATATGGATCACGTGCAGGCAGAGATGAGTTTAACTTGGCATCATGTTGGGCATGGACACTGTGGCCTGTTCCTGTGTTGTACAGTTCTATGTCCTGTATTTGCACCTGCACCGTGACTGAATGACCACCTGTTAACAGACGAAGGATTAGATGGAAGATTAGCCAGTATTTCCATTGCTAGTTGTTCGGCTGCAAAGTTTGAAGAACGGAAATATGCGAACGGAAATATGAACACAATATCCACCTTTTATCAGTCTGTAAACATAGAGTAACTACCATTTAGCTATTTAGTTTCTTTGCCTTGAAGGTATCAGTCATTGAATAAAATAAATATGAGCTGGCTGTGTAGGAAGGATCTGCAGATGCTGGTTTATACTGAAGGTGGACACAAAGTGCTGGAGTAACTCAGCGGGTCAGGCAGCACCGTTGGAGAAAAAGGATGGGTGACGTTTCGGGTTGGAATCTTTCTTCAGACATTCTGAGTCTGAAGAAGGGGTCCGGCCCGATAAGATATCCATCGCTTTTCTCCGGAGATGCTGCCTGACCCGCTGAGTTACTCCAGCACTTTGAGTCTATCTCTAAATATCAGCTGGAATTTGACTTGAGATTGGATGAAAATCTGAACAATGTGTTAGCTGAAATAACATATTCTGCAGACATATCTTGTCAGCACACAGTGATATGGATTTTGAGTGATGGTGTGATTTCATTGTTAAGCCCTGTCCCACTGTACGAGTTCATTCAAAGAGTTCTCCCGAGTTTGCCCTGATTCAAACTCGGAGATTTATGGTAATAGCCGCTCGTCGGTACTCGGGGCTCTCGTGGACATTTATCAACATGTTGAAAAATCTTCACGAGTCTTCCCGAGCTTTCCGCATTTCCCGAGTACCTGCCGTTGGCGTCCCCGAGCTCCGATGTACCCGCTACGTTCATTCTACGTACTTACCACGAGTTTGATTTTTTTTTAAACTCGGGTGAGCAATTGAATGAACTCGTACAGTGGGACAGGGCCTTATGTTTCTCACAGGAGTTGGTCTGTGCTATTGTACGTAGACACTACTACCTCTCGTTGTGGGACCATGGATGTAGTGAAGAAGAGTTTCCTGTTGTTCTGGTTCACCATTAAATGTCTTACACATTGCTTCGGTCAAAACACTGAGTTCGGCAGGAACACAGCCGGTCAGGCGGCATCTGTGGAGGTAATGAATAGGCTATGTTTTTGGGTCGTGGCCTCAATGGTTCTCCATTTCTTTGATTTGTGCTGAGTTGATTTATTTTTTAGTTTAGAGATACAGCATGGAGCAAGGGTGGAGAAAGCTGGAAAAGAGAGGTGGGAGGCAGGGCCATGCCTGGCAAGTGATGGGTGGATACAGGTAATGGGGCTGATTGGCAGATGGTGTCTGAAGAAGGGTCCTCGACCTGAAATGTCATCTGTCCATACCCTCCACAGAGGCTGCTTGATCCGTTGAGTTCTCCCAGCAGCTTGCTTTGTACTCCAGAGGGTGGTGGGTATATGGATCGAGCTGCCAGAGGAGGGAGTTGAGGCAGGTACTAAAACATAATTTAAAAGACTCTTGGACAGGTACATGGTTAGGAAAGGTTTAGAAGAATATGGGCCAAATGTGGCATATAGAACTAGCTTTGGTGGGGCATTTGGCCAGTATGGACGTGTTGGGCCGAAGGGTCTGTTTCCGTGCTGTAGGACTCCATGACTCAATTCGAGCCTATCTTGTTTCTCCGTTTCTTTGATATGAGACAATTTCATTTTTTTAGTTTAGTTTGGAATTACAGCATGGAAACTGGCCCACCGAGTCGACGCCAACCATCACACCAGTTCTATGTTGCCTCATCCACTCCCAACACACTAGGGGCAATTTACAGAGCGTCAATTAACCTACAAACCCGCGCGTCTTTGGGATGTGGGAGGAAACCGGAGCAACCCAGCGGATACCCACCCGGTCACTGGGAGAACGTGCAAACTCCACACAGGCAGTCAGCACCCGAGGTCAGGGTCGAACCCGGGTCTCTGGCGCTGTGAGGCAGTAGCTCTACCAGCTGTGCCACTGTGCTGCCCTATTCATTGAATCACTGGCAATACCTACGGCCAAAAGACCAATGAGGTGTTCCCAACATGGTCAGGGTTGTGTGAAGTCTGGTCAAATAACTTATAAAAAAAAAAAAATTTAAATTGTTTTTTTTTTTTTTTTTTTTGTATTTTATTAGAAGTAAGTACAATTGTATACACTCATATATTCATAATACATTTTATGTACAACTTCTTATTTAAAAAAAATTATAATAAAGAAGAAAAAGAAAAAGAAATTAGATAATGAAGTATAGAAAAATGTGAGATATATAGTGTGTGGAAAAGAAAAATAGAAAGTGAAAGAAGAAGTTAAAGAATAAAAAAAAGAAAAAGAAAAAGAGAATAGAATAGAAGAAAAAAAAAAGAAAGGAAGAAAAAGAAAAAAGAACTAAGGAGATCTTATTTATAATCTTGACCATCCCTCACCCAGTCACGAGTTAGCTTTTACAAAAGGCCAAAAGACCCATGAGCTGTTCCTCACATGGTCAGGGTTGTGTGAAGTCTGGTCAAATAACTTGTGAGCAAAGGAGTCATGGTGTTACCTTTAGGTGTGAACACAGTTTACAGATGGAGGGATTTTCCCTGAGATGTACAGACTCAGTCAGTGTAAACATTACATTTGTATAAAATACAGTGAGCCTATAGTCGTGAGAATCCAGTATAGTTTTGGAAGACAGTGCATGATTTGTTGTTAGTTTTGGCAAGCACAAAACCATCAATCAAAAAGTAATTGGTCGTAAAAATTATGCAAAATCGTTGGTAATTTGCCTTTTGCAAAACGAGTGCCTGAACAAATCTTATTTGTTTAGGTCTATTATTGTCACGTGTAGCGTGAGAATCTATGTTTTGCATGCTATCCAAACATATTAGAAACACCATACCATCCCTATCGAGCCACGTGTGGGTATATCTCGTATTTAAGAATCTAACATGGCAAAAACATTTAGAAACGAGGAACTGCAGATGCTCGTTTACAAAACGAAAGACGCAAAGTGCTGGAGTAACTCAGCGGGTCAGGAGCATCTCTGTATAACATGGATAGGTGATGTTTCAGGTCGGGACCCTTTTTCAGACTCTCGGTCTGGAACTGGGCCTGGAATCCAGGTGAGCTGACGGCCCTGGGCTGCTGGCAGCCGGGGGAGAGGTGAGGATCGGCGGATTGGGAGTGCTCTCCATGCTACAGGTACGTCCTTTTATTCTGAGGCTGTGCCCTCTGGTCTTAGACTCTCCCACCAGTGGAAACATCCTCTCCACATCCACTCCTTATCTATTCCAGGACACAGCATAACAACCTTTGTCCAGGGAGCAAGGTTTCTCAGCAAGTGTATCATTGAAAGCTCAAAGAAGTGCCTTATTATTAATATTTGCAGAAAGAAGTGTGATAGTTTAGTTTTTTAGTTTAGTAATACAGCACGGAAACAGGCCTTTCTGCCCATCGAATCTATGCCGACCAGCGACCCCGGACACTAACACTATCATGCATACTGCAGACAATTTATAATTTTTTAAGAAAGCCAAATTAATCTGCAAACCTGTACGTCTTTGGAGTGTGGGAGGAAACCGGAGCATCCGGGGAAAGCCCACGCGGTCACGAGAAGAACATACAAACTCCATACAGACAGCACCCATAGTCAGGATTGAACCCGGGTCTCTGGCACTGTAAGGCAGCAACTCTACCGCTGTGCCACCATGCCTCCATAGTGTCATTGAATCAGCACATGGACTAGGTGCCTGAGCGGAACTTACTGATTTCCATCGGATGTTTGCAGATGAACTGAACAGCAAAGAAACCAGATTTGTTTCAGCTTAGAATATTACACAACCACATTTACATTTTTAATTTACAAAAGTTGCATATATTAAGCCTTCTCAAAGCCACAGGACATTTAATGTATTTCACCAGCATGGGGCGGCATGGTGGTGCAGCGGTAGAGTTGCTGTCTTACAGCGCCAGTGACCTGGGTTTGATCCTGACTGTGGGTGTTATCTGTGCGGAGTTTGTACATTCTCCCCGTGACCGCGTGGGTTGTCTGCGGGAGCTCCGGTTTCCTCCCATCAAAGATATACAGTTATCTAGTTGAATTGGCTTGGTATGATTGTAAATTGTAAATTGTCCCTAGTGTGTATAGGATAGTGTTAGTGGGGATAGCTGGTCGTCGCCGACTCGATGACCGCAGGGCCGGTTTCCACGCTGTATCTCTAAACTAAACCAAACCAAAATTTCAAATTACAGTACGCAGGCAACCTATGTTAAGGGGCGGAGCAAAGACTGGCAAGTGATGGGTGGATACAGGTGAGGTGGGGGTTGGCAGATGGGAGGACAAACATTTGTGATTAAAAGACAAAAGGCCATGAGATAATGAGGGAAGTGGGAATGAGGGAAGAGGAGTGAAATGTGAAGCGTTTCTAACCCCATTGAAACCCTCCTAACCCCATTCTCCTGCCTTCTCCCCATAACCCCCGACACCTGTACTAATCAAGAATCTATCTATCTCTGCCTTAAAAATATCCATTGACGGCCTCCACAGCCTTCTTTGGCAATGAATTCCACAGATTCACCACCCTGGAGATGTTTACTGGAATGTTGGCTGGATTAGTGAGTTTCAGCTACAGGGAGAGGTTGGATAGACTTGGATTGTTTTTAATAGAGTCACACAGCATGGAAACCATGCGGTCCAACATGCCCATGCCGATCGACATGCCCCATCTGCACTACTCGCACCCGCCTGCGTTTGGCCCAAATCCCTCTAAACGTAACCTATCCATCTTGCTGTCCAAATGTTTTTTTAACATTGTGATAGTACCTGCATCAACTACCTCCTCCAGTCCTCTGGTTCTCGATTCCTCTACTCTAGGTAAAAGACTGTGCATTTACCCTATGTGAGGGCAAGGCTCTGTGCTGGGACCCCAGTTAATTACAATATATATTAATGATTTAGACGAGGGAATTAAATGTAACATCTCCAAGTTTTGCAGATGACACAAAGCTGGGTGGCTGTGTGAGCTGCGAGGAGGTTGCCATGAGGCTGCAGGGTGACTTGGATAGGTTGGGTGTGTGGGCAGATGCATGGCAGATGTAGTATAATGTGGATAAATGTGAGGTTATCCACTTTGGTGGGAAGAACAGGAAGGCAGATTATTATCTGAATGGTGTCAGATTAGGAAAAGGGGAGGTACAACGAGACCTGGGTAACCTTGTACATCAGTCATTGAAAGTAAGCATGCAGGTACAGCAAGCAGTGAAGAAAGCAAATGGCATGTTGGCCTTCATTGTGAGAGGATTTGAGTTTAGGAGCAAAGAGGTCCTACTGCAGTTGCACAGGGCCCTGGTGAGACCGCATCTGGAGTGTTGTGTGCAATTTTGGTCTCCTAATTTGAGGAAGGACATTATTGCTATTAAGGGATTGCAGCGTAGGTTCACCAGGTTAATTCCCGGTATGGCAGGACTGACATCTGATGAAAGAATGGGTCAACTGGGCTCCTATTCACTGGAATTTAGAAGGATGAGAGGGGATCTTATAGATACATATGATATACATATGATATTCTTTAGGGATTGGACAGGTTAGATGCAGGAAAAATGTTCCCGATGTTGGGGGAGTCCCGAACCAGGGGTCACAGTTTACGAATATGGGGTAGGCCATTTAGGACTGGGATGAGGAAACATTTCTTCACCCAGAGAGTTGTGAATCTGTGGAAGGTAGTGGAGGCCAATTCACTGGATGTTTTCAAGAGAGAGTTAGATTTAGCTCTTCGGGCTAAAGGAATCAAGGGATATGGATAAAAAGCAGGAACGGGGTACTGATTTTAGATGATCAGCCATGATCATATTGAACGGTGGTGCTGGTCTGAAAGGCCGAATGGCCTACCCCTGCATCTATGTTTTAATGTTTCTATCTATTCCTCTCACAATGTTATGTCACTGCGTCCTCCTGTGTACCTATACAGGCAAGGAATAAAGTCCGTGCCTGCCCAACCTCCCTGAAGATGGGTCCCAATCCGATATGTCACCCATCCTTTTTCTCTGGAGATGCTGCCTGGCCGGCTGAGTTAATCCAGCACTTTGCGTCTATCCGCAGTTCCTTGTCTCTCTAAACAAAATGGTCCCTGGTCGAGTTTGAAAGGCTCACATCATTACACTTTGCCACAAATGGGCCTGCAAATTGGGCAAAGAATCAGATCGGTGCTGTCGTTTTAACGAAAAATCAAACCCTCCCTCTGTTTACTGCTGTGTCATTTTCTATCCCTCCTTTTGCACATCACCGGTTTCTTGTGCCTGAGTGACTCACTCAGTGTAATTTGTGGACCTTCTAGTGCTGACGGCTTGGATTTGATTCCAGATACTTCTGATTTGATTTGGTCTCCGACAGTAATGAAGATCTAACGGCCACTTTCAAAACAATTGTCTGTTCTCTAGTTAATGGTGCTCCTTTTAAGAGAGCAGGAGCTCCCATTGCAAGATTGCTGTTTTGTTTTGCACGCCATTTGCTAGCTCTTGCTATCTTTTAGTTTAGTCTAGAGATACAACGCCGAAACAGGCCCTTCGGCCCTCCGACTTCGTGGCGACCAGCGATCCCCGCACACTAACACTATCCTACACACACTTTGTGGGACAATTTACATTTACCAAGCCGATCAATCCACAAACCTGTACGTCTTTGGAGTGTGGGAGGAAACTGGAGATCCCAGAGAAAACCCATGCGGTCACAGGGAGAACGTATAAGCTCCGTATAGACAGCACCTGTAGTCAGGATTGAACCAGGGCCTTTGGTGCTGTAAGGCAGCAACTCTACTGCTGCACTACTACACTGCTGTTGCGAATTTTATTCTTGCTTCAGATTTTGTATCGCGTGTATGCGTTTGCGAACACCAGCTGATGTGGTTGCAACACTGTGTTGGATTAGATGGGAGTTACGAGTTAGTTTAGAGATGCAGCATGCAAATAGGCCCACCGAGTCCACACTGACAATCGAATACCTGTTCACACGAGTTCTATGATATGCCACTTTCTCATCAACTCCCTACGCACTAGAGGCAATTTACAGAGGGCCAACTAACCTAGAAACCCACACGGGCACGTCTTTGGGATGAGGGATTAAACCGGAGCACCTGGAGGAAACCCACTTGATCACAGGGAGAACGTGCAACACACACACACGCACACGCTGTCTGTGTGGACGGGTGATCGAAGGTTGGCATGGATTTGGTGGGCCGAAGGGCCTGTTTCTATGCAGTGCCTTCCAATTAATATAAACATAGAAATGGATCAAGTTGGTAATGGCAGAAGGGTCACAGAAACCAGGGGAGGAGAATGGATATAGAAAGATAAAGGGAAAGGGATATATCATAGAGCTGTAACGCATGGAAACGGACCCATCAGCCCATCTTGCCCATGTCGACCCATTTGGCATTCTACGCAAGTCCCATTTCCCTGCCAGTAGCTCTCTAAACCCTTTCTATCCACTCAGGAGCTTTTTCAAAGAGCCAGCATGGGATACATCTGCTGGAGTAACTCAGCGGGTCAGGTAACATCACTGGAGAACATGGGTCGATGTTGTTTTGGATCGGGACCCTTCTCCAGAAGAATAAATGCCTTCTCTTTACACTGACAAATTTGGCGACTCTCTATAGCCAGTCCTACCATCACAGGCTAATTTTTCAGGTGCTTTTTTCCCCCTGAAGGTTGTAGATAAACGATGTTATTGTACCTAAGCGTATTCGAGACTGACTTTTATTATCCAGGAAATCAAAATGAACCACAGTTCACTGCGTACAGTTGCATTATCCCCAATTTAATATGAACCGACGGAAGAAATCTATTTACGTACTTTATTGAACTACAAGTCACGTAATATAACTGAAGAGATAGCTTGGAAGTGATGAAAAACCGTGGTACAAATATGACCATGGAAAGCAAGATCATCTGGTTCATAGGAATATATTTCAGATCTTTGATTATGTTTAATGGTTGTTGAATTTTTTCAGTGTCAATATTATCGATTCCTTCTGAATTGGTAACAAATCCATTATAAGACACAGCACAGGAAAAGGCCCTTCTGCCCACAATCTCCATGCCAAATATGATGCAAAGATTAAGGGCGGCATGGTGTGCAGTGGTAGAGTTGCTGCCTTAAGGGGCGGTCCCAGTGTACGAGGTAATTCAAGAGCTCTCCCGAGTTTAAAAAAAAATCAAACTCGTAAGTACGTAGCGGGTACGTCGGAGCTCGGGACGTCTCTTAGCGGCTCGTAACGCTAACGGCAGGCACTCGGGAAACGCGGTAGCTCGTGAAGATTTTTCAACATGTTGAAAAATGTCCACGAGAGCCCGAGTACCTACGAGCGGCTATTACCGTAATTCTCCGAGTTCGAATCAGGGGAAACTCGGGAGAACTCTTGAATTAGCTCGTACAGTGGGACAGGCCCTTTACAATGCCAGAGACCTAGGTTCCATCCTGACTATGGGTGCTGTCTGTGTGGAGTTTGCACGTTCTCCCTGTGACTGCGTGGGTTTTCTCCGGGTTCCAAACATGTGCAGGTTTGTAGGTTAATTGGCTTCTGTAAATTGCCCCTAGTGTGAAGGATGTGAAAGTGGGATAACGTAGAATTAATGTATGGGTAATCAATAGTCGGTGTGGACTTGTTGGGCTGAAGAGCCTGTTTCTACGCTGCATCTCTAAATAGAAACTAATCTCTGCTTGCATCTAAAGCATTTCCCTCCATTCCCTGCATGTCCACGTGCTTATCTAAAAGCCTCATAAACCCCACGATTGCATCTGCCTCCACCACCACCCCTGGCAGCGTGTTCCAGGCACCTTCCACATGTGTTCACTCTTTCCTGGGTGTTAAACAGTGGAATGGTTGGGGGGAGGGACTCAAATAGAGAAAGCTATTAGACAGTGTGTGAGGCAGGAGGCAGAGAAGGAAAGCACTCAGACCCAACATGTAGGGGGGAAAGAAGAAAACAATAATAAACAGAGAATAAGAGGTGGTGGGGTTCAAAAATGGGTGAGCAGAGAGACAGAGGGGTGTAAAATGCGGGCGGAAGCAATAGGTAGCAAGGTGAAAAGTAAAAGTGGCAGGCAGACAAATCCAGGGCAAAAATCAAAAAGGGCCACTTTTCAACATAATTGTATAAGGGGTAAGAGCGTTGTAAAAACAAGCCTGAAGGCTTTGTGTCTCAATGCAAGGAGCATTCGTAATAAGGTGGATGAGTTGAACGTGCAGATAGCTATTAATGATTATGATATAGTTGGGATCACGGAGACATGGCTCCAGGGTGACCAAGGCTGGGAGCTGAACATCCAGGGATATTCAATATTCAGGAGGGATAGAGAGAAAAGAAAAGGAGGTGGGGTAGCGTTGCTGGTTAGAGAGGAGATTAACGCAGTGGAAAGGAAGGACATTGGCTTGGAGGACGTGGAATCGGTATGGGTAGAGCTGCGAAACACTAAGGGGCAGAAAACGCTGGTGGGTGTTGTGTACAGGCCACCTAGCAGTAGTAGTGAAGTTGGGGATGGCATCAAACAGGAAATTAGAAATGCATGCAACAAAGGCAAAACAGTTATAATGGGTGACTTCAATCTACATATAGATTGGGTGAATCAAATTGGCAGGGGTGCTGAGGAAGAGGATTTCTTGGAATGTATGCGGGATAGATATCTAAACCAACATGTAGAGGAACCAACGAGGGAGCAGGCTATTCTAGACTGGGTATTGAGTAATGAGGAAGGGTTAGTTAGCAGTCTTGTTGTGCGTGCCCCCTTGGGCAAGAGTGACCATAATATGGTTGAGTTCTTCATTAGGATGGAGAGTGACATTGTTAATTCAGAAACAACGGTTCTGAACTTAAAGAAAGGTAACTTTGAGGGCATGAGACGTGAATTGGCCAAGATTGACTGGCAATTAGTTCTAAAAGGGTTGACGGTGGATATGCAATGGAAGGCATTTAAAGACTGCATGGATGAACTACAAAAATTGTTCATCCCAGTTTGGCAAAAGAATAAATCAGGGAAGGTAGTGCATCCGTGGATAACAAGGGAGATCAGGGATAGTATCAAAGCAAAAGATGATGCGTACAAATTAGCCAGAAAAAGCAGCATACCAGAGGACTGGGAGAAATTCAGAGACCAGCAGAGGAGGACAAAGGGCTTAATTAGGAAAGGGAAAATAGATTATGAAAGAAAACTGGCAGGGAACATAAAAACTGACTGCAAAAGTTTTTATAGATGTGAAGAGAAAGAGATTAGTTAAAACAAATGTAGGTCCCTTGCAGTCAGAAACAGGTGAATTGATCATGAGGAACAAGGATATGGCAGACCAATTGAATAACTACTTTGGTTCCGTCTTCACTAAGGAAGACATAAATAATCTGCCGGAAATAGCAGGGGGCCGCGGGTCAAAGGAGATGGAGGAACTGAGTGAAATCCAGGTTAGTCGGGAAGTGGTGTTGGGTAAATTGAATGGATTAAAGGCCGATAAATCACCAGGGCCAGATAGGCTGCATCCCAGAGTACTTAAGGAAGTAGCTCCAGAAATAGTGGATGCATTAGTGATAATTTTTCAAAACTCTTTAGATTCTGAAGTAGTTCCTGAGGATTGGAGGGTAGCAAACGTAACCCCACTTTTTAAGAAGGGAGGGAGAGAGAAAATGGGGAATTACAGACCAGTTAGTCTAACATCGGTAGTGGGGAAACTAGAGTCAGTTATTAAAGATGGGATAGCAGCACATTTGGAAAGTGGTGAAATCATTGGACAAATTCAGCATGGATTTACGAAAGGTAAATCGTGTCTGACGAATCTTATAGAATTTTTCGAGGATGTAACTAGTAGAGTGGATAGGGGAGAACCAGTGGATGGATGTGTTGTATCTGGACTTTCAGAAGGCTTTCGACAAGGTACCACATAAGAGATTAGTATACAAACTTAAAGCACACGGTATTGGGGGTTCAGTATTGATGTGGATAGAGAACTGGCTGGCAAACAGGAAGCAAAGAGTAGGAGTAAACGGGTCCTTTTCACAATGGCAGGCAGTGACTAGTGGGGTACCGCAAGGCTCAGTGCTGGGACCCCAGCTATATACAATTTATATTAATGAGCTGGATGAGGGAATTGAAGGCAACATCTCCAAGTTTGCGGATGACACTAAGCTGGGGGGCAGTGTTAGCTGTGAGGAGGATGCTAGGAGACTGCAAGGTGACTTGGATAGGCTGGGTGAGTGGGCAAATGTTTGGCAGATGCAGTATAATGTGGATAAATGTGAGGTTATCCACTTTGGTGGCAAAAACAGGAAAGCAGACTATTATCTAAATGGTGGCCGACTAGGAAATGGGGAGATCCAGCGAGACCTGGGTGTCATGGTACACCAGTCATTGAAAGTAGGCATGCAGGTGCAGCAGGCAGTGAAGAAAGCGAATGGTATGTTAGCTTTCATAGCAAAAGGATTTGAGTATAGGAGCAGGGAGGTTCTACTGCAGTTGTACAGGGTCTTGGTGAGACCACACCTGGAGTATTGTGTACAGTTTTGGTCTCCAAATCTGAGGAAGGACATTATAGCCATAGAGGGAGTGCAGAGAAGGTTCACCAGACTGATTCCTGGGATGTCAGGACTTTCATATGAAGAAAGACTGGATAGACTTGGCTTATACTCGCTAGAATTTAGGAGATTGAGAGGGGATCTTACAGAAACGTACAAAATTCTTATGGGGTTGGACAGGCTAGATGCAGGAAGATTGTTCCCGATGTTGGGGAAGTCCAGGACAAGGGGACACAGCTTAAGGATAAGGGGGAAATCCTTTAAGACCGAGATGAGGAAAAACTTTTTAACACAGAGAGTGGTGAATCTCTGGAACTCTCTGCCACAGAGGGTAGTTGAGGCCAGTTCATTGGCTATATTTAAGAGGGAGTTAGATGTGGCCCTTGTGGCTAAAGGGATCAGGGGGTATGGAGAGAAGGCAGGTACGGGATACTGAGTTGGATGATCAGCCATGATCATATTGAATGGCGGTGCAGGCTCGAAGGTCCGAATGGCCTACTCCTGCACCTATTTTCTATGTATCTATGTATCTATGAATAGACAAACAATTTAGGGCGATCTTCAAACGATTGGAAAACTCATCCAAAATCAGGCTGGCTTTCACCTTGATTCATGTGCTTCGAGTTTTCGTTTGGTTTAGAGTTGCAGCATGGAAACAGGCCCTTCTCTCCACCGAGTCCCCGCTGACCATTGAGCACCTGTTCACACTTGTCTGCAGAAGGGTCCCAACCCGAGTTGTCACCGATCCATGTCCTCCGGAGATGCTGCCTGTCCCACTGAGTTACTCCAGCACTTTGTGTTCTGTGCAAGACTCCAGCACCTGCAGTTTGTTTTGTGACTTCGCACTGGTTCCATGTTATCCGCCTTTCTCATCCGCTCTCTACACACTAGGGGGCAATTAACCCGCCAAACCCGCACGCCTTTGTGATGTGGGTGGGAACCAGAGCACCCAGAGGAAACTCACGCGGTCAATTTCTCTAATTTCAAGTAACTCCTGCAATTCCTCCCCCACCTCTCTTTCCCCACCCCCACCCCCTCCCCTTCCCCCACCATTGTCGTCTCACTGGGTCCACTGTTCGCTTCCTTCTATGCCTCTCGTTGGCACAGAATCCCCTGCCAACCATGGGCCTCCACCCTGCCTGAGGTCATCTGTTGCTGGCCCTGCTTTGTTCTGGCCTTTTCTTACCTCCAGTCTCTCCCCCACCCCCCCCCCCCCCTCCCTCGCCTCTCTCTTTCAGTCTGAGGAAGCGTTCTGACCTGAAACGTCACCTATTCTTTTTCTCCAGAGATGCTGCCTGACTCGCTGAGTTACTCCAGCATTTAACGTCAATCTTCGGTATAGACCAGCATCTGCAGTTCCTTTCTGCACTCTGGTTTGGGGAAGATGTTTCCAGTGTAATGGCCCAGTCCCACGGTACGAGTTCATTCCAAGAACTCTCCCGTTGTTTAAAAAAAATCAAACTCGTTGTAAGCACGGAGAATGAACGTAGCGGGTACGTCGGAGCTCGGGGACGTCTCTTAGCGGCTCGTAACGCTAACGGCAGGTACTCTGGAAGACTCGCTAATGGCAGGTAAGCTCGGGAAGACTCGTGAAGATTTTTCAACATGTTGAAAAATGTCCACGAGAGCCCCGAGTACCGACGAGTGGCCATTACTGTAAATCTCCGAGTTCGAATCAGGGCAAACTTGGGAGAACTCTTGGAGTGAACTCGTACCGTGGGACAGGGCCATAAATCTTGTTTGTTGATCAGTTTTAGATGATCCCTTTGAGTGAAACAATCTTGACCAGTCGTTTGAGTTAGGCTTGGTTGTCTCATCTCCTGGTGTACATATTAGGGTCAGCTATATTCGTGTGAAGTAGCTGTAGTGAAATAATGTTTAGAAATTATTACTAGTAGTCTTCCTTTGATATTACATCAGAGAACTGCAGTTTGTACATTCCATTGAAAAAATACAAATGACATTTGCTTAAAAATAGTCAAAGCTCATAGGTTCATAAGTTCATGTTATAGGAGCAGAGTTAGGCCATTCGGCCCATCGAAACTACTCCGCCATTCACTCATGGCTGATCTATTTTTCCCTCTCAACCCATTCTCCTGCCTTCTCCCCATCACTTCTGACATCCATACTACTCAAGAACCTATCAATCTCTGTTTTAAAAATACCCAATGACTTGGTCTGTGGCAATGACAGCCGTCTGTGGCAATGAATTCCACAGATTCACCGCCCACTGTGACTAAAGAGATCCGTTAGCTTTAATAGTATGTCCTTAAAGTGCTGGCGTTACTCGGCGAAGGACCTGTTTCCGTGCTGTATCACTCTAAAGGCTCCCTCTGCTGGACTTCTCCCCTCCACTTTCTAACTGCCAGTGCAACATCAGCAGCCTTGACTTCTCCACTCCAATCTCACCCACTCCAATCTCACCCCCTCTGCTCACTCAGCAACAATCCCAACATTTTTATCAAACCTTCTGACGAGGGAGGGGTCTGAAGAAGGGTCCCGACCCGAAACGTCGCCTATCCAAGCTCTCCAAAGATGATGCCGGACCCGTTGGAGTTACTCCAGCACTTTGGTAAGCCAACATCTGCGGTTCCTTTTGTCTCTGTCTGGCAAGTTTACTTGTCGTCTTCGGGCAGTTTGACCATAAATGAAGGTTGAGGAAAATACTTTATTTCTGGCACTTGTGGAGAAGGATGGAGCGTGATCACAGGCCTTGCGTCACACAATTTCTCATGAGAATAATTGCAGTTTTGCACAACATTGTCTTGCTGAACCAAACAGACCAGAATGAATCACAGCCTGAACTATTTGCATTTAAATCCCAAGTGTGTTGCAGTGAACAAAGATCTTTAGAAGTACAGTCGCTAATGCAATATGTGAAAGGTGGCAACTAGCTAGAGCATAGTAAAGGCTGGAACAACAGAAAGGTGATAATAACGAATTCAATGATAGACACAAGGAACTGCCGACTTTAGACTTTGGAGATACAACATGGCAACTGGCCCTTCGGCTGGTCCAAGTCCGCGCCAACCAGCGATCACCCTTTACACCAGCACTATCTTACACACGAGGGACAATTTACAGCTTTTTTTGTACAAACCTGCACATCTTTTGAGTGTAGGAGGAAACAAGAGAAAACTATGCAGTCAAGTGGGGAGAACGTGCAAACTCTGTACAGACAGCACCCGTTGTCAGGATCCCCCTTTCCTGTTGGAGATCTATCAGAAGCGGAGCATCAGCAGAGCCATTTCCATTATTAAGGACCGCTATCACCCATCACACAACATCTTCTCCATTCTGCCACCTGGGAAGAGGTACAGGAGCATCAGCTGCAAAACCAGCAGGATGCTACACAGCTTCTTCCCACAGGCAATAAGACTGGTTAACGGACAGTGTCCCCTCCCCATATATCATACACCAACACATCTAAACTCGCCCATATGTTGACAGCTAGGCACCTGTCAAAGCAAAGCCACTGTTCGGTCTGAATGTCTGTTTTTATTTCAATTATTAGGCCTATTTTAAATATGGTAATTAAAATTTTTAAAGCTATATGTACTTATTCTGTTTTTATTAACTGCACCGACGGGAACTGATTGAGAAACAATTTTTTGTTTCATCTGTGTATGTAAGTACTCAGTTAAAATGACATTAAAGTAAATACTGAATACTGAACCTGGCGCGGTCAGGTAGCAGCTCTATTGCTGCGTCACTGTGCCTCCAATGCTGGTTGACAAATAAAAAGACACTGATGCAGTAACTCGGTACGTCAGCATATCTGGACAATATGGATAGGTGATGTAGACACAAGGAACTGCAGATGTTGGTTTACTACAGGCACAAAGTGCTCGATTGACTCAACGGCTCAGGCAGCATCTCTGGAGAATGCCTATCCATGTTCTCCAAAGATGCTGCCTGACCCCCTGAGTTACTCCAGCACTCTGGGCAGAAGGATGGAAAAGAGGCGGGGGGGGGGGGGAGCAAAGTCACGCAAGTGATAGGTGGAGACGCAGGAACTGCAGATGCTGGAATCTTGAGCAAATCACAAAGTGCAGGAGTAACTCAGAGGGTCAGGCAGCATCTCTGGAGGGAATAGATAGGTAATGTTTTGGGTCAGGACCCATCCTCAGTGATGGGTGGATACACGTGAAGGGGTTTGGTTGGATATAGGCCAGAGATCAGTACCTCCCTGCAATGCTGTTTTCACTTGGTAGTACCAGCCAGTTGAGATTCTGTGCTGCAGTCATGAAGTAGCACTTCATACTCACAGCCTCCTGAGGCAGAACACCATGAACAACGCCAAAATGATGCTTGAATGTAAACATATTTCTCCTTCGAGAAACAAAACAAAAAAGACAGCAGATGCTGGAAATCTGAAAAAAAATCCAAAGATACCCAAGATTGTCAGCAGGTCAGGCAGCATCTGGGGAGAGAGGAAGAGGCTTGATGGCTCGGAACTTATGCACCTTGGATTGTTGCTATTGGAAACCAGACTTGAGTTACTGTTGAACTCCTGTTTAACTCCTCATAATTTCAATATTAAGAACTGATTTTAAAAAGGGACATCTTTCTTTCCTGAGGTGTTAAATAGTAGAACAGTCAACCAATTATCTTCAGACGATTGGAAAATTTGCCCAATATCCTATGCAAAGAATCATCATGCTGGCTTTCATCTTGGTTCCATGTGCTTAGAGTTTTAGTTTAGTTTAGAGATACAGTATGGAAACAGGGCCTACTGTGTACCGAGTCCATGCTGACAACCGATCACTTATTCACACTTCTGTGCAGAAGGTTCCCAATCTAAAACATCGCCTATCCATGTCCTGCAGAGATAGGGTTGCCAACTTTCTCACTCCCAAATAAGCTGGAAAGGGTCAAAATAAGGGGCAAATCCCCAACGGCAATTCGTTGACTGACTCGGCCATGGCTGGGTGAATGATGAGTTGGCCCGGGTGCTGGACTGCACACAAAGCCCAGCGGGCGGACCAGCTGAGGAATTTTGGCCCGGGCGACGTCGCTCGCAAAGTCCGGCTCCCCATCCAACTCATGAACCGATGATCGGCCATAAGAAGGAGAGGTGGTGGTGTTGGCGGTAAGCGAAGGTCCGAAGGTCGGACAGCTGACCGGGCTGCCGACCGACGGGGCCACGGGCAAGGCGCTGTTGCTGCACCCCTTGGGCTGCACTACATCGGAACGGGTGAGGCGGGGCTGGATGCGGCGCTCCGACCCGACAGTCCCCTCGACCCGAGTTGTAGCAGTCAAATACGGGACAAGGGCGGTCCCGTATGGGACAAACCAATTTAGCCCAATATACAGGATGTCCCGGCTAATACGGGACAGTTGGCAACCCTATCCAGAGATGCTGCCTGACCCGCTGAGTTACTGCAGCACGGTGTTCGACGCAAGATTCCAGCAACTGCAGTTTCAACTTTCCCATCCACTTCCTACACACTAGGAACAATTTGCAGAGGGCCAATTAACCTACAAACCTGCCCTTCTTTGGGATGTAGGAGGCAACTGGAGCACCTGGAGGAAACCCATGTAGTCACAGTAAGAATGTGCAAACTCTATATGCAGACAGCTCAGGCCCTCGAGTCCTGGCAACATCCTCGTAAATTATCTCTGCAGAGTTATTCATGCATCTTTTGCCGCTGGTTCCTGTTGGTCAACATTGAAATGTCCGATGCACCCTGAATGGATGGATTGACTGGGCTTATATTCACTGGAATTTAGAAAGGTGAGAGTGGATCTTATTGAAACATAAAAAATTCTTAAGGGATTGGACAGGCTAGATGCAGGAAAAATGTTCCCCATGTCGGGGGAGTCCAGAACCAGGAATCACAGTTTAAGAATGAGGGGTAGGCCATTTAGGACAGAGATGAGGAAAAACTTTTTCACCCATAGAGGTGTGAATTCTGCCACAGGAGGCAGTGGAGGCCAACTCGCTGGATGTATTCCAGAGAGAGTTAGATTTAGCTCTCGGGGCTAACAGAATCAAGAGATACGGGGAGAAAGCAGGAACGAGCTACTGATTTTGGATGATCAGCCATGATCGTATTGAATGGCTTGAAGGGCCGAATGGCCTACTCCTGCACCTATTTTCTATGTTTCTATGTAATGAAATCATTAGATTTACATATGACATCCAGCAAATGTCACTGCTCAGAAGTAACAGGCCAATTTTCCTGGAACTATTACACACGAGAAATGATGATATGCCAGAAATTATGACATGCCAAAGTAGCTCCATAGATGCTGCCTCACCCGCTGAGTTTCTCCAGCATTTTTGTCTACCTTCGATTTTTCCAGCACCTGCAGTTCTTGCTTATACAAAGTGCTGGAGTAACTCAGCGGGTCAGGCAGCTTCTCTGGAGAACACGGGTAGGTGATGTTTCAGGTCAGGACGGGAGTCCTCCTTTCTTCCAAATATGTACAATTTCTCGACCACTTTCTTTCATTAACTTGTTCGGTTGGTCACTGTTCTGAAACTTGACTTCACAAAGAAATATTAATTGATGTGCTTAAACATGGTAACCTAGTTATTAATCCAGCAGAAAATAGGATTATCATGAAACATAAGTATTTTTAATTAAAGTATCTAGGACACCACTTGTGAGGAACTTGATTTTGACGAACTTAAAATAACTTTAAACATCTTGCCGAATTATCTTGCAAACTTCTTTGGATTTGATTAATCCCTTCCTTGGTTCAGTTATTTTTTTACCATTTAAAGCTTAATTTTGGGAATGTCCTTGTTTGGTACAAGCTTCACCTGGGAGCATGTCCAGTTTTGAGGCAGAAGACAACTTGTTGAACGTTGCTTCCTCAAATCTCACGGAAACACAATTTACTTTCAAAATCATATAATTTTTGACAATTAGTTTAGAGATGCAAAGAGGAAACACGCCCTTCGGCCCTCCGAGTCCGCGCCCACTACCGATCCCCACACACTAACACTATCCTACACACACTAGGGACAATTTACATTTATACCAAGCCAATTAACCTACAAACCTGTACGTCTTTGGAGTGTGGGAGGAAACCGGAGCACCCGGAGAAAACCCACGCAGATCATTGGGAGAAGGTACGAACTCCATACAGGCAGCACCCGTAGTCAGGATTGAACTGCTGCTGTAGGGCAGCAACTCTGCCGCTATGCCACTGTGTCGCCCCTAATTACATGAGCAAAAACCAGCACAAACGAATGAGCAGCAGTCACCCGGGTTCAATCCTGACTACGGGGTGCTTTCTGTATGGAGTTTGTACGTTCACCCCATGATCTGCGTGGGTTTTATCCAGGTGCTCCACTCACACTCCAAAGACGTACAGGTTTGTAGGTTAATTGCTGGAGGAACTCAACGGGTAAGGCAGCATCTGCGGAGGGAATAGGCAGACAACATTTCAGATCGGGACATTTCTTCAGACTGATTGTAATAGGGGAGAGGTGGGGACAGGACAAAGCCTGGTGAGTGATGGGTGGATACATGAGGGGGGTGTGGGGTTGGTTGGCAGATGGGTGGAGTAAGTGACAAAGGCTGGAGGTGAAAAAGGACACGAAAGGGTCTCCGATAAAGAGAGTCATCTGAAAACCATTTGGTCATCGGTCTGAAGAAGGATCCCAATCCTCCATGTTCTTTAGAGATGCTGCAGCACTTTGTGTCTTCTTTTGTAAACAAGTCATCCGTCCATTTCCTCCACTGTTTAGTTTATTGTCATGTGTACTGAGGTACAGTGAAAAGCTTTTGTTGCGTGCTAACCAGTCAGCTATAAGACTATACATAACTACAATCAAGCCGTCCACAGCTTAGAGGTACACGATGAAGGGAATAACGTTTAGTGCAAGATAAAGTCCAATTAAAGATAGTCCAAAGGCCTCCAGTGATGTAGATAGTACCTCAGGACTATCCAGAACCAGGGGCCACAGTTTAAGAATAAGGGGTAAGCCATTTAGAACGGAGACGAGGAAACACTTTTTCTCACAGAGAGTGGTGAGTCTGTGGAATTCTCTGCCTCAAAGGACAGTGGAGGCAGGTTCTCTGGATACTTTCAAGAGAGAGCTAGATAGGGCTCTTAAAAATAGTGGAGTCAGGGGATATGGGGAGAAGGCAGGAACGGGGTACTGATTGAGGATGATCAGCCATGATCACATTGAATGGGACCAATGTTGGCTCGAAGGGCCGAAAGGCCTACTCCTGCACCTTTTGTCTATTGACTGCTCTCTAGTTGTTGATAGGATGGTGCAGTTGCCTGATAACAGCTGGGAAGAAACTGACCCTGAATCTGGGGGTGTGCGTTCTCATACATGGTGTCTAACCTGCTGAGTTCCTCCAGCACTTTGTGTTTTGCTCAACATTCGAGCAACTGCAGTTCCCTGTGCCTCCAGGCAACTCTAGGTCATGGGTTTTTTCTTTCTCAAGACTGCATTTTGTAAACACAGCAATGTTTTTACATGGAAACTGACCATTTGGTCAGGCTGTTGTTTATTTACCATGTAAGCCTTCCCATTTGACATCATTTCATTCCATAGATATATTTATTGACCAAACATTACTGAAGTACGTTTGAAGCCTGTTTAGCTTCTTGGCTCTGTCTTTGCCACACTTGACAAAAGGAAATGTTCTCATCCAGAGAGCTTTGCTAAGAAGGAGACAAAAGGAACTGCAGATGCTGGAATCTTGAGCCAAGTATAAAGCGCTGGAGGAACTCAGTGGGTCAGGCAGCATCCGTCTGTCTGAAGAAATGCCCCGACCCCTAATGTCACCTATCCATGTTCTCCAGGTTATGCCTGACCTGCTGAATTACTCCAGCATTCGGTGTCTTTCTCTGGAGATCT
>CM075985.1:31636449-31661852 GCA_038087875.1 Malacoraja senta
GTCGTGTTTTCGAGAAGATGTGAATCACAGACGAACAAATAAACACACACACAAATACATAAATAAATACACACACACATCCAAGATCAGAGTTTGATAATTATAGAGATGTGGAGAATATTTTGAAAAAAGCCAGGCAGAATCTCTGGAGAATATGGATAGGTGACGTTACAGGTCGGGACCCTTCTTCAGACACCTATCGATGTTCTCCAGAGATGCTGCCTGACTTGCTGAGTTACTCCAGCACTTTGTGTCTTTTTCTGTTAAACCAGCACCTGCAGTTCCTTGTTTCCGGTGACAGGAATGCTTAAAGTCCATTAGAATTACCTCTCTTTATTGTAGTTCAGTTCAGAGATAAAGTCCACCAAGTCCATGCCAACTATCGATCACCTGTTCACGCTCGTTTAGTTTAGAGATTGGCATGAAAGCAGGCCCTTTGACCCACTGTGCCCATGCCAACCTTCGATCACCCGTTCACACTAGTTCTATGTTATCCTACTGTCTCATTCACTCCATACACACCAGGGCGCAATTTACAGAGGGCCAATTAACCCGAGTGCCAGAGACTTGGGTTCGATTCTGACCTTGGGTGTTGCTTCTATGGAGTTTGTATGTTCTCCCTGTGACTGTGCAGATTTTCTTTGGATCCTCCGGGTTTCCGTCCACATCCCAAAGACGTGCAGGTTTATTGGTTAATTGGCAGGAATGGACAGGCGACATTTCTGGTCGGGAGGAAGAGGAGAAAGATGGAAAAGAAAGGTGGAGGGGAGGGGGAACAAGATGTCCGGCGTAGACTAGGTTCAGTCTGAAGAAGGGTCCCGACTAGAAACATTGCCTGCCCATTCCCTCCCCAGATGCTGCCTGACCCACTGTGTTCCTCCAGCACTCTGTGCTTTAAAGCTAGTCTATCCCATCTTGTCTGCTTCAGTAGATTGTTCAACTCCTCAAAAGATGAATGCTAAGTAAAAGAACAGCAAAAAAAGTGATATTATTGAGTGCTGGGAATTTAGTTAAACCAAGATATTTTACATTTTAGAGCACAATTTGTATGCCGAGTTTGTGTTTGGTTTATTGTCACGTGTACCGGGGTAAAATGAAAAGCTTTTAGTTTAGTTCAGAGATATAGCATGGAAACAGTCCGTTCACCGAGTCCACGCCAACCAGAGATTCCCGCACATTATCCTCACACACTAACATTATCCGACACACACTAGGGACAATTTGCATTTATACCAAGCCAATTAACCTACAATCCTACACATCTTTGGGTTTGTGGGAGGAAAGCGAAGATCTCGGAGAAAACCCACGCAGTCACGGGGAGAACGCACAAACTCCATACAGACAGCACCCGTAGTCGGGATCGAACCCGGGTCTCTGGCGCTGTAAGTGCTGTGAGGCAGCAACTCTACTGCTGCGCCACCTTGCAAACCAGTCAGTGGAAAGACAATACATGATTACAATCGTTACAGATACATGATAAAGGGAGTAACGTGAATAATCTTTAGTGCAAGATTAAATCCAGTAAAGCCAGATCAAAGATGGTCCGAGGGTCTCCAATGAGGTAGATAGTAGATAGTAGTTCAGGACTGCTCTCTAGTTGTTGGTAGATGGTTCAGTTGCCTGACAACAGCTGGGAAGAAACAGTCCCTGAATCTGGAGGTGTGCATTTTCACACTTCTATACCGATTTGCCTGATGGGAGAGGGGAGAAGAGGGGGTTACTGTAATCGCAAGTGTGAGTCTTATAATTATTGAAGGGGAGGTTGAGATTCTGTAATGAGGTGCTTTGCTTTTACAAGAGCAGACACATGCTGCTGGATCATGCTCTCTGTTTATGGCACCAGATTCTTCATAGGTGGAGGTAGTGTTAGACTTTATTATTTTAACCTTGTGCAGGCAGCTTTCCTGGCAGCTGACGTGGATGCAACCTGCTGTGCCTCAGCGTGAACTCTGAGCCTTAAACAAGCCTCGCTTGTTGCAAGTTGCCAGGGAAGGGTTTCTTCCAATATGGTGGACAGATGGGAGATGCATCAGAAGTGGCATTGGGAGGGTTAAAGAAACCTCCAGCAGCAAAATAGTCACTCATTGTGGAAGCTGGAAGCTGAATATTTATCGAGAGGTTTTAGTTTGTGTCTGGCCTTCTCTGGTGTAGCAAATATATGTACAGTGCCCTCCATAATATTTGGGACAAAGACCCATCATTTATTTATTTGCCTCTGTACTCCACAATATGAGATTTGTAATAGAAAAAATTGCATGTGGTTAAAGTGCACATTGTCAGATTTTAATAAAGGCCATTTTTATACATTTTGGTTTCACCATGTAGAAATGACAGCAGAGTTTATACATAGCCCCCCCATTTCAGGGCACTATAATGTTTGGGACACAGCAATATCATGTAAATGAAAGAAGTCATGTTTAGTATTTTGTCACATATCCTTTGCATGCAATGACTGCTTGAAATCTGCGATTCATGGACATCACCAGCTGCTGGGTGTCTTCTCTGGTGATGCTCTGCCAGGCCTGTATTGCAGCCATCTTTAGCTTATGCTTGTTTTGGGGGCTACTCCCCTTCAGTTTTCTTTTCAGCATATAAACGGCATGCTCAATTGGATTCAGATCGGGCGATTGACTTGGCCACTTAAGAATTAACCATTTTTTAGCTTTGGCAGTTGCTTTAGCAGTATGTTTGGGATCATTGTCTTGCTGTAGAATGAACCGCCGGCCAATGAGTTTTGAGGCATTTATTTGAACGAGCAAATAGGATGTGTCTATATACTTCAGAATTCATTATGCTACTACCATCAGCAGTTGTATCATCAATGAGCCAGTACCTTCAGCAGCCATACATGCCCAGGCCATAATACCCCCACCACTGTGTTTCACAGATGAGGTGGTATGCTTTGGTTCTTGGGCAGTTCCTTCTCTCCTCCATACTTTTCTCTAGTCATTAGTCTTTTATAAGTTAATCTTTGTCTCATCTGTCCATAAGACCTTTTTCCAGAACTGTGGTTGCTCTTTTAAGTACTTCTTGGCAAACTCTAACCTGGCCACCCTATATTTGCGGCTAACCAGTGGTTTGCATCTTGCAGTGTAACCTCTGTATTTCTGTTCATGAAGTCTCTGCGGACAGTGGTCATTGACAAATCAACACCTGACTCCTGAAGAGTGTTTCTGATCTGTCGGACAGGTGTTTGGTGATTTTTCTTTATTACAGAGAGAATTCTTCTGTCATCAGCTGAGGAGGTCTTCCTTGGCCTGTCAGTCCCTTTGTGATTAGTAAGCTCACCAGTGCTCTCTTTCTTCTTAATGATGTTCCAAACAGTTGATTTTGGTAAGCCTAAGGTTCACTGATGTCTCCAACAGTTTTATTCTTGTTTCTTAGTCTCATAATGGCTTCTTTGACTTTCATTGGTACAACTTTGGTCCTCATGTTCATGAACAGCAATAAAAGTTTCCAAAGGTGATGGAAAGACTGGAGTAAAGACTAGGTGCTGAGAGCTCTCTTATACCTGCATTAAGGAGGCAATTAAACACAAATGAGCAATTACAAACACCTGTGAAGCCATGTGTCCCAAACATTATGGTGCCCTGAAATGGGGGGACTATGTATAAACACAGCTGTAACTTCTACATGGTGAAACCAAAATGTATACAAATAGCCTTTAATAAAATCTGACAATGTGCACTTTAACCACATGTGATTTTTTTCTATTACAAATCTCAAATTGTGGAGTACAGAGGCAAATAAATAAATGATGGGTCTTTGCCCCAAACATTATGGAGGGCACTGTATACTCTGTGTCTCAGTACAAGAGCTCTTAATTATAATTACATGTCAGAATTAAAGGACGTTCCTTTAGGAAGAAGATGAGGAGGAATTTCTTTAGTCAGAGGGTGGTGAATCTGTGGAATTTTAGGAGGCTGTAGAGGCCAAGTCAATGGATATTTTAAAGTCAGAGATGGATAGATTCTTGATTAGTACGGGTGTCGGGGGTTATGGGGAGAAGGCAGGAGAATGGGGTTAGGAGGGAGATTGAATGGCGGGGTAGATTTGATGGGCCGAATGGCCTAATTCTGCTCCTATCAGAGTACTATTTAGAGTATTCTGTTCAGTTCTGGGCACCATGTTATAGAAAAAATGTTGAGCTGGAAAGAGAACAGAGAACATTTACAAGTATGTTGCCAGGCTAGAGGGTCTAAACTAAAGGGTGAGGTTGAGTAGTCTGTGACTATTCCTTGGGGCGCAGTATGACAAAGGGTGATCTTATTGAGGTGAATAAAATCATGATAGGAATAAATTGGGTACATGCACAGAGTCTCTTGCCCAGAGTAGGTGAATCGAGGACCAGAGAACAATGGTTTAAGGTGAAGGGGAAAAGATTTAATAGGAATATGAGAGGTAACATTGTCACACAAAGGGTGGTGGGTGTATGGAACAAGCTGCCAGAGGAGGTAGTTGAGGCTGGGACTATCCCAACATTTAAGAAACAGTTAGACAGGTGCATGGATTGGACAGGTTCGGAGGGATGTGGACAAAACGCGGGCAAGTGGGACTAGTGTAACTGGGACATGTTGGTCGGCATGGGCAAGTTGGGCCGAAGGGCCTGTTTCCACAACGTATCACTCTATGTCTCTATCACGTATGAACATGTCAGTGATTAGAGGGTTTCAGGTACAGGGAGAGGTTGGATGGACCTGGATTGTTTTCTCTGGAATGTCAGAGGTTGAGATAGGCACATAGTTCAGGTCAGGAACACCTTTTCCCCAACAACTATCAAGCTAGTGAACACTGAGCTCCAACTAAACTCTATAGTAAGAACTGCCTGGGTTACCTTCGGGACTTTGGGTTATTTTTAAATTTACGCACTATATTGTTTTAAATTATTTTTGTGACTCATGATGGTATCTACTGAGTACTGTGTTTACATCATCTGTTGTGCTGCTGCAAATAAGAATTTCATTGTTCCGTTTTGGGACATATGACAATAAAACACTCTTTGACTCAGCACAGAACGTTACAGCGTGGAAATCGGCTCTTCACCCTACAATGTTTGTGTGCTGAACATGAAGCCAAGTTGAACTGATCTCAGGTAGATCTCCAGCATTTAGCTGGAGCAACTCAACGGGTCAGGCAGCATCTCGGGAGAGAAGGAATGGGCGACGTTTCGGGTCGAGACCCTTCTTCATTAAATCATTTATCCTTAAATCATTTATCATTAAATCAGTCTGAAGAAGGGTCTCGACCCGGAATATGCCTCACCCGCTGAGATACCCCAGCATTTTGTGTCCACCTTCGATTTAAACCAGCATCTGCAGTTCTTTCTTAAACTGATCTCATCCTCTTGTACATGATATCCTTCTATCCCCTGTACTTCCATGCGACTATCTAAAAGGTTGTATCTGCGTCCACCACCACCCCTGGCAGCACCTGCCAGGCCCCCACCACTCTATGTGTAAAAAGACTGGCCCAGCACACCTCCGTTAAACCTTCCCCCTCTCAACGTACAGCTATGCCCTCTAGTGATGGCCATTTCCATCCTGACTGACTACCCGATTTATGCCCCTCATCATTTTATATATTTCTATCAAATCTCTCCCTCAACCTCCGACATTCCGAAGAAAACGATCCAACTTTGTCCAACCTCTCCCTGTAAGCTGAAATCCTCTAATCCAGGCAACATTCTGGTCAACTAACTCTGCACCCTCTCCAAAGCCTCCACATCTTTCCTGTAATGGGGTGACCAGAGCTGCGCACAATACTCCAAATGCGGCCTAACCAATGTTCTATGGAGCCAAAGAGCACAGAGATAGGCCCTTGAACCCATCCATTCCCTGGCGACCATCAAGTGCCCGTCTCATATGGATATGCAACGAATGGAAGGATGTGGATCACGTGCAGGCAGAGGAGATTAGTTTAACCTGTCGTCATGTTCGGGACAGACATTGCGAGCCGAAGGGCCTGTTCCTGTGCTGTTCCATTCTATGTTCTACTGTTTCACACAGTTGGTGGGTACAGATTCCAATATCTGTAGTCTCTTGTGTCAATATTTAAAACTACATTTGGGAAGGCACATGAATAGGAAAGGTTTAGAGGGATATGGGCCAAACATGGGTAAGTAGTTCAGATGGGGCATGTTGATCAGCATAGATGAGCTTGGCCAACGGGCCTGTTTCCGTAAGTATGTCTCTATAAGAGTAGGACCCATGAGGTTGACCAAGGCAGTACTTGGAATGGGGATAAAGTTAAAAGGACACAAAGTGCTGGAGTAACTCAGCTGGTCAGGCAGCATCTCTAGAGAATGTGGATAGGTGATGTCCCTTTAGACTAACATGGATAGATGACGTTTCGGGTCGAGACTCTCCTCCAGACAGAAGCTGGTTTAATAAAGTTGGTTTGACAGTGTTTACACAGAGTGCTATAAATGTTGGTCTCTATATTTGATTGGAAAAAACAATAACTCTTCTAAAACTAAATCAGAAACATTTTTTCCAAGCATAAAGGGAGACCAAGTGGGGAAAATCGGGCAAAATTCCTAAATAACTGTAAAAAGTGCAAAATTATTTACCTCATGCCTCCTGGGTTAATCTATCTAACAGACTGCTCTGTTCAAAAGACAGATTTGTTACTTGCTCCCGGTTTTCATTAAAACAAATATTGTTGGATTTAAACCTGGAAAACTTTACTTTCCATTGCATGGTGCAGATTGTAACTTCTTATTCCATTTTATTGAACCATGAATTTCTCTCACACCCTTACTTTCCAGGGCCATAACAAAGCCTCAAAGTGTTATCCATTAACCAAGATAAAATTAGCTCACTGATAACACCTAATAACAGCCCTGTGCTTCCCTTCTTATAAAGCTCATTTATGCAGTGATTCAGGGTAAACCATGTTTCCCAATCATTTAAAGGGCCCATTTAAAATACTCTTGGACAGGCAGGGCAGCGCAGTGGTGCAGCGATAGAGTTGCTGCCTCATGGCGCCAGAGTCCCAGGTTTGATCCTGACTACAGGTGCTGTCTGTACGGAGTTTGTACGTTCTCGCTGTGGCTGTGTGAGTTTCCTCGCACACTCCAAAGACATGCAGGTTTGGCTTTGGTAGTAAAATTGTAAATTTGTCCCCAGTATGTAGGATAGTGCTCGATCGTGCAAGGTGATTGCTGGCTGGCGTGGATTCAGTGGGCCGGACACCCTGTTTCCGCTCTGTATCTCTAAAGTAATGTCTGAAATAAAGGTACATGGATAGGAAACGTTTACAGGGACACGAGGCAAATGCGGGCAAATGGGATTAGTTTAGGTGGGGCATTTGAGTTGCACTGATGGACCTATTTCCGTAGTGATTGACTATTATTTTGTGTAGATAAATCAATTCCCTGTTTGAAAATAGCAAAAGGTGAAATGACCTTGAAGAAAACTTGCTACTTGGTCATTTATTGTGATGCCCAGAGCTAGTTCATCAGTAAAACTGTACAATGTAGAACAGTAAAGCACTGGAACAGGCCCTTCGGCCCACAATAAAAGTGCCAGATTAAACTAGTCTCTGCCTGCACATGATCCACATTCCTGTATGTCCACGTGCCTATCTCAAAGCCTCTATTTATATTGTATCTGCCTCCACCGACATAAACGTCCCAGACACCCACCACCATCGGTATATGAAAGCTGCTGCCTCGCATCCTTCCTCTTCTCCATCCCCATCTTTTCCCTTATGATCAACCTTATTCTTACTGAGAAAAGATGCAAATTGCTGGAGTAAATCAACAAGTCAGACAGCAGCTGTGGAGAACATGGATTGGTGACATTTCGGATCAGGACCCTACTTCAGACTGGAAAAAAAAGACACAAAGAGCTGGAGTAACTCAGCGGGTGAGGAGGCAACTCTGGAGAACATCGATGGGTGACATTTTGAGTCGGGGGCCCTTCTTCAGATTAATGAAAAGATCAAAATTACTGGAGTAACTCAGCAGGTCAGGCAGCCATCTCTCTGGAACATGGATACGTGACATTCCGGGTCAGGACCCTACTTCAGACTGATTAAAAGCCGCAGGGTGCAGGAGTAGCTGAGCGTGTCAGGCAGCATCTCTGGAGAAAATGGATAGGTGACGATTTGTATGGGTAGTTTGTGTGTCAGGGGTTATGGGGAGAAGGCAGGAGAATGGGGTTGAGAGGGAAAGATAGATCAGCCATGATTGAATGGCAGAGTAGACTTGATGGGCCAAAGGTTCATTATCAATTATGAAGCTATGACCTTTCTTCTGTTCTTTAGAGATGTTGCCTGACCCGCTGAAATACTCCAGCACTTTGTGCCTTCTTCTTTTGTAAACCAGCATCTGCAGTTCCTTGCATCTCCTCTAAGCTTCTCAATGTTCTTTGTATGCCTCAGCGCCGACTGTTCAATGCACCCCTCTGAACACGGTCCAGGGCTTTGATCGCCACTGGCTTTCTCTGCGAATGCAACATCGAAATTGCATTTGGAATACTCAATAGGAAAATGTAGCACCTGGACACAGAGTGTTTGCACAATGGCTTTGAGGTAGTGTTTGATGATGTTCTTTACTGCCAAGCGCTTGTCTTTGATCACCAAGAGAGGGCAGGAAAAGGAACGTTTTCTCCTCTCCGTCCAAGCAGTCGTCGTCGACAAGCCACTGTGCTGCGGGACGATTTATTTTTTCTCAAAAATAGTTTACTAAATGAGTTACTCCAGCACTTTGTGTCTTTTAGACACAAAATGCTGGAGTGACTCAGCGGGACAGGCAGCATCTCTAGAGAGAAGGTTCAAGAAGGAACTGCAGATGCTGGAAAATCGAAGGTAGACAAAAATGCTGGAGAAACTCAGTGGGTGCGGCAGCATCTATGGTGCGAAGGAAATAGGCAACGTTTCGGGCCGAAACCCTTCTTCAGACTTTTGTCTACCTTCTAGAGAGAAGGAATGGGTGACGGTTCGGGTCAAGACCATTCTTCCCGAATTGACCCAAAACGTCACCCATTCCTTCTCTCCAGAGTTGCTCCCTGTCCCGCCGAGTCACTCAAGCATTTTGTGTCGATCTTCGGTTTAAACCAGCATCTGCAGTTCCTTCCTACACACTTTGTGTCTTTAAATTAGTCTGAAGAAGGGTCCTGACCCAAAATGTCATCTATCCACGTTCTCCATAGATGCTGCCTGACCCGTTCATTTACTCTAGCACGCTGTGTCTTCTTTAAAAAAAAAGAACAGTTTTAAAACTCTAGGCACAGGCTGTTCTGCACACTTGCCAGAGTCCTAGCGAAGGTGGAAGGGACAACACATGTAGCCGTGAGATTGTCTTCTTGCCATGTCAGAGTGTGAAGGAGAATGAGGTCACTTGCTTTGTGACCAAAATCCAAACAATAAATACTTAAAGAGCAATTAACTTGAACAGAAAGTACAACTCGCAGCTTAGACCATTTTGGTTGTGTAAAGATGGTGACTATGCCAATCCCCAGCCATTGTTTTAAGGTTAATATTCCACACATTTAGCAGTAAGGGTTGTAAAGGCTGTAGGTGAGACTGGTCGCTTGTGCGTAAACTCGCTGTACAGGGAGAGCCGACCAACAAGGTGCCAGTAATGTCAAGAAGTGTTTTATTGTCATGTGCACCGGAACGGAGCAGTGAAATTCTCACTTGCAGCAGCATGACAGCTTTGACAGCATAGTGCTCGATAAATAATATCATAAACACAAACGCCCCCAAAAAAAATCCACTGTGGCGCAGCTGGTAGAGCTGCTGCCTCGCGGCGCCAGAGTGCCAGGTTTGCTCCTGACCTCAGGTGCTGTCTTTGTGGAGTTTGCACGTTCTCCATGTGGCCCCGTGGGTTTTCTCCGGGTGGCGCAGCGGTAGAGTTGCTGCCTTACAGCACTAGGGACTCTGGTTCGATTCTGGCTGGGTGCTGTCTGTATGGAGTTTGTACGTTGTCCCTGTGACCCTGTGGGTTTTCTCCAGGTGCTCCGGTTTCATCCCACACTCCAAAGACGTACAGGTTTGTAGGTTAATAGGCTTCAGTAAATATTGTAAATTGTCCCGAGTGTGTAGAAGAGTGTTAATGTACGGCGGATGATCGCTGATCGGTGTGGACTCAGTGGGCCGAAGGGGTTGTTTCCACGCTGTACCCCTAAACCAAACCTAATTACAGAGTAATGAGACTAGGATACAGATGAACAAATTTGTTCTGCATTACACCATTATCAACAAAATGGCTGACGTAGAAAAATACACAGTGCTGGAGGAACTCAGCTGGTCAGGCAGCATCTCTGGAGGACATTGTAAATTAAACCGAATCCTAGTCCTTGGCATTTTGCAACAAGATAATAATAAGTGGACGCACATTGACCTGAAATTCCTCTCCCAGCAATTCCAGCTGTGGGTGGCACAGTGACGCAGTTGGTAGAACCACTGCCTCACAGCGCCAGTGACCCGCGTTCGATCCTAACCTCTGGGTGCTGTCTGTGTGTGGAGTTTGCGTCTTCTCCCTGTGATCACGTGGGTTCCCTCTGGGTGCTCCGGTTTCCTCCCACATCCCAAAGACGTGCGGGTTTGTAGGATAATTGGCCCTCTTTAAACTGCCCCTTTTGTGTGTAGGGAGCGGATGAGAAAATGTGATAACATAGAACTAGTGTGAAAGGGTGATCGATGGTCGGTGTGGACTTGGTGGGCTGAAGGTCCTCTTTCTATGCTGGATCTTTCAGACAAACCTCCAATTTTTTTCCCCTGTGATTTCCCTGCGAGTATTTTTCTATATACACAAGGGACTGCAGATGCTGTTTTAAAGGCCCCAACATAAAAAGACAGAGTAGGGGAATAAAGAACCAGAGGACATAGGTTTAAGGCGAGAAGAGAAAGATTTAATAGGTATACAGAGGTGGGTGGCGGGTATGTGGAACGAGCTGCCAGAGTAGGTAGTTGAGGCAGGAACTATAGCAAAATTTAAAAGATGTTTGGACAAGTACATCGATTAGAAAGGTTAAGAAGGATATGGAGGCTGGACAAAGTCAGTTGGGGCATCTTGGTTGGTGTGAGCAAGTTAGGCCGAAGGGCTTGTTTTCGTGCTCTTTGATTCTGTAACATAGACAAATAAAGTGCTGGAGTAACTCAGCAGGTCAGGCAGCATCTCTGAAGAACATGGATACGCAATGTTTCAAGTCGGGACAGTATGAAGAAGGGTCCTGATCCAAAACTCTGCCTATCCGTGACCTCCACAGATGCTGCCTGACTTGCTGAGTTTCTCCAGCATTTTGACTTTTTTTATGTTGGACATTAGTGCAATGCAGAACAAATCCTGTTATCTCTATGCTCTGTAATTACCTAGGCTTCAAATATGGTTTGGGGGATTAAAATGACCAACTACATTAAACTACATTATTAAACCACATACAACTGTCTTCTAATACTTATAGCGTGGAAGATTTGAGAGCTGACCTAATTAAGATATTAAAAGGGATGTAATGCTGAGGTTCTATAAGGCGCTCGTCTGGCCGCATTTGGAGTATTGTGAGCAATTTTGGGCCCCATATCTGAGGAAGGATATGCTGCCTCTGGAGAGGGTCCAGATGAGGTTTACAAGAATGATCCCAGGAATGAATGGGTTAACATATGAGGAGCTTTTGACAGCACTGGGCCTGTACTTGCTGGAGTTTAGAAGAATGAGGGGGGCCTCATTGAAACTTATCGAATAGTGAAAGGCCTGGGTAGAGTGGATTGAAGAAGATGTTTCCACTAGTGGGAGAGTCTAGGACTAGAGGTCATAGCCTCAGAATTAAAGGACTTTCCTTTAAGAAGATGAGGAGAAATTTCTTTCATCAGAGGATGGTGAATCTGTGGAATTCTTTGCCATGGAAGGCTGTGGAGGCCAAGTCAAAGGATATTTTTACGGCATAGATAGATTTCTGATTAGGACGGGTGTCATGGGCTTATGGGGATGAGGCAGGAGAATGGGATTAGGAGGGAGAGATAGATCAACCATGGTTGAATGGCGGAGTAAACTTGATGGGCTGAATGGCCTATTTCTGTGCCTATCACTTTGTCCTTAGGAAACGATTCAACTGGCTGCAACAAAACTATTCAAACAACAAAGCTTTGAAGTGATCCCATCCAAAGATCAATTGCAATGCACGTCTTTTTATGAAGGCTAATGGACTTTTAAAATCTGCTGCTAATGTCGGGGGAGGAGATATTGAAATAATTTCGAGGCTGAGGATGATAGATTTTGTCAAGGTAAATATATTAAGGGATAGATAAAAGGTTAATATAAATGGTCCTAAAGTTTAGTTTAACCATGTAACTGCTTCGAGCGGACAGTGACTTACTACTTTTACCTCAGGTGGCACCTATATCATCTACCTCCTGGTTTTAATTTCAATAATAGTAAGATTTCAAAGCCTCTTGCTGTCAGTGAAAGAAAAAAATCCCCCCAAAAAACATAGAACATAGAACATTACAGCACAGGAACAGGCCCTTCGGCCCACATGATGCCAAGACTAACTCTTATCTGCCTGCATGTGATCCATATCCCTCCATTCCATGCATATACATGAGCTTATACAAAATCCTCTTAAAAAGGTCACAGATTTTTAACATTGTGTCATAGCTTAAAATCTTGGTTTATTGGATATACATATATAAATATCGTGGAGACCCGCAAAAAAACTGGAGATACTGGAATCCAGAGCCAAACGCAAAGTGTTGGAGGAACTCAGCAGGTCAGGCTGCATCTATGGGGGAAATGGACAGATGAGTCTCCTTATCTGACGCACTTTTGTCTCCTTTTCACCTCCAGCCTTTGGCACTTGCTCCACCCATCTACCAATCACTCCTGTACCTGTATCCACCTATCATCTCACATCGGTGAGACCAAGCGGAGGCTTGGCGATCGTTTCGCCGAACACCTCCGGTCGGTCCGCAATAACCAACCTGACCTCCCGGTGGCTCAGCACTTTAACTCCCCCTCCCATTCCGTATCTGACCTCTCTGTCCTGGGTCTCCTCCATGGCCACAGTGAGCAACACCGTAAATTGGAGGAAATGCACCTCATATTCCGCTTGGGCGGTCTACATCCTGGGGGCTTGAACATTGCATTCTCCCAATTCTGCTAGCCCTTGCTGTCCCCTCCCCTTCATCAGCCCTCTGGTTGTCTCCTCCCATCCCCCAGCCCTCGGGATCCTCCTCCGCCTTTTTCCCTTTTTTCTTTTCTTCTCCCCACCCCCTATCAGTCTGAAGAAGGGTTTCGGCCCGAAACGTTGCCTATTTCCTTCGCTCCATAGATGCTGCTGCACCCGCTGAGTTTCTCCAGCATTTTTGTGTACCTTCGATTTTCCAGCATCTGCAGTTCCTTCTTTATCACTCGCCAGGCGTTGTCCCGCCCCCAACTCTCCTTTCCAGCTTTTTCCCCTCCCAACTCCATCAGACTGAAGAGGGGCCCGATCTAAAATGACACCCGTCCATTCCCTCCAAAGATGCTGCCCAACCCGCTTGGTTCTCCTAGCCTTTGGTCTGAAGAAGGGTTCCAACCCGAAACAAAAGCAGTGCAAAAACTCAGCTTATATTTTTAGTGCGTTTGCATTCAATGGTGTCATACTCCGTGGTGTTAGCACCAGCCTTTACACCTAGGCAGGTAAGAGTTGGGGAAGGTCCTGACATGAAACGTCACCTATCCATGTTCTCCAGAGATGTCAGTTGTCTGACCTGCTGAGTTCCTCCAGCACTTTGTGACTTTTGAAGTAAGAGCTGGTCTTGGCATCATGCTCGGCATAGACATTGAGGGGCAATTGGCCTGTTTTTGTGCGATGCTGTCCATGTACTATGTTCTAAACCTCCCTTGCCACTCATGTGGCCCCCTGGGGTGATATCCCTTCCCTTATTTGAGGGGTGTCCCCACCGGACTCTGCCCCTCAATGTCCAACAGCGGAAGGACCCTGGACTGTGGTCCTCCCCCACAGAGCCTTGGCGTTGGCTGCACCGAGCTCCAGTGCGTCCCTCAGCACGTACTCCTGCAGTCTGGAGCGGGCCAGTCGGCAACATTCCCTGACGGACATCTCGCACTGCGGGAAGACTCACATGTTTCGGGCAGACCAAAGGGCTTACTCCGTAACGCTGCAGAATCCCTGTTGCATCTTTAAATGGTGGTACAGGGAGAATGTTTATGTGGACTGTAGAACAGGACAGCACGGGTACAGGCCCTTCAGCCCCAAATCTCCATGCTGAACATGATGCCAAGTTAAACTGATCTCCTTTTCCTGTATATGACCCATATCACTCTTTTCGCTACCTTCCATGTGCCTATCTAAAAGCCTTTTGAACGCCACTGTTATATCTTCCTCCACCAGCTGTGAAACAAAACTTGCTCCGTGCATCTCCATTAAACTTTCCCCCTCTCACCTTACTGCTGGTATTGGACATTTCCACCCTGGGAAAAATGTTTGGACTGTCTACCGTATTTGTGCCTCTCATAATTTTATCTAATTCTATCAAGTCTTCCCTCAACCTCCAACGATTCAGAGAAAGCAATCCAAGTCTATTCAACCTCTCCCTGCAGCTGAAACCCTTTAATCCGGGGAACATTCTGGTAAATCTCCTCTGCACCCTCTCCAGAACCGCACGCAATACTCTGAAGGAAGCTGAAGCAAGTTCATGATCTGTTGATTGGATTTCCAAGAAAGATTGCACATTACCTTGTCACCCTGTGCCCCGAATTATCCCACTTCACAATTTTCATTGAATGAGCTCTCATTCAGAAATGATGAAAGAGTTCTGCTCAGTCGTTCTAAAAGGAGTTTTCACCTTAAAGTGATCCGTCAACTGTAAGCACAGAAGTCCCAGTGCCTTTTCCCCAGATTATTTCACACGTGCTTAACTCGACACTGTGTAATTCTAACAAAGCACGAAGTGCTGGAGGAACTCAGCGGCTCAGGCAGCATCCGTGGAGGACATGGACATGGAACCTTTTCTAGTTTAGTTTAGAGATACAGCCTTCAGCCTAATGAGTCTGTACTGATTAGTGATCACTCTGTACATGAGCACTATCATAGCCACACTAGGGACAATTTACATTTGTTACCCACCAACCTGCACGTCTTTGAATGTGGGAGGAAACTGGAGCGCCCATTGAAATCCCATGCGGTCACGGGGAGAACATACAAACTTCGTACAGATAGCACCCGTAGTCAGGATCGAATCCGGGTCCCTGGCGCTATAAGGCAGCAACTCCACCGCTGCGCCACCATTTCAGACTGATGGAGAAGGAGTGGGGGGAGTGGGGGAAGGGTGTGGAGACAACTGGAAAAGAGAGGTGGGGGCAGGATAAAGCCTGGCAAGTGAGCGGAGCTGTAGAAACAAGTAACTGCGGATGCAGATTTATGGATATGTTTCAAGGCACAAAGTGCTGGAGCAACTCAGTGGGCCAGGCAGCATCTCTGGGGAACTCAGATGGATTATGTTTCGGTTCGGGATCCATTTCCCGTCTCCATGTTCTCCAGTGATGCTGCCTAACCTGCGGGGATGCTTCAGCACTTAAGTGTCCTTAAGTGATAGGTGGCATGTTTAAAGGCAGATGGGTGTAGTGAGTGACATAGGCTGGAGGTGAAAAGGAGGCAAAATGGCGTTAGAAAAGGAGTGAAGAGGAGGAGTGTAATGTGAAGCTGGAGGGAGCGATATGGGTGGAAGGGACAAAGACAGGTTGGCGGGGGGGGGGTTGGGTTAAAAATGAAATGAGGGACTCGGGGAAAGGAGATGAGTGTACTGAGGAGGGGAAATGAGCGGGAGGAGGGAAAGTGAGAAGTCACAGGATCGAGAGAGCGGAAAGAGGGAGTGTTAGTTCAAATTGGAGAACTCGATGAGCATACTGTTGGTTTGTAAGCTATCCAAGCAGAATTCTACGGCTTCCTCAGGTAAGAGAACTTGGGCCCTGGGGATGGTTACATGGAGTCATCACAGCTATAAAATCTCCCATCTCTGGCAGAACTATTTTCTTGGAAATTTGCTTGGTAATGTCCCTCCCTTGCAACTCGATGAAACAGGTTTTCCTTCTCTTCATAGTGCAGTACCTTTTTTTACTGTTTTAGTTCAGTTTAGTTTATTGTCATGTGTACTGAGGTACAATGAAAAGCTTATGTTGCGTGCTAACCAGTCAGCGGAAAGACAATACATGATTACAATCGAGCCATCCACGCTGTACAGATACATGATAAACGGAATGACGTCAATAACATTTAGTGCAAGATAATGTCCAGTAAATTCTGATTCAAGATAGCCTGAGGATCTCCAATAAGGATAGTGGCTCAGGATCGCTGTCTAGTTGTTGGTAGGATGGTTTATACATGCTCTACCCCCTCTCCCTTTTCTGTGCTCCCCCATTTCTCCCACCTCCCATACCCTCCTTCTTTCCCTTCCAATATACCCTCATCTCCCGTCCCCAAGTACCCCCTCTCTCCCCTCCCCCCGAGCACGCATATCCCTACCTCCTGGCTTTGCATTTCACTCCTCCTCACTCGTTATTTGAAACCCTTCTGTCTCCATTCCACCTCCAGTACTTGTCACAGTCCACCCATCTTAAAGTTAACCCCCCTCCCCTCACCTGTATCCACCTGTCTGAAGAAGGGTTTCGGCCCGAAACGTTGCCTATTTCCTTCGCTCCATAGATGCTGCTGCACCCGCTGCGTTTCTCCAGCATTTTTGTGTACCTTCGATTTTCCAGCATCTGCAGTTCCTTCTTTATCACTTACCAGGCTTTGTCCCGCCCCCACCTCTCTTCCAGCTTCCCCCACCACAATCAATATGAAGAAGGTTCCCGACGGGAAACGTCGCCTGTCCATTCCCTCCACAGATGCTGCCTGACCCGCTGAGTCCCTCCAGTGTTGCTCATGGTTCCAGCGTCTGTCTCCGGTGCTTTACAAGGCTCTGTGTGTTCTTGGCACGACAAAGACTGGACAGAAACAAAGGCTGTGACCTATTCCGGATTAGTCTGCCCGGAGACCCTGTGAAAGAGTTGCGTCTGAAGGGGGTGAAGAGATTTCACTTGTGCTGTAATGCTAGATTGTTGTTTTTGAACTGGCTTTAGTAGAAGTGTTGCATGTGAGGAAGTCATTAGATTAGCAAATGTTTTTTCTCCAAGTTGCTGGCTGTTACACGGGGAGTTGGTGCCAGGTCTGGGAACTGTCTAACAGACATGCGTGGAAGTGTTAGCCCAATAGATGCTCTAAACCCTCGACATGTCCAGTTTAGAAATACGGGGCGGATACGGGCCCTTCGGCCCTCCGAGTCTGTGTCGACCAGCGACTCCTTACGCCAGCACTTTCTTACACACAATTTGCAATTCTTACCGAAGCCAATCAACCTACAAACCCGAGTGTGGGAGGAAAGCGGAGTATCCGGAGAAAACCCACGCAGGTTGCAGGTGAACGTACAAACTCCGTGCAGTTTGCACCCGTGGTTAAGATCGAACCCGGGACTCTGGCGCTGTAAGGCAGCAACTCTGGCGTTGCGCCACCATGCTGTCCGGTATTGGCGCAGTTTAAAAGAAGCTTGTTTATAAACGGAGGTCCCACAGCTTTGTGACAGCGCAGAGTGGTTCATGAAAAATTCATCTCTTTTTTGTAGCGCGGCAGAAGATGTCAGCAAAATTGTTAACGCTGAGGTCATGTGAACAGCAAGTCAGATGGGCAGCACGTACCTTGTTGTTTTGATGGGTTTTGAAGGAGGAATGTTCTGCTTTTTATCCCAAATTGTGCCTTGGGATATTTTTTGTGTAGATGCGAAGCTCAACATTTAAGCTCTTTTTCTCAGAACAGTTGCTCATAAATTAACTGCTCACTTTAGCTTGGATTTACAGTATGGAAACTGGCCCTTCGGCCCACTGTGTCCACGCTGACCACTGATCACCTGTTCACATTCGTGCTATGTTATCCCACTTTCTCATCCACTTCCCAAAACACTAGTGGCAATTTTACAGATGCCAATTATTCTGCATTCTGTATCTTCCCCTTTGGTCTATCTGTTGGATTTGAGTTTGACGTGATTGTATTTATGTATGATCTGATCTGTTTGGATAGCGTGCAAAACCAAGCTTTTCACTGTACCTCGGTAAACATAGCATTAAAAAGCATAAACCGACTGGGGCAGCACGGTGGTGCAGCAGGTAGGGAGTTGCTGCCAGAGTTGTGTGTTCGATCCTGACCTCGGGTGCTGTCTGTGTGGAGTTTGCACGTTCTCCCTGTTACCACGTGGGTTTCCTTCGGGCGCTCCGGTTTCCTCCCACGTTGCAAGGACGAGGGGGTGTGAAGGCTAATTAGCACTCTCTAAATTGCCCCTAGTGTGTAGGGAGTGGATGAGTAAAGGGCCTGTCCCACTTACATGTCCTTGGCACGCAAATTACGGGACTTCGTGGTCGCGTTGAGCCGCGACGGTCCGGCGAAGGTCGGGCGCGATTACATGCGTACGCACAGCCGTCTGGAGCGTGTGACGTCATTTGAAGATGGACACAAAGCTGGAGTAACTCAGCGGGACAGGCTGCATCTCTGGAGAGAAGCAATGGGTAACGTTTCGTGTCGAGACTCTTCTTCAGTCTGAATAGAAGGGTCTTGACCCGAAACGTCACCCATTGCTTCTCTCCAGAGATGCTGCCGGTCCCGCTGAGTTACTCCTGCATTTTGTGTCTATCTTCAATTTTCTTGGCCCCGCTCTGGGAGTAGTAGTGGGGGCGGATCCGGACCGCAACGGCCGTGAGCCCCAGGCCGAGCTCGGCGATCGTTTGCCTGCTTCTGCTGCTGTTGGAGGTGAGTCGTTGCGTTGCGCCAGGGCCTTGAGCCTGTCCCACGTTGGCCGTCAGTTCCGCGACAGGCCGTTGGCTCGCGAAGATTTCGTTCACTTCAAAAATTTCGGAGACCCGCGCGATTTCGCGCACACCTACATACCCCTCCACTCTTCTAAGCGAGACCGGCCCCACGCGGCCATACGATGCCCTTAAGTGATATAACATAGAACTAGTGTGAACAGGTGATTGATGGTCGGCATGGACTAAGTGGACTGAAGGGCCTGTTTTCATGCTGTATCTCGAAACTTAAACTAAACATTTGGATGAAGACAAAGTTCTGGAGTAACTCAGCAGGTCAAGCAGTATCTCTGGAGAACAACAATGGGTGACATTTTGGTTCGGGTCTGAAGGTAGAGGGGAGTGAACTGGAGGGAAGAAAAGGCCAGGACAAAGCGGGGCCGGCAACAGATGACCAAGGAAGGGTGGGGCCCACATTGGCCCTTTGTGGGGCGGGGACGAAGTGATAACGAAGGGCAACAACGATGCGAACAGTGAAACTAGTGGGACGACTAGGATGGCGGAGGGGATTAGGGAATGCAAGAGTCATTTGAAATGAGAGAAATCAATGTTTATACCATTGGGTTTATATGGGAGGAAACTGGAGCACCTGGAGGAAACCCACGCGGTCACAGGGAGAACATGCAAGCTCCACACAGACAGCGCCCGACACTGTATTCACTGGAATTTAGAAGGATGAGAGGATATCTTGCATAAATAATCTAAAATTATTAAGGGATTGGACAGGTTAGACGCAGGAAAAATATTCCCAATGTTGGGGGAGTCCAGAACCAGGGGCCACAGCTTAAGAATAAGGGATAGGCCATTTTGGACTGAGATGAGGAAAAACATTTTCACCCAGAGAGTTGTGAATCTGTGGAATTCTCTGCCACAGAAGGCAGTGGAGGCCAATTCACTGGATGTATTCAAGAGAGAGTTGGATATAGCTCTTAGGGCTAACAGAACTATGGTCTTCATTCTGGCTTTTAACTTGCGTTATCCACAACTAGTCCTCTCTAACTCTGCCTCGTTTTGCAATTCAAGCAGTTATCCCATTATTGTTGATGAATAAAATCTATCCTCACATGAGGAGAATAGAGGCTGTAATCATGGTTTGGAGTTGCTTTGGCCTTTGATGATTTACTGCAAAGCATCCACCGAGAGATTGGGAAAACTGTTTAGTTTATTGTCACGTGTGCCGAGGTACAGTGGAAAGCTTTTGTTGCGTGCTAACCAGTCAGCAGAAGGACAATACATGATTGTAATCGAGCCATTTACAGTGTACAGACACACGATAAAGGGAATAACATGAATAATGCTCAGTGCAAGATAACGCCCAGTAAAGTCCAATCAAAGGTAGTCCAAGGGTCTCCAATGAGTAGTCGCCCAGGAACGCTCTCTAGTTAGTGATAGGATGGTTCTGTTGCCTGATAACAACTGGGAGAAGCTGTCCCTGAATCTGGAGGTGTGCGTTTTCACACTTCTGTACCTCTTGCCTGATGAGAAGAGGGAGTGACGGGTGAGACAGATCCTTGATTATGCTGCTGGCCTCGTCGAGGCAGCGTGAGGTAGAAATGGAGTCAATGGAAGGGAGGTTGGTTTGCGATGGTCTGGGCTGCGTCCACAATTCTCTGCAATTTCATGCAGTCCTACAAACATTCCAAACCGACCTGTCGATGCATCCTGATAAAATGCTCTCTACAACGCATCTGTAGAAGTTGGTGAGAGTAGTTGGCGGCATGCCGAACTTCCTAATGGGGCTGTCCCACTGTACGAGCTAATTCAAGAGTTCTCCCGAGTTTCCCCTGATTCGAACTCGGAGAATTACGGTAATAGCCGCTCGTAGGTACTCGGGGCTCTCGTGAAGATTTTTCAACATGTTGAAAATTCTTCACGAGTCTTAACGAGCTTACCGTGTTTCTCGAGTACCTGCCGTTAGCGTTACGAGCCGCTAAGATACGTCCCGAGCTCCGATGTACCAGCTACGTACATTCTAAGTGCTTACCACGAGTTTGATTTTTGTTTAATAATAATAATAATAAATTTTATTTATGGGCGCCTATACAAAAGTCTCAAGGACACCTTACAAAATTTAACAAAGAAACATATAATCAGAGTAAAATAAGTTATAAAGACATCACCAATACACAAATTAAAGACAGAATTCGATCCAAAAAACAAAAACAAAAAATTCAGAAACACAATGTGAAGAGAGAGCAGCAGCAGCTAAACCTCGCCAGCGTCCACTCTCCCTTCCGACCACCATCTTGGACACAGACTAACATAGACACTACACACAAAAATCATCCCCCCCACAATGGTTACCACTGTGGGGGAAGGCACAATGTCCAGTCCCTGACCCCAGTTCTCCCAAAGTCAGGCCTATTGAGGCCTCCGCTATGTTTAAACTCGGGAGAGCTCTTGAATTAGCTCGTACAGTGGGACAGCCCCTTAAGCCTTCTAAGGAAGTTGAGGCGTCAGTGTACTTTCTTGGCCATTGCTTCAATATGAGTGGTAGAACTTTGCAAATGAGGTTGTGGCTCTGATTCACTTTTAAAAAGCTGTGGTTATTCTGATGCAATGGTGTAGATGTTTTGTTCTTTCCATGTAAATCAAGAACTGCCGATGCTGGTTAATACATAAAATGACACAAGGTGCCGGAGTAACTCAACGGGTCAGGCAGCATGTCTGGAGAACTTGGGTTGGTAACATTTCAGGTCTAGTCCCTTCTTCGAACTGATTGTGTGGGGAAGGGGGAGAAGAAAGCTGGAAAGCAAAGAGGCAGGACAAAGCATGGCAGGTGATAGGTTAACATAAGCGAGGGGGTGGTTTTGATAGGCTGAAGGTTGGAAGAAAGGCCAGAGATAAGAACAATAGGTGTGAGATGGGTTTGAAGAGTGACAGATTGTGAAGCTTGGGGGAGGAAAGTAGCAAGAGGGGGGGAGGGGAGGAATAAGGTGGGAGTCATGTTGGGTTATAGGGGAGGGAAGGGGGGGTGGATGAAGGGGACGGGGGTTTAGGGGAGTTAGTTAGAGGTTACCTAAAAGTGGACAATGTAATATTCATCCCATCGGGTTGTAAGCTAGGCAAGTGGAATATGAGGTGCTGTTCCTCCAGTTTGAGTGTGGCTTCACCGTGCCAATGGAGGAGGCGTCTAATATTCCAGGAGATCGTTGGTCGGAATGGACTCAATGGGCCGAAGGGCCTGTTTCCACGCTGCATCTTTAAAACAAACTAAACATAATTGAAGACACTACAAAAATAAAGAGACAATGCGCTGGAATAATTCAGTCGGACAGGCAGCATCTCTGGGAACATGGATAGGTTGAGACCCTTCTCCAGACTTGGTGCAAGGGATAGATAAGCAGATTTCCTTGTAGACACATGGAACGGCAGATGCTGGTTTCCAAAAAAAGTCTCAAAGTGCCAGTGTAACTCAGCGGGTCAGGTAGCATCCCCACAGAACATGGATAAGTGATGCGTGAGTCTGAAAAAAGGGTCCGAATCTGAGGCATCACCTATCCATGTTCTACAGAGATGCTGCCTGACCCGCTGAGTTACTCCAGCACTTTGCGCTTAAATATATACTTGGTGCAAGCGAAGGGGAGTAGACGGAGTGAAGTAGGTCACGGGCAATGTCTGTGTACGTATAATGTGGCAATCCATTTCTACGCTGAGAGACACTTCACCCTGAATACAACCACAAAAGTTGAACTTCTCAGAAAACAAACGTACTTGAATGTATGCAGTGTGAACGTCTCTCAGCATTGAGGGACTGAACAAATAGCCAACTTTTATTAGCTTGGAGATACAGCGTGGAAACGGGCCACTTCGCCCACCGAGTCCGCGCCGACCAGCGATCCTGCACACTAACACTGGGGACAATTTACAATTTTACCAAGCTAATTAGCCTGCAAGTCTTTGGAGTGTGAGAGGAAACTGAAGCACCTGGAGAAAACACACTCGGGGCTCGGGGAGAAAAAAGCACAAACTCCGTACAGACAAGCACCTGTAGTCAGGATCGAACCCGAGTCTCTGGCGCTGTAATACAGCAACTCTACCGTTGTGCCACCGTGCCGCCCCGGGCACTGTATGTGTGCTGCCTCACGAACAATACTTCCGGCACTAGGAGATCTTGCAGACCATTTTGCTAATCTGAATTTCCTGACCACAAGCTTTCCAAGAAAAAGAGTATTTCTTCTCACGACGTGGTGCCTCACAAAAAAACGATATCTATTAGTAACTGGGGGAAAATAATTTACAAGCATGTGGATTCTTTTATTGCTGATCAACATGACCATTTTAACTCTCCTTCCCATTCCCGCGCTAACCTTTCTGTCCTGGGCCTCCTCCATTGCCAGAGTGAGGCCACACAAAAACTGGCAGAACAGGCCCTTTGGCCCACTAACTGCACTGGTCCCCTCAATCAGTATTCCACAAACATTGACACAAAGTGCGGTGTAACTCAGCGGGTCTGGCAGCACCTCTGGAGAACATGGATTGGGGACGTTTTGGGTCGGGGTGCTTCTTCACACTTCAGATTCCAGTTTGATGAAGTCAAGTCAAGTTTATTTGTCACATACGCATACGAGATTCGCAGTGAAATGAAAAGTGGCAATGCTTGCAGATTGTGCACAAAAACTACAAAGCAGAATGGAACAGAATCAGAATTACATATTTGTGGGAGAAGGAAAAAAAAACAAAATTTCACCTGTCCATGTTCTCCAGAGATGCTGCCTGACACCAGCACTTTGTGTCTTTTTTTTGTAAACCAGCATCTGCAGTTCCTTGGATCTTCATTCCCCCACACATTATGACTGCCATTTGTTGGTGATTACATCCACAACAATAATCCATAAGAGCATCATAGGTTTCAAGATCTTGTTCTACATTCAGAGGATGTAAGCAAATGTGCATGCTTGTAGAGGCAAGAGTGTTTAATTGTCCTATGCATTGACAATGGAACAATGAATTCCTTACTTGCTGTGGCACAACATGTCCGTAAACACAATACACACAGATCATATCTAATAACAAGATCCAATAATTTAACAACTGTAATACCTATGCAAAACTCCCCCAAGTCCTTAGTTCAATCAAAGACAGTCCACAGATGTTAAATGTTAGGTTTAATGCTGGGTCGTATAAAAGAGCCTGATACGGTGTTTGTTGTGAAAAAGCATTAATAATAATAATAATAATAAATTTTATTTATGGGCGCCTTTCAAAAGTCTCAAGGACACCTTACAAAGTTTAACAAATAGTAGAAACATGTAAGCGGAACTCCAGCACTTTGTTTTTTGTTTGTAAACCAAGATCTGCATTTCCTTGATGACCTGAACCGCCAGCTATCCATGTTCTCCAGAGATGCTGCCTGACCGGCTGAGTAACTTTGGCACTTGTGACCTTGTGTGTTTAATTGTCGAGTGTGGTGGGCACGGTATTCGGACTCCTGTACCTTCTTCCCGATGGCATGAGTGAAATGAGAGTGTGGCCAGGGTGGTGTGGGTCTCTGATGATGATGGGTCTCTATTTGAGGCAGCGACTCCTGTGGGTCCCTTTGATACTGGGGAGGTCAGTACCCATGATGGCAGTGTCCACCACTTTGTGTAATCTCCTTCGTTCCTGGGAGTTTAGTTTGGTTTAGAGATACAACGTTGAAACACGTCCTTCAGCCCACCGAGTCTGCACCGACCAGCGATCCCTGCACATTAACACTATCCTACACACAGGGACAAATTACATTTACACCAAGCCAATTAACCTACAAACCTTGAGTCTCTGGAGTGTGGGAGGAAATCAAAGATCTCGGAGAAAACCCATGCAGGTCACGGGGAGAACGTACAAAATCCAAACAGACAAGCTCCCATCGTCAGGATCGAACCTGGGTTTCTGGCTCTATAAGGCAGCAACTCTACCGCTGGGGGAGGGGGGGAGATATGATTGAGCTGTCAGAGGAGGTCGATGAGGCAGGTACAACAACAACATTTAAAAGATTTAAAAGTCATACAGGGTGGAAACACTCCCTTCAGCACCGACCAGCATGTCCCATCTGCACTAGTCTCACCTGCCTGCGTTTGGCCCATATCCCTCCTATTCATGTACCTGTCTAATTGTTTCTTAAAACGTCGCGATAGTACCTGCCTCAACTACCTCCTCCGCAGCTCATTCCATACACCCGCCACGCTTTGTGTGAAAAGTTTACCCCTTTTGGACAGGTACATGGATCGGAAAGGTTTAGAGGGATCTGGGGACAAACGCGGGCAGGTGGGGCTAGTGTAGATGAGGCATCTTGGTCGGCGTGGGCATGTTGGGCCGAAGGACCTGGTTCTGTGCTGGTTGACTAACTGGTGCGGTAACAGTGCTGCTTTCATTACAGCTCATTGCACTACAGTGCAGTTTGAATGGTGGGAGGGGGGGGGAGAAAACATTTGCTCCATCTGATGACGCAGTTGTTACAAGCTCAATTTGGACCGTGAATGGAGCTGAAGGAATGTTTCTGACTGCTCATTCAGACAGATGCACATGCAGGTCCTCCAGTGAGGAGCACAGTCCCACTACAGTAGTGCATTCATCACCAGCAGAGGGC